>QNGE01000177.1:169925-298887 GCA_008508345.1 Paragonimus westermani | reverse complement strand
GTATCGGGTAGAAAGTGCAGGTGCTGTTAATTCCATACGTTGACTACTTTCGTGGATTCTAGTCTCTGAGATACAGCAAACATCAATATGTAACGAGTCTAACGTTGGTGTGAGAGCAGCCTGTTGACCTATCTGTTTCAGAGTACGAACGTTGAAGGCACCTATATTAATATGCATTCTAGGTCGAAGCACAGGACGAGAGAGGTCTGAGACTGAGTGGCGAGAGCTGGGACTTATCGGCACAGTGTTACTATGATTAATTATATATGCTGTGGGACCTGCAGAGAAGCTATCAGAATTGGAAATCGGGAGGGGCCCGAGAGCTAAATTTGATAGGACAGTGGGGGAGGGGTCAGCAGTAACATGTTTTCGCCTATCCATCCAGCTGTATGCGGCAGATGAGGCGACCCGGTTTATACTGCGAGACGGCCGATGCAGTATGGAAGTGTCTGTGTTGTGAGTATTCATGGTTGTGTGTGGGCTGAGATACTGCCAGGACGCCCAGACCTAGACAGGAGAACGATTAGGGTTCTCAACCAAAGCCTTTGACTCAAAAGCCTGTACCGCAAGGCAGCGGGTGTGTGGTGATGTACCAGAAATGTTGCGTTTTCCGGGAATATATGCCAACCATCTTCCAACCCCCAACCTGGAGAACCAGGAGACTGTGGTTTGTCGGACCTCTACCTGTTGGCCTGCCTGTTATGAGTAACTCTGTCCAGTTTAGCCCAATAGGTTCATCGAGATGCGCAAGCCGTCACACCATGTCATGGTCCACTAAGTTTGAAAACTGAAGCACGCAGGTTATATACAGGTGAAAAATGAGGTCAGAGAGGGTATAGGCCCTCATACACCCGCAGCAGTCATTACGGAGCCAACATAACAGCAACCCGGTGGGCTCCTACGAGTTACCAAAAATGTCATCCCAGTGAATCCTTTACTCGAAATTCAGCATACTTGATTGTTAGATATTTCATGACATCAAATCACAATTTCACCCATTTAGTCCTTTCAGAATATTGTTGCGCAATCGTAACCCGAAGCCAATGACTTTCAGTGAAGCTATTTTGAGTAGAAATACTCAGTCGGCGTCGTTTGTGTAAACTGTTGGAGACAACCAATCGTGTTTTCCCAGTTTTGGTGATGTAACAGTCGGGTGTGAACGTATGATTTTCCTTCCCTTTCTTTCACTATTTTTCTCCCCTATATAACATACTCGCTTACGTTCCTTACTGAAGAAAGTACACGAATTAACACATTCCAAAACATGTCTGCATTCTACGTTGACAAGGTTTCAGAGTACGCCTGTTAAAGAACCATTCGTGTCACACAGTCAGAGCTTAGAAAAGGCACAAGTATTAACTGCAAAAATACTGATGTAAAAAATCACATTTAGATAAGCTACTTTGTGGGTCGATAACGAACCGGTTGAGGTAGATAGATAATCGTCTTATTAACTTCATATAGGTGGGGTGAACTCGCTCACATGACGTTGTAGTATGTCACAGATACGATTCAAAATTGTGGCCACATTTCACTGCTGCAACAAAAGTAAATATTCATGTATGATGATAACATCATTATAAGTTTTACTGTTATCAAAGTCGACACACATTTTTACAGCTGCATTCCGCAAATTGACAAGACTACAAAACTTCTGGATGTGAATGACTACGGATTTCCTCTGTGAACAACTGCACGCTCATCCTCGGCGGTGAAAATGTATGGAGCTGTCGAGGTTAATCAACTTTGTCTAAAGCCTGTATTGATTTGAGACTATCTGAAACTAGGCGCATTAACAACAAGGCACTCGTAATGTGCCTTGACCAGCTTTAACCATAACATATATTTTGGTCGGGCAAAGTCCGGCCTTGCAGAGGGATTCTATTTCATTAGGGTTACAAGATTCGCAATAAACCAGAAATGTGGTCTTAAAAAACGTTCGATGATTATGGTCTAGGTGCTCACTCACATACTCAAGTATATGAATGTGTTGCTCTAGGGTTTCCTTAGTTAACTGATCACAGATATATCGAGTGATAAATATACTTCACCTTATTGGAACTCAAAATTCTGCATGGTTTTTAAACGAACTTGTTTCAACCTATGACAAGTGTCTGCCCAAAAAGTGTAAAACTTACAAAGAGTTGAATTAATATTCTTTGAAAAACAATGCAATTCTACTTCCAGAATTTTCACGGTTCTCTGTATCGAACATTTTAATTACTTCAAGACAAATACATATGGGTTACAGAGGTGAAGCTTACATTCATTCGGCGTTCGAATAGGCGGGTAAATTTATTGTGTAGCTAATTTAATCAGTGTTCTGTTAGCGAGATAAGTTTTGGCATTAACTGGCAAAAGGAAGGTGTTGTAATTATGACTGCCAGCTCGTTGACAGCTGCAACTAAAGGTACATGTTCCAGATCTAAGTTATATTGCCATAGCTTATAACGACCAACCTAAACATCTGATAACGATTAAAATAACTACGCATATATATATATATGTATGGTTAACGGTATCCGTTTGAGACTAACCTGATGCGGTGACCGAAGTCAAGGGATACCCGTGCCAAAATATCAACACAAGTGGCTTACGCTTCATCACCACGAATCCAGTGTAAACCCAAAAAAAGACCAGTGGGCCTGTGGGTTGAGGCCTATTGTGCGAATAGCAAGTGCTGGTTGGCTATTTGATAGGCTGGAAAATAATTTCCCATCGATCTCACTGCAACCCACCGCAGATCTAAACTGCTCCTAGGGAACATTGGCCCCGAAACACAATATTCAATCGGTTCAGGAAGATTTTTGAAAGCACCTCGCCTACATATCTGAGCAGAATAATGCTCTGATAACTTTCGGGGCATCGCTTGCTGACCCTACCCTTGAAAATTGGTGCGATAAAAGCAGTCTTGAATTCTGATGAAATCTCCTTCTGCTGCTAGATGACATGAACCAACTGGAGCTAAACGCGTTCCAGCGCTGGTCCGCCATTATTCAGCAGTTCATCTGACATTCTCTCCCCATAACTATGACAAATTCGGGACAACAACCTACAGAGATTGGATGGCTTTCTGCAGCAGACTGTTCAAAGACACTCATTCAATGTCGGCAGGTTGATTTAGTAGGTTAACAAAGTGTTCGCTCTAGACTTTCATAATGTTCTCTGGCTAAATGCATAGAGAGTCGGCGTCAACGTCAACCGCTACTGTTGTAGACTGGACGAGTGCTGTGGAAATCGCTTTGAGCAAATTGCAGCATTGCTTTTGTTGTCCATGATCGGCGTAGTCTAGCGTTCGCTCACCTTGCTTCCGCCATCAGTATTCTTTGAATCGCGAACAATTTCCGCCTATTGACGGCAGGTTTTCCGGAGTGCCTCTTGCCTCCATCGCACTGGTCTACTGTTAAATCTGTAGACGTTGCATTCTTCCCTCGTACCAAGTTGAAGGTAGCCGCATTTCTGTCATCTAGCCAGTTCTAACGTTTCTTCCGCTCGTTGCCGACCGTCTCGGTTGGTGCCGTAATCTCTTCTTCCAGATGTTGCCACACATCCTCAAGGATGGTGAATATGAAATAGTCTTTCAGACGAGCGAGAAATAAATGTAGGAAGGCAGCCCTCGTCTCTCAGTTCTCCGACCGTTTGATTTCCGACTGTTGCCGTTGTTCGGAGGATCTACAATAAACATGCTTGCATAAAATTTGGTCCCGACCAGCCTACAATTATTGCCGTATTCAGTCCCGCGCATCACTCGCGTGATACGCACTTCAAAAATGTCACGCTGTAGCACAAACAAGTGAGTATGCCAGTGGTACTGGCCGCTTAATGGGCGAGTCCCCATCTTTATTTCACTCGCATCCAGTTGGAGTCGGATGTTTGTGATAGCCAGCTGATTAGTAGTAAACAGGTGGAGCAGAGATCACTGTTCTTGTTGGCTGAACCAGTGTCGTGAAGCCCGAGGTCTCTTGGTCAGGCTACCGAGTCTCGCCCAACTCGAGCGTTAACAATTGCTCCGGCACCGAAATGGGTTTTTGCGTTAACAGGCAATCGCAGCAAGTTGTAGTTAAGGCTGTAGATTGTACGTATATTGTGGATCCTACTATGCTAACACTTGTTACTGTGGGTAATCACTGTAGATCATGATATTTTTTCTAGAGGTTGCAACAGTCATAATTCGATACAGCCCCTAAATATATATATATATGTATATGTATATATATTTACATACTAACAAGCAAACAATTGTTACAAGGTTAATTTCTTCTGCCCCACGAATCCGTTGACGAAAGCTTTCCACAATTTTATAAAGTAACTGAAAATTCGTTGGAGAGCCCATTCTTGTAATGTTTGAATTTGCGTTTCTCCACATTCCGAAGGGCAGACTCTTATGCGCCTGGTTTTTCAGCTTGACTGTCATTTCGTTTTTTAAAAAACCCGCTGATTTTGCAAAACGGTGACTGCTGTAGATTTTCCTTGTTCACTATGACAGCTATCTCATTCTATCTCATTCTACCTAGGATAGGCAGATGAACGTTACTTCTATAGATGAATGTTATTCGTATAATGTCAACCGGATATGCATTTTTCATCCACTGATTTTCAGGACGCTTTGTTCAAAACATCACTGTCACGTGACCAAGTGTGATAGCATCATACTTGTCGTGTGCTGTCAACGGACTAGCTATAATTCTAGGTTCTGCAGTGGAATCTTCTTTTGTAGTTTTGGCCATAATGATGTAAACATCTACATGGTATAATAATCGACAAAAATAGCAACGGAATGTTTCACATAACAAGCAGTGCAGTCGCGTAGAGTACAACTTCATTATCACTAACCGTGTTCGGGAATTGTCAGTTTAGAATAAAAAACATTATTGATACACGATTTTAGTTATCATAATCAGTGTTTGAAAAATGATAGGTGAGGTGGCTCAGTGAAAGAACGAAAAATATGACTACCTTTTCCAATTTCTCAAAGACAGTGTTTTTTACTGAGGCGTAACGTTGCACTGTGAAACCTCCACAGTACGATTATTATCGACTTACCAGCCGGCCACAGGGTATTTAACAGAGTTATGGACGCTTCTTTTTCAGTTACTGAAGTTTGGACCTATACCCCGTTTTTTCTTGTTTTATATTTGCGAAGGTGTCTATGGTACTTGGTGTATCTCTATTCGGGTTTTAGTCAACAGCAAACCTTACGGGCAATGACAACGGTAGACATAACACGTGAATCAGCTGAAGAACATACTGTGTTGTCACATTTACAGGCGATAGCGTCATTTTTAAGTGCGTGAACGAATGAGCCGTTGGTCGTTGAAGGTGTGGCCAATCAGAACGCACCTTGAGTCTTGGCACAAGCCTGGAACACACAGGCAGCGTTGACACGTATATGACAATAATTGGTATTGATATGTTCGCCGAGCTTGGCATTTAGGTTGCAAACGTTTCATCACCAAGCGAGCTGACATCATCAGTGCTGAAACACTCACGCACTGATGATGTCAGCTCGCTTGGTGATGAAACGTTTGCAACCTAAATGCCAAGCTCGGCGAACATATCAATACCAAAACCATCAACCCGAGCTACGAACAACACCACCACTGTTCCCAACCATCAGATAACAATAATCTTTCACGGTCAAACGTTGTCTCTTGACATAGTTTTCCAATTCCTTCCAGCATTACTACTCTCCGCTTCAAGCAGTGGGGCATTGTTAACTCGGATGCATTGGGTCCATTTTATTGACAGCATATGGGACTACAGAAGTAGCTTAGTCCATGTAGTATGTCGTTGACGAAGGAACCAATACTCAGCCAAGTATCAATGCTTTCGTTGTTTTTGATATACAGACTTTGCATGTGATTTCGTTTCGACTGCGTGCATGCTCAAAATACTCAGGTATCATTCGTGTAACTGATCACGATAAACAACATTTTGCTTAATTGTTGCCGAACTATTTCAGCATTAGTGACCGAACTGGACAACAGGCTCTATGAGTTATTGTGTACTTTTGATCCCTCCTGCCTGGCCTAATTGGTAACCAGAGTAGATCTCAACACCTTATTCCGGAATACCATAATATGGTAGCTCGAAGTCGGTTTTGTAACAAAGCCTGATGAATGACTTACATTGAAGAAGTAACCATTTGCTAAGTTTCCGTTGTGAACGAAAATACATCTAGTAATAGCCTTTAGAAGACGTATGGTCCAGGCGAGAGCAAAAGGTTTCGTAATTGTTCCAGGAAATGCCCAGGCAGTCATTCGAAAATGCAGATACACATGACTGTTGGATGTATACATAATTGTCTCACGAGATTAGTATGTTATTTGTGCGTGTGTATTTGTATATGTATATTTGGATTAATTTAAAATAATGAGGCGAAGTATCAAAGTACACATTTTTGCAAATCACTCAGTGGCACGTAAACATTCTGATAAAATTCAACGGTAAGTATTAGAGACTGGTTATAATGGTCTGTAGTCTCTTAGAAAGCCTTCAGGAGTAACTATGAAACAACAGATCTGACGCAGAAGAATGTGTACCCACACAAACCTTGCAACCTTCTTCCAAAGAATGAACGGAAATTCTTGTCGCTTACACCCATCCACATGAACTTATGCAACCTAACTACTGATCATACTAACAAAGAGCCAGCTAGGCTTTATGATTTGAAACGTGCGATAAGCTGAGGGCTGACAGCTTTGTAACGAAACCAGCTGTCCTTAACAGTGCATCGGAGAATTGAGAAGTACTCCTTGTGATGAAAACCATCGGAATATATTGCATATGCCAGTTTCTCAAGTACACTCTGAAAGCTAGTCAGCTGATTGCCTCCTGTGACACCATGGTCATTATGTGGTGTGTCAAAATGTGTTCTTCAAAGAAGTTGTATCAGTAAGAGAAGACGGAAGGAAATGTCGAGTGAACAGCTACTGGGAAAGCACCGGAAATTTAGGTTGGAGAAGTGGACGACCGGCCGTTTCAACATATAGGCCATAGGCAAATTACAGAGTGCTTATGGAGCCACAATTTACATGTACATTTCATGTGTAGATAATATCCCGAAGAGATAACAAACAGCCTCCTATGAAATTAAATGCATCGTTACTGTATTCTAAAAAATGCATGAGCACCCTTGTCTTCATTAACTAAAAGTTAAGAGCCAACAGATCCAACTGTACAGAATGTGTCGAAGCTGGACGCGAAGTTCGTTAACGAAGTTGTGTTTCGTTCATTAATTGTACAAGATGTTATAGGCTTGTCAGAAAAACCTTTTAAAATTACTCAAGATAAAGGAGAGACAAGTAATTGGCCTGCAGCACAATTTGTCTTTTTCTTTTGGGTCAAATGCACTTTTTGTATCCACCAGTCATCTATCATTTAAGTTAACCTTATGAAAATAGCGAGGCGGATTTTGAAACTGAAACTGAAATAAGACCACCAATCAGTCTCAGTTGAATTATCTATGAAAACAGGTTTATTCCAGTTCAAACTCGTTGCTATTAGCAGATGGTTAAGTACATATCAGTCACCTGGGGCTAGTTTTGACCACTCGTTCATAAACGTCTGGTTCCCTGGAAGTATGTTCAATACTGTTAGATGGACTATGACTCCGGAGTAGTCTTTCCAGATTTACGGTCAGCACATGGATGACAGTCTGCCGGAATATCTTTGATTATGTTTGGAAACAAGGGATTTTTTTCCGTGGGCAGTCTCGTAAACCGGTCCAAAAGAATAACACACGGTTTAGGATAAATAGAACCGAAGATAATTGAAAAAATGGTTAGTGGAGGAACTTGACCAAATATGAATGATCAATCAGGTCTATAATTACATTTTTCACGCCATCTCTCGTAGTCCTACCACTATATCCAAATGTTAAAATGTACCATTAAAGTTAAACTAACTTTAGTCCTGGGGATTTTTGGGTCGAATTTCTGAGAACAGCCTTAGTAAGTCCAAACGATAGAGTTGCTAAAGTAGTACCGGATAATTTGTCGATATGACGGTCATTGGAGCTCACGAGTGTGAGCTTATTTTCCGTGTAAATTTACGAGGGTTCAAAGTCGCAGAACTAAGCGGTGTTCGCCTGGTTATATCAAGCCAGACAGATCCTCAAAAATGGTACAATCGCCCAAATCATATAGGCCACGAAATAGGAAAATCTGCTGCTCCAGGGTTTACTCGAAACGCTAAGATCTGGCAAATAAAAATTCTGGTTTAAAAAGATATATGTGGCATGAATGTAACCGTTACCGATTTCGCAAAAATTAGTTTTCTAAACAGAAAAAACAGTTGTGTGACCAAATGTCTGTTCCACCAGAGGTTGGCCGATTATCTTCGAAAATTTCTAATTTCGTTAAAGGAACTAAACAGATTCGTCACAGATTTGGAATACTGGCTTATGTTTTTTAAAGGTCATACAATACCGGTGAGTACATGGTTGTAACACGGTATTGACGCAGCATGATGCCGTGCCATCTAATATTTCGAAAGGACAATCTAGGTGAGCATTACAAACGCTCTGAATTCTTCTTTCAAATAAGGTGACCTGCCTCACAGCAAGCAGTTTGCATAGGCTAACCCTTCCATGTAACAAAATGGTTACACTGTATTTAATAAGAACTCTCCCCAAAGTTTTTGTAAACGTTCAAATAAGCCACCCCCGCTGTTTCAAGTACATATCATGATAAAACTTCATAAAACTTTCCATATACTATCTTTCTGATTGCACCATTTTCCCACTTTTAAATTTCTGAAAAATATCATCCATCATATTGCTTTTTACATTCCAACCACATCCAAATTTTAGATAGCCACGATGTATTTGAAGCTTTCTGTTAGACACTTGAATAATCACGTGCAGGCCAACTGATGAATAGTCTGAGCATTTGTTTGACTGTTCTGTGGTTTTTTCGTGAGTTGCATTCATCTGCGAACCCAGGTGACAAATACTTTTCAATAAAACTCGTATTCTATCCATTCACGTTTAAGCGTTTTTCATTTTGCATGAAGATAATTACATGACAGTAACTGCGAAGAGAAGGCGAAGTTTTACGTCCTCATATCTATCGAGTAGGCATTTCGAATATCCTTGGATTATGGCTCAAAATTCGTAACTTTAGTTTGTCAGTTTTCTAGATTGGGTGATACATTTCGTTCAAGTTTGAGTGGTTACCGGTTGTTTGGATGCACTTCGCAATCGATAACTTTGAGCTGCTCTATTTTCCCTCGGATAAAATACGTTGTTTTAACTGGTTGATAAATCATTCGTGGATATATATCAGTACGTGCCGAAGCTGGTAGTTAGTTACCCTCTCGGCGCAGTTGCTATTATGATCGCAAAATGGGCAGATTAAACGTCAACTATACTGAGAATTACTGCCTGAAACAGTTACAATATATATATACTAACATCTCAGGGTTACCGATCTGCCGGTCACAGATGAAGCGCATTTGGATCAAACCCTAGTTATGGACAACCGTTTCACGGTAACGGATCGCCGAGAGAGACGAGAGTTGGTCATGTTTCTTAAGAATACTCCGTTGAGCGATCACCGTTTAGAATTACTTTGATTAACACTGGACGGGATGCGACGCACTGTTGATTATCATCTGCCGGTAACAACCAGTAGTGCAAACTTTGCCAACAGCGCTTTCCAGCAGTAATTTTAGTGTCAAAAGTAGAGAGCTCCTAGGGTTGGGATCCCTCTTCGAGTTGGTTATGTGTAAGGAGGAAAACCCGTTCAGTCTTAATCAAACTAGATATGTCTGCCGGTTTTTCGGTCATTCATTGTTCACGCACACTAATCCACATCTCCAACCGCGGTAACCATGTAACAAATCATCAAGTCTTCACATCTACTTAGTCCTTCCCAAACTGAACTAGATTCATCGAAAATATTGTTGTAAATTAACTGATTAAGCATTCGTGACTTGCGGGTTTCTACAGTCTGCAGACATTAACTGAAATTTGAGTACTTCTGTGGGAATGTTATACGCCAGTGATAGAGTTTTTTATGTGTAATATGCGAGTTAAACTTAGCGAAAACGCGTTTCATTTTGACGCGCTTTTCAGCAGACCGGTCTTAAAAAGCACTGCAGCGTATTCGATTCCAACTCGGTGCATTCTTTTGTTTGAATTCGTGGTCATTGTTTTTTTTATCCGAGGTCATCACTTATTGGCAACCGCGAAGTGCAAAGTCACAATTTTTGTTAATCCTCGTGATTTTGTTAAATTTTTGCCAACAAATTGCCTATTAAAGAACAGAAGCTTGTGATCACTAATTTCAACACAACTTTTGTTGATCAACTGAGGCGCAAATGTGTACCATGCTTCTGCATGTGTATGGTCTGTTGACATACAAGAATAACCCAGCTTGAATGTGCAAAGTGATGGCACCAGTCAGCTAGAAGTTAGATTAACCTTAGCTCTCAGCCCATCCAGGTTCAATAGAATGCAACAACAAGGGTCGGTGGCAAAATGTTTGTTTATTCGATAGTCGCTGGTTAGATTTACTAGGAAGCGGGTAACCACCAACATTCGCGAGTTAAACAGTAAAAGTCTAAATTACCACATTGAATTACCATTGTATCACCACGTTGTATTCTAGGTAGGTCACATGGTTTACACAGCGGTTGTCGTGCATGAGAGGTCAGCGTGTTATCTGAAGACTCCATACTCGGCGTTAGTGTGTTCACCGGCACATGATACTCTTACTGTCAATTAGTGGGGGGTCTTGTTGATGTTAGACAAACACAAAATTGACTGAATCTGTCGCATTCCAGTAGAACATCTATTTGGGATCCTTCGAGAAGAAATACTAAACTTGATATTTTCTGCTGTGAAAACTGGTCACTAGTGCATAAACTTACCATGACAGAAGCTAAAACTCCGACCACCCTTTCATCAGCTAACTTTGTTGATCACTGTACCGTTACCCTCACCTTATGCTAACTCACAGCTAAATTTGTCCAGGTCGCCCCAACAGAAGACACAACAACTAACATGTTGGGTAACATAAGTGAAAGCACAATCAGTGTTTTAGTCCCACTCGAAGCAATCATATACATTGCAGAATAATTTTGGCGGAAGCGAAACTTCAACATATTGCTTTTTATCGAGGGATCTAATTGGGGATTATGTGGAAATAATTCTAGGTAAGTATGTCTTGTAGCTTATAGCAGAGTAGTGTGTAGTTCTCAGTTGTAAATCTAGAAGTCGTATCTTACCGCTGTGTGTATTAACACAACCGAAACGTAGTAGTAACCCTAACGAGCTAGCCCAAATCACCTATCTTTGCACCGGACATAATAACCTCGGAGATAAGGGCTGACTGGGAAGAGTTATTCAAGAACGTAGTTGACGGGAATATACTGTAGAATCAGACGGACGTAGTGATAACGTATAACGAATTACCCAACAAACACTTACAATCTATGTTCATATGTGACTTTTTTGTTGACTGTTCGTATGTCGTCGGTTTTGTCGGAACCCTTCTTTATGTTAGCACATGCACATCAGTTTGGCCCCTCACATTCCGATTTCTTTTTTACAACCTTCTTCTCCGCATCTGCCAATCGTCTAATGAGGGAATATATATCAACAGAGGGACTGTCGCGAATGGGTAGTGAGGCTTTCTATCCTCTTAACACTGCTGACCAGATAAATTACGAAATTTAACTGATAGATCAGTTAATCTGCCGCCAGCTGCAGTCAGTAGACAATTGACTTTGGTATCTACCACAAAATAATTTACCACTGAAAAGCTAGGGTGAATTTGTCTTTTCTATAATGTATTGCAGTTAGATTCAGAAAACAGACAGAAATTGAACGAAAAGAGTCACATTCATGTAGAAGACAATGATTCATCGGTTGACAATATTTTACCCTCGACGGTCTTCTAAATTTGTGCAACTTTCATACAGTTGCCACCTTTAATCACACAACTTGCGCATGAACCAATCAGAACAGTCGACTTGAATAAAATACATCATATGGGTATAATGAATATTCTTTTATTACTTACATAAAGGTAAGTATCTCGTTACATTTTACTGATCTGTTCTACGGCTATTTGGACAGTCATGCTCAAAGTACTCATAATCAAGTCACGTTGTTACACACCACAGACGTCCGCTTCCTGGAAGATGTGATAATGTATCCATCTGTCATCTTACTATATCTTGCATCCACACAATTTTCTAATGGACTTTACTTACTCAGTTATATAGAAAATGAGTCTAGACATTAGAAACATTCAACTGCGTTTTCGTTGTCTATCCTGTTATCGGTCTGTTTGACTTGTGAAGGTGAGGCTGACCTTTCCGTCCCTCCGTCATCCTCTTCACATGTATCTGTAAGTCTTTCCAATTTTGAAAGTGAACCTGTATTTTGTGCCGTACTGTGAACAACCAGTTTTCTGGTAAGTACATCTGAGTAACTTCGAGTAAAAACGTGATGTGGTTACTTCATGCATGTAATACCACCGTCTAATTCAGAAAGGTATCTAGCATTTTGAATACTGTCTATCTGACATGAACTTCATATGCCGCAGAGAAGTTGGGGTTTCATTACTGACCTTCACCATTTCTGCTTCGAGGCGTTCATATCCATCTCTACATATATCACGTTTGAATGGTTTTCCCAACCGTGTGAGCAGAATACCTATCCTAATTACTATGTAACCAATCAATTTGGGTCTTTCTAATTCATTTACTAAATCCACAGCCATTATCGTGCAACATTCTATTTTTTCAGGAGCTTCCATCAACTTAAGCCTCAAAACTCATTTATTAAACCTGAGGTCGAATTCTTAAGGTTGATGTTAACTCTTTTGTCCAGCTCACCGACCGGAATGCACATTCAGTGCTTGATTTATGCAAACCAGACCAATTTTCTATCACAGATACGTCTGTTCCTTCTCTCTTATCGCTTTGAAAATTGCACGACAAGAAGTGTTGACCCGTTTTGTGAGGAAACCGTGAATGCCTTGAAACGTATCACCGTCTGCGTAATAGTGCCAATGTGGTGTTTGCGATTGACTTACGCGCTCCTTTGTATTTGTGCAATGAAGTATGTGACAGGTAAGTCAGAAGCGAGAATAACCACGTCAGACTCTGGTAGCCAGAGGGCAAACGCCACAAGACCGTGGTCAGTATGCGGTATGCAGTGGCCATCCAACAAAAAAAGACCACTTTGGCCCAGGTTCGTGTGTCTACCAATTATTCTTCGTGAACGAAGACATAAGATGTTTTAGCAAATGCCCAGTCATGTATGCAAGTGTATATGACCTGTCCAACCTGTCAGTTGGTATGGTGCTTGATGCATCGATTCATGACCCGGCCATACTCACGAACAGTTGAGGCCTGGGGGAATTGACGTGGAAAGCTTAGCAAAACCCTCTGACCAGAATGGGGCTCTAATGGCTGGTGGGTTGTTTTTAACACAGTCTGTCTTCTTAATACAGCAACAGACTCGTTCGGAGAGTCAGAACATTCAACCGTTTTGTGGTAAACATATAGCTAATGTAACCGTCCCTAGAGGGGATTTAAATCACCGGCAATTTCCGTGCCATCCTCTCCTGTATTCGAGTTACGTGACGGAACGTCTTCCTCGGACGCAAATATAAGTACATTCAAATGTTTGTTGCAACGTCAATTAGTTTGTGTGGGTTGTGACAGGCTTGTTTTTTTCTTGAGGTTGGACTTGAGGAAACACTTAACAATCGACATCAGTGCACGAGTTTGTCCATACTCAACCGACCTTACAAAAACGGACGCCTAACTAGCAAACTTCCCCTCAGTTTAAAAGTATCTTTTAATAGCACTTAATACCTGACTGACTCGATTCAAACGGATATCTTGCGGAACGGGACTACTCAATCCCGTTTTAGTCGTGTGCTTTGTTGATTACGATTCACTATGAGGTGTTTTGGTCAGTGCAAGTTGAACACACCTCACCTTGTCAATGTAGAAAGAGTCATCATTGAAAGGTATGCTGGTCGGTCCAGCTGTTTGCAATATCATCCCGTAGTCATCCATATTCACACCACTGAAGGAAAAAACGTCATTTGTGCATGATTACAATAACGGAAACTGCCTCGACCATGCAAACCAACACAAGTACTCGGTCGACAATCAGAACATGGTCACGGACTTAATTCCGACGTCACACTCAAACTGGTCTATCACTCTAGGTATATACAGAGCAAAAGTGCACCGTGGTGGTTGATCAGGCCGCCGATATCCGTTCGCGAAATCTCAGTATGTGAATACAATTACAACCGTCTTGATGGAGCACGGCTCCATAGTAGCCAATAAAAGAGTCATTAAATACACTTGAAATTGCATCCGGTTAAAAAAACACTCAATCGTAGCTTGCCATAAACAACATTATTTACCTACCGTGTTTTAGAAATCAAGAAACGGAGCTTTAGCCAAGTTTATACGCTTGAAATTAAGTAAACGTTTATGCTTATTAATATGCTGTTAGCGGAGAAGGCGTTACTGTAATCTGAAAGCAATGTGAAATTTTCCAACATTGACGAGCTCTAATGAGAGCGAAACTTGAGTCTAGAGATTCTTTTCAAAAGAGACTGGTTATAGTTTCTATTTGAATGCGAACGCTGTGATCAAGTGTGAGTGGTGGTCAACTTGTAAAGCTTTCCAACGACCTCACAGAACCTTGCAAACGCATGCAATTCACACACTACCTGGCCTTGTTATCACCTTCTTCGTGAAACGCAAAATCATTCCCAAATTATCTCAGATCTGAAATTACGGCGAAATATTTCATCAGTCATGTGTATTGTTGGGTGGACTGCATCATCGTTTTCACATACATTTTTTCCTGGGAAGGCGTTAGAAGACAGATCAGGTGAAAGAATCTTCGGGAAAAAATCTGCGTACTACAGTTGATAAAATTCTGTGCTTGCTTCAAGGGCAGGGTAACTCACAAGATAAGACGATTTCTTTTTTCTGTCGGTCAACAACATTTCTAAGTAGACGAATGGGCATTGATTCACAAGTTGATTCATCATCATGCTCCACGCTCATAAACTAAGGTATTCACGTGACCCAGTCATAAAACACTGGTTTGCTCCTATTTCTGCGGTGATGTCATCTTTAACACATTATCATTGTCTATCAATTTGTTTTTGTAAGACTGTTGTGATTGCAGTCGGAGACAGTGAATAGATGTACATAGAAAATTAGGGTCACTCTTCACTTAGAGTGTCTACTAATGCCACAAGTTGAACACTGCGAATATTCTGATCACGATAGTTGTCTCCGGACAAACACTTCGGTGGGTTGAGATGCAAACAGATTTGTTTCACCCGCTCTAGTTGGCACTGCAGGCTCATCAGAATTAAAACCTTCGTGAAAACAACTTGGCACTGAAGCTGACCTATCACGTTACATGTTCACATCAGGACAGCCAAACAACCAATACTGAGATACGAGTTACAGTATCATAGTAAATAAATCCCAGTCTTCCCATTAAACTTCGATTTGCACACTATAAAGAACCCCCACGATCTGTTGCTGATAGGCGTTTTTATGCAAATTCTATTCTGTTCGGGTTGGATCCGACAAACCAAAAGCCAGATTGCTCCTCTTGTTTTCATATCTAGTAAACCAGACTAGAATTTGCTGAGTGCACCGTTCATGACGTCAAGCGGTACACGACAAACAGATTTTGAATTTAAATTACCAAAGCGCGAAATTGATTGTGTCAGGAAAGTTAACCAGAATGTTTACCGTAGGACAGAAACCAAAACGCTCATTACTTGATGCTACTTGGAAGATGAAACTGTAAAATAGTTTACATAGTAGAACCCTCCAAAGAAATACAATACTGTGTGCTCTTCACAAATCTTTTTTGGCGCGTGAGCGTACGACGCAGTTTTAAGTTCTTTCATGACTTCGAAAGGTTGTGGAACCAGTTTGAAGTCTATCACAGTTTTACTCTGAATGCAGTTTTGGTCAGCAGGAAACAAATTTGAAACGAACGAACAAAACTGATTTTCCTCATAATCAACTGTCCTCGGTGCAATTGCGCAAAACGTAATTTATGCAAAACCGGAGACATTGTGTTTGTCACAAGCCAGAGTTAGAAAAAAGAATAGTTTGAAGAGAAGTAGTCGAATTGACCTGTATTTCTCTAGTTATGGAAAAATACCTTAGATTCTTCTGACTCCAAATTTTCTGGAACCTGTAAAATTCTATATGCTCAACAGTAAATAAATCTGCATTAGAGTTTGAACCGTTACGTGGATTCATTCAGGTATACTATACCAAAGCCGATTAATAACAATTCATACATGTCTATTTTGATTCCAGTGATAATTTCTGACTGCTCACCGCCTACAAATAATTACAGTCTTTATGTTTAGATGAGTTTTCAGGAAGTTACTTTCAGAAAAATTTAAGGCAAAATTTTCAACCCCGTTGGAGATTCATAGTGATAGAACGAGCTATATTACTTCGGCTGCGGGTGGATGTGCATTAGTAGCTAGAACAAACCGAAGAGAAAATTCAGTCTGGTACTCTCAGTGGATAGTAAGAGTACCAGGAAACGCCGAATGCAGAGGCGCTGGTCAAACCTGATCAGCTATCAAATTATGTGAACCAAATCCCTGACTACTTATAAGTAATAACTGCGTTGCTCAACAAGGATAACGATGACTGTCAGTTCAGCTAAGTAAGCTTGGTTAGTCTTAATGCTTATCCAAAAATTGAAATCACACAATCGGCAAGTGATATATTCAAAGTAATTGGGCAGCTTGAGCACTGCTTATGTGGAAATATGGCTGAAGCGTTTTTCATATTATATTTTTCTCAAGCATACTGTGCAACCTTTAAGAAGGGAGGAGCATGGATTTTTCTCAACATAAATCGTAGGGCGCATTCAATTTGTATAAATCGAATGAGTTGCTACGTTTTGCTTGTGCTTGCTAACCTAAAAAATTCTGTTTTTTTTATTCCGTTTGTCCTTAAAGAATAAATAATTTGCACCTGAGATTATTTTACCTTAAGCCCGTTGCTAAACCCGCCGACAGCCAATCCAGTAGATATGTGACCCTTTGTCCTTTCAAGGTGTTCATCCTGACGTAATAATTGTTATCGTACTGTTGATATGATTTTACTGAACCAGAACCTGTAATTAGGTATTTCTGTCAATAAAGCTTGGAGCCTGATGATGATCCCTTCAGTGTTTCGTGTAGGACACACAGCACGACTACACAACCTGTTACAACCTGAGACTGAAATAAACCCCACTGGTGTCTTAAAGAAGTCAGTAACGGTAAATGCAAGATCTAAAACAATTGTGCATCTCAGCGAACATGAACATTTAGGTCACCTAGTGTTTTGGTAGGAAACCACTAACTGATTCGAATCACAGGTATCACGTAACCAAGTTGAAAGACTCGAAAATAGAAAAGCGGGCTCGATGAGTTACATATGTAAACAGACGGACACAAATTGCACCGTACGCCTTAATGATGGCAATAAGGAGTGTTTAGCAATTATGATTATTGGCTTCGACTAACCATTGGCTCGGCATAATGAATGATGTTTTGTTGGTCGTCCCGAAAAATCACAGGCTTTCGATAGTGTACTATACTGTAGTGGATTTCATCCATTAGCAACCGTACAAGATCTTGACGCTCCGATTCTGTTTTCTGTCATTTGAGAACCCACTTCTTGAAAGGTGTCACTTTTTCTGTTAATCCTTTCAAGGTTACATATGAGATTTTTACTAGTGTGTGTAGATGAACAACGGGATGACTGATCAGACTACCGATTCATTGGTGACAGAACTGGTAACCTACTGAGTCAGTGTATGATGCAGATCGTATCCCTCATTTGTATGCTTGTTAAGCTCACTTTTGTAAGAAATTTGATTTTTAAGGTGATCATTTTTAGAGGTATTTTTAACAGTGGTGCTTAAATGACAAACTTGAAGGACACCATCATGCGAGACTATACTGTTCGTCTTGATTCACTTGTAGTGTTACGTTGCGAAACGCTTGGAATGCTACGTAATATCCACCTCTGGTAACCCGCCCACTAAACTGTTCCTGCTTGATTACTAAAAAGAGTGAGTACCATGTTACGTAGCGCTGTAAGCATATTTACGTAATACAGGGCGAACACAGTTGATTGCTAGGTGAATTAAAGGCATTCCGAACTGGAATTCGCATACCCACTGTTTCTACATCACATATCAGCCATCTAAGTGGTTCAGTCAACTCAAAAATGATTTTTAACACAAAATAGAGTACAATCGACCTCTTGTTCAACCAGTGTGTCATCTCCCTCGCGGCAAACGGCTTTTTTTATAAGTGGTTTTATTGAATGACAGCGCAGTTTTACTCTCCATGTTGCGGAAGTTGGTCGTGGCGATGCTGTGCTTGATGGCTGCCTTTAGCATATGCTGTGCTTTTCATAAACATCTAATTCACGGTCAGATTTAGTATAGCTAATTGTAAGCCGTCACTTTTATCAGCGTGATGCAGTCGTGAGCATGAAAAGGCCCAGATGAATGCGTCCTACGTATTCATGTCCTACGCGTCTAATTTGTAATGCAAGGCTAAGACAGGGAGATTTGTTGACAATAGACCGAGTGCTCAGCCTCAGGTGGGTTCCTATCCAATTCACCGATAGCACTTACATGTACATTCTAAACTGGAAATAACAAATAATTTGGCAGCTATTCTTTCAGATTTGTCAAAGCAGTTCACAGAAGTATTAGTTTTCTAACCTCTGGACAGTCCTGTGTGTCTTATCAGTGTTCTCATACATGTCTGTTTTGTGTGTTTTACTGTGTCAACATTGATGATACTGAGCTCATCGACTGATCAGCGTAATGTCGCCAACTTCCACAATGTCACACAACAGATAATAATCTTTTCTAGTTCACCTGTACAGGTGTATCAGTCCAGACACCTCAGGTTATTAGCCAAACAGAATTGCTCCATAATTCTGTTAGGTGTTCTTTGAAAGCTGTCCGGTTTGCCGGTAGTCCAGGTGGGGAAAAATGCACTGAAACAATACTGAACAATCGAGACTTTATGCACATTGGAAAGCTGATCATTGTAGATTATCTGACGGAATAACCACCTGTTCTGTCCAGGTTCATGACAGATTTTTCAGAAATTTAGGCAAATTGACTGAATGAATTCACCTTTGTCCGTGTTCTCTGTGGTAGTTAACAACTTAGCAGATTGTGAGACATGAATGCGCACCAACGTGTAATGTTCTGTAAAAGATTGAGTCTCACAATCAATAACCGTCGAATATCAGTCTTGCTTGCTGGCTTCTTGCTCGAAACAAATCGACCATCACTGATAGAGCAAACGTTCTGAACTACCAAAGGTAAATAATTAACGGTCTTATGTTTGGGATTTTCTCATCCTGTATGTTTTTCAGGCGGTTTTTTCACTAACTCAAAATATCCAATAATTTGATCTAAAATGAACTGTACGTTAATCTGTGCGACCTGTCATGAAATACGCACTCCTGAGTAGTATGAAATGGGTAATCCATAATTATATGTATATATTGCTGGATCTGAATGGGCAGAGTGTCTTGAGCCAACAGGATTCTTGAAACAGCTTACCTTTGTGCCGGGGCTAGTAACCACTGTTTTAAAAGCCCTTCGAATAGGGTTCAGGTAATCAAGTTACCCACTGAATTGTTTACGTCT
Organism: Paragonimus westermani; assembly: GCA_008508345.1. Lineage (NCBI taxonomy): Eukaryota > Metazoa > Platyhelminthes > Trematoda > Plagiorchiida > Troglotrematidae > Paragonimus > Paragonimus westermani. The sequence continues at coordinate 279,173 of QNGE01000177.1, read as the reverse complement.
GTTAGTTACCAGGGTGTTTCTTACGTCCGTCCCGGAGTTTTCGCATGTCTGATAGAGACCACATGCTCCACACATCACATGTCCGGTAGTCCAATTCCTACCTTTGTGTCATGTGAAGCAAACCCAGGACAGGGTAGTGTGTGCCACTTGGTAACATCGTCGTACCCGTGTGGCACTTTGTGGGAGAACTATCTGTCAATTTCGAATGTACAATCGTCTTGGCATCACCGCTCACTAGTTTCCACCGTTTGGTTCTCAAATACCCTTCAAGTCATTTCCGAATCCGCAAATTGAAGACAGGTCTGACAACACTGATTTATAGCATCAGGTTACTCGGGTAAATAATTGGATCATATTTATTGTCTCCCACTTTTCTGCATTCACGGCATTCCCACAAGGCCGTTTCATCTTTTCGAACCGACAGTGGTCATGCAATCAATTAACATAATAAATTTACTCCGTTAAGATTTTCTCTTAATTCATGCATTAGTAAGATACGTATAGTTTCAAGGATATTCCCGTCTAATGTGAGTTTTTGAGGACTATTTACGTTACCGCTATACAAACTGAATATCATGTTGCAACTGAACAGAAGTTGCTTCAGAGGCACTCGGAGATATGTAGGTCAGGAGATTCTATAAATTACTCTCTAACTACATTCTACTGTTTAAAACAGTATACAGATGTAGCTCAACGTTTTGCGGTTAAAAACTAGTTCAGCTGAAAACGAAATCCAATAATTCCATTACGACTTAAAAAGCAGGACCAAATTCTCCTTAACTATCAAGCTGACTGATTCGTTTCTGCTTATTTCAGCATTTAGGTTTATCATATTTTCTTATCAAGGTTTGGGAGTTCTAGGTAGCTTCATCAAAAGTTAATCATCGTTCTCGGTCATGGTGCTCGGTTCCCATAATGAGGAGCCGTTTTTCAGTATTCAAATCATGCTGGAGACGTTTAGGTCTAGGTATATGAAGGTTTTCTTTGTGCTCAATCAAAGTATCGGTTATCCAGATGTGCGCTCCCTATGTAGGTGTCCGGCAGTCACACCATGCTGCTGATCGTATGCACTTATGAAGTTCAGTTCGAGTGTCGTTTGCATTTCGTTTGTGATCTAGAAAGACGGCTTTGTTGTTCTTTATCAAATTGCGACCGATCACATGATGTATTTGGTTAACCATGAACTATGTGCTCCTAAACATTCGGAGTCTACAAAGCATACTTAAGATTCACACTGTCATATTTATCCCGTTTTTACCCTGCCCATTCACACCTTACATAAAACTAGAGCACAGAAATAAACTAGGGTCGTCAACTAGACCGGCTGTCGCGTGCTAGACATACCAGGCTGAGAAAAATCGGAAAAGAAGCCTGGGCGGCAATAAGCAACCTTAATTTGTCGGAAAAATAGTACTCTTTCTATAGGAGAGCAACGCTGGTCAACGTAGCAGCTGATCAACATTTCGGACTTCTAGACACCAATCGACCGCAGTTTGTCTTGTAGCAGCTTGTGTGTGTGAGTTGCGATCAGCCGTACCTTCATCATTCAGAGAACTGCTCCAATCCACTCGCATTATGCTGACGTTAAAATCTTGGTGTTTCCTGTGATAGAATAGTTCTGAATCAATAATATTAGTTTCCAAAACTGTTAACCAAAACCTCAAATATTAACTGCAGAAATACCGTAGATGTCATAGAAACCTATCTGAGAAAACTCACAGATTTCTTCTCAGGACAAATTGCAGGTTTGATACTACAGCAGTTGAACAGAATACGGATTTGTGGTGGTTAGGACTACGCTAAAATAATCAGAAATGAGCTTAGCTCAAACCTATCGCTAGTTTCTGTACAGTAGTAATAACACAGCACGTTAGCTAACGAAAGCATAATGTAATCAGTATTATGCACGACGTAATTATTCATGCACTAAAACAATCACAGCACGCAATGCTTGTTCCTGAGTTACAATAATTACGGAGTGATTTTTATTAATTTTAATGTCCGTTATTCATTACTACTTACTCGAATCCAGCGACATTAATAAGTACAACCTGTTTACATCCACTAATGAGAGTCAAACTGCAAGCAAATCCCCTTGTGAGCAACCGTGAATTAATAAACAGACTGAGAATAACAGAACGTTAGGAACAAGTTTTGTTATTCTCAATTTGTTTGTCAATGATACGTCGAACACTACGCCCAAACTGTTAGACTTCATCCGTACTAAATTTGGTGTGGATATTTTACAACCGTGAATCAAGTTGTCATGTGCACATCTGTGTACACGACTTCATATTATTTCACCCTATGCATATTCTACTTGCTTCGTTTCTGTTAACTTCTTCAATAGCTCCGTAACATTGTAGCCAATCTTGTTCGAATATTTGCGACAATTTGCCGTTAGCCGTTTTTGAATAGGTTGCTAGGAGATGATAGAATTCATTATACCAGAGAAGTGTGCACTGCCGTATTGCATTCACTTACCACAAAAATTGATTGTCTTACAAACATTTCGTTGATAATCGTCGGCAAAACCTCAGTGGTAGATCACTTGGTAGAAAACATTTGTCCACATTCATACCAGAAATGGATTGCATGACAACATTGTACAGATAATCACCAATGTCCTTTCGAAGCCCCATTTAACTAAACTCAGGCGAATGGAATTACGAAAAGGTTCAGGATTAATTGAAACCAGAATTGCGTGTATAAACCGATTAACCATAATGTACTTATATTCCGAGCTCGCTATCATCACACCAAATCACGACATTCTACTCATGTCACCGGTTATGGCAGTTTCTTAATTGATTACGGTTCTTCAAGAACCCACTTGAAGCAACTACGTCTAGGTAGTACAAAATAATTCAGTAGGTCTAGAAATGCCAGCTTGTTGATCGACCGTAAACAAGTCAGACCTAGTGAGCAATACCGGTTACCGATTGGTTGCCTATGACATACGCTTGAGTTCATTGGACGTATTTTGGCTATTTCACCGCATACTCAATGTTCTCTGACCAAGCGTCAACTGAGTAAACACAGCATAGTTTACTGAGATAGCGTGCATGTATGAGGAAGGGTATAGTGTTGCAACTGAAGTGCTGGGGTTCACCGTCAGTGATCAAACCAGCATGGATATTCGATGGATCTTTGAATTGCCGTATACTTATTGGGTTAAAGTCAAGTTTTATTAACATCAGGATTAAAAGTTTGTACACCGAGTCTGCGCCACGAACCCCCAATAGTTTAATCGTCGCTTATTTGAAGGTATAGGTAAACATGCCAACCAAAAATTTCATTTACGTACAATTGCAAGACGCAGTGTGATAAGTGCGTGACTGTTGCACCAAAAAACCGAACATGTTTTCAGATGTTGCTGGGCAACCGCAGATTTTTAGGGGGTGGGGGGTGAGGTGGCGATAGTCCGACTACGGAGTAGCACCAGTATTCGCCTCACCGGTTGCCATTTGGAGAGTTTCAGGTGATGGTTTGTTTATTCAGTTCTTTTAATACTTACTATGGCCTTACTTCATGCATTTTTATTAAATTCCGACTCATTCAAACAATATTTTCAATAATGAACCTCTTACAAACACCTTCGACGCAGAAGCCAATCAATGTTATGAGTGGCTACCCCAAAAACGATCAAACACTGCTGGTTGAGTGTTCACCAGTGAGCAAACAGTTTCAGTCCAGTCTAATAAACAGGGTACATGTATAGTTCAGAATTGAGTTGCGCAAAAGAAACCTACGCAACGTCAATTGACGCTATTGTGTGTTCTCAAACCGAGTGGGCTGAATGGTCATTGTATCTTTCATTCACGTTTGAACGTCTACGGGCTTGAAAAAACAATCAATACCAAAATCTTCACTGCTCCCAGTTAATGGACAAAAATGGTTTTCATGGCCAACAGCCTTTTTGGCTTCCGTTATTGCAAGGCTCTTTCGACTTCCTAATTAATTTATCATGTGCATACATGGAGTCTCCTAAATCCGGTTCCAGAAGGAGCACGTACATTTGTGCACGCTGTACTCTGTAGAGACATTTCGACTGGTCCATTCGGTGAGAGTTAACAGATATGACACATGGTGTATCGTTTATCTGAAAAGATGAGGTCGGTCACAAGGTATCTGCAAAGTACACCTTACGCAAGTATTGTTGTCTGTTTCAAGTTCAACCTGAGACGGAGCTATCTTGAGCCATTAAGTTCATTTTTCACCTTTTGTTACGACGTTCTACTGGAGTGTAGTAAGGCACCATCAGTTGCTTACAAAGAGCCATCAACGGAAGATCTTCAGTGTGCACCGAAGACAGTTTCGAAAAATGAGTTATTGTTTGAGTTGCTCATCAAAATCGATCGTACAGTGGGTGCTTTAATACATGATTTTATATAGATCTTTCGACAGTAATGAGTCCGCTACTTTGTGCTCAGCGGAAACTAATCCATGGTTTTCGTGATGGTTTACCAGGCCACTTTGTCAAATGTATAGTCCGTCAGTTCACTTGTAGTTGTGAATTCAAAAAAATGAACCGCCAAACCATCGCAATTTGTTAACGAAAGTAATCAGGCATCATGCGTGAGTAGCATATTGTCTCAAAAGAGCACTGTTGGATAGCGGTCACCTAATCGTTCACACCAATTCGTTCGTTGTGTATTCTTTAGCTTAGACCTGCAGTTACCAACATCCATATAAGTGATTCCTTCCAAAACGCATCATCTCAATTTCTATTCCGTGAACGTTCAACACCTTTCTATATTGTTTCCACAGAGTTGATAGTTGATAGTATCTTAAACTGGTGTCTGTATTTGTAGGAGCAACGCAATCTATGATTTCATTCTTTGTTCTTCTGCAACGATTGCTGCTTTGTGCATGCGAACAAACAGAATAAATGTAACGTTAACAGCTCATCATATTTTTCTGATGTCCATGTTGGTTAATTTTGAAGTATACATGACTACACATTCATTCGGTTGGACTGTGTCCATTAAATTGGTATATCCCTAATATAAGAAAATATAGCTAGCACAGTTGGGAAGAAATCAATTAATTCGAATAACTTTCGAACACACAAGCTGAACTCATTTGCGTAAATTGTGGTACCAGATGAAGTGTAGTGATCTCATACAGGTCTGAAGGAGGGTGAGTAAAAGTCTTCGTTTAGGAGTGTTGAGCCCACAGGTTGATTGGAAAATTTAAAAGCGGCCGATTGACAAGAGTGTGAAAATGAGAAATGAACTGTCGAAATCAATTATTCCGAGTCTGATCAGCATACATGATAGGCGATACTATGACCTGCAAATACCTTTGCACGATTAGGAGAATTACCCAAGCTAGCTGGACTGTAACGATAACTCCTTCGTGTAAGTAACTCTAAGCAGAGTAGCCAACGGAAATGCACATATTGTGAGAACGGTTTGGAAAGGCAGTCAATTTCATCTATCTTCTTATATTCTGAAGCGATAAGGTATCAAATGCACACTCGGACTTCAAAAAACATACTGTATAATCAATACTGAGCTCTAGTATGAGACAATGATCACACACTGTCTGGAGGTTGACGCTGTTATGTGAGGGTCCGTGAGCCAACTCATTCGTAATCCACAGTGCTTTTTAAAGTCCCTGTGAGATGCCAGCTGTACCAAACATTTCAGTTTAATAACCATGCTAAAGACGGTTTCATTAAAAAGTTCAAATGAGAAACAATATTTTGAATCTCAAGTGAAATTAACACATTTGTCTAGTTTCGGAATTATGAAAGATCATTTTTGGTCAGTAAACGTCAAGTGTTTCAGCGATAGCTTGATGTGAAGTGGACAGTTTCCTGCATTCACTAGTTACTGCTAGTCAGTTTTCCGTCGGTTCTACCAGCAGCCTTCACGCTTTCAGATTTGTCGTTCACTAGATCTTTGTTGTAACACCGAGACAGATGTTTCACGCCCTAGTAACTAAATCCTACGGCACATTAACGGATGCGATCCGACCGATCTTAAAATTATTCAGTGAGATTAAAGTTAACTAAGAAGGCAGCCAGTGCAAAAATCAATCTGATTTTCGTGTCAAAATGCCTCTTATTTCCAGCAGACATGTAGCACTGGGTTCTCGCTCTGTGCGATCCAACAAGTGGAACTATCATCCATGGAAATCAGATGGTTGTGTAGAACATTCATAAACGTCACACGATTCACGATATTTCTTAGGATTGCCCTTGTTTATTCGGTACTTTCTAATTAATCAGGCGATAGTCTTAAGCACGTATGGATTATCCAATTCTCTGAACATGAATAACGCCAATTTTCATCTAAATCCACACCGGTTACTTCCCCACATCTTAATAGGCACTCTGTTGAGACAGCAATAGACCTGTTGTGAAAGGTCTCTCTGTAATTAACCACAGCAACAATTTATTTTTCAGAGGAAAATTTTGTTTTCATTGACTTTTCCAAATTTCGCAAATCCGTTCTGCTACTGAAGTTCAGTGAATCGCTGAAATTTACCATTACGATATCTTGTTCAGCTCACTCGCATCTGCACGTCAGTTCGTACGATCTGTCCCTAAATTTGTTCAGTGAAAGAATGGCATTCGGCTTAGGACACTGAAGAATCATAGCAATTTTTCCTGTTCCAACACATCACAAAGGTCAGCGATCTCAATCTGACCATGACGGTAACAGAGAGCTTATCTATGGGTTTTGGAATTCATTCGTTCATCAACGTATGATTTGGCAAAATGAGAGGAAGCATGCTCTCATTAAAAATGCCATCATGTGAATCACTTGTTGGAAAACGAATCAATTTTTCTACAGACAGTGTACACTTGGACGACAATAAATACGAGTTTCGTTCGGTATACTGTTGTCACACAAATATTTTTTGGTTCTCATTCTCGTCTAGGACTATTTTTCAGCTGTACCCCCCTCTCTCTCTCTCTCTCTCTCTCGGTCAACACCTCTCTTCTGGCTTTAATCAAAACGTTGTTTTAACATGAACCAAGATTTGTGGATGTTGCTCGATTCGTCAGTTTGTCAGATTATCAGTCAACCAATCATGCATAATTGTCCAGTAGCCGTGCAATCATTCAAGTGGATAACAGTGCTACACATCAACTACCGAGGTCCTTAGCGGCTTCCACTAATGGTCAAAAATCCAGGCTTCGTGTTCCTGTTTTCATCATGAACACGTGGTCTGAAATGTCTCCTGGGGCGAGCAGTACTGATGACTCAGAATGTCAGTAACGCGACGTGTTTACTGTCGAATTTTCGAAACATATCTAGAGGTGTTCCTGTCGATGCTCCTTAGTCATATACCAAAACGTACCGAACCGAGATTACATAGACTGCAGAATATACCCTAGGGCGACTCTGTTGCATGTGGTTGTAGTTACGTAGACGTGAATCAAGTCAGCATGTTTAGAAATATCCGAACGTTATCATAACTTGACGGAAAAGAGAAAGTTCTATTAATTACAAGTATTCTTAGAATATTTTGTACGCGGCTAACTAACTCTGCGAAATTTTTTCTGTCCATTGAACACCGACTTCAAAACTGTAATGGGTTACAAAAGATTGGAGAAGTGTGGTATTTTTGTAAATGGATGTCTTTAAACTGAATTTCTAAACGGCGAGGGCTAGTTGGCACTAATTGAGTCTGACCTACACTATAAATGTGAACGTCCTGATTAGTCATATCTGAAAGACAACAGGCACTGTATCACTGCCGTGGGAAACTAATCTCCGACCACGTATATGACGCCATTCAGAACACAAGGAATAATACTTCGCATGTGAAAATTTTATCTGGGTTGCTAAGTTCACATGGAGAATTTGATCACCGCGGCCGCCGCAAAAATAGACTTTGACTCACTTATGGTTACACGCTAGGCCCAGCTGACAATGTAGATTAACGACTCAAGCTACGAAACATTGAATGTGTATTAGTCTCTGTGAGCTGATGTCCGATTCGGAGGCCACGTTGGTGTGTTACATGGAGTTGTAATGCCATGACTGGTTGAATAATGGTGGACATTTCAAAAATTCCCGAATAAGAAGGCTAGACTGCCTATGAGGGCGAAACGGGATCGATAATCGGGTCTGAAATATAACGTTTCATTTCTTATCAGACAGCATAACTAAAATCTAGCAGTAAAAGTTTGAGCACTGACCTATCTCCAAAATCTGAATGGATATAACGAAAATGATGGACAATGAATTGTTGGAATGGTAACTGCGGAACAAACCAACGTCTGAAATGAACCAAATGGACGTACATCACGTAACTGTCTCTGGAGCAAATTTAGCAACTAATTTTTGATGAAAAGCGTACATCTTTTAGATTCGTGTTTTACACGATTCAACAAAATGGGGCGTACAATACCGCTAAGTAAATGAGACACATTCCAACATTGTGATTCATGCAGCACAGGGTGAACAATTGTGTCAACGTGTCAGAGATGAACGTTTATGGAAACCACTTTCCGGCTGTCACAAGTATCCTATGTATTTCCGGAATATGTTAAGGGGGTCTTGAACAGATGCTGTAGAAGTTTCTGATATACTGCATTTTGGTAGACTCAGTTGTTAATGGAATTTGTGCGACCACCTATATATATGAAACCCTCGTTATTGAATACACTGGAACTATGCGACCTTTTTTTAGACAGTGGTACTAAGAATGAAAAAAACAAGAAGTGTATCGCTTGATTTTTTGGAAATCGTATATATTCTTCTTCACTTTGACTGTGGTTTCAATTCTGTGCAGGTCACAAGTGGCCAAATCGGCAACGGGGATTGCAGTGTCCTTAAATTAAAGGTTGTCAGTTTCAATCAGTGAGTTAGATCTGAGGATATGGAATTGTTGAGAGTTTCTTGTTTCTCACTTTACGGATTACCAATACAACCACAACGTTACGTCGTCTGGATCTGTCAGAATGGGTAAGAGGGTGTGGCTGTAAAATGTATGACAGATTTTCGTGACTTTTACCAGACCGGTATAATAATTCCTCCAGAGATTTTCAACGACTAAGTGAGCGAGGGATTTTCGTGGGCAACACGCCAGATTAAACTACGTCACTCTGATGTAGAGATGAGAAGTAATCATGGTTGGGTTCCTTAACCAGATGTGTGGCATTTCGCAAATAAGCACCACCGTGTGTGTTTTGCAGTGCTTCACGCCATCTTGCTTTCTTTCCCCTGCGGTGTAATAACCGCTCTGCTTGTTGTCATTGGTGTGAGAGCAATGTAATGGAATGGTTGAGATGGAGGATCGCGTAGAGCCCGTTATAATACTACACTTATTGGGACAAATGCTTTTCGATGCTAGATCTATTCACCGATGTACGAGATTAGAGGTGTGGCATCTCGAGACATCCGGAAGTGATACTTGAGTAAAAGAAAGCATTAGATGCGTCATTTTGGCAGCCGGAGCCATTTCTTAGTATCCATCCTCACCGCTCGAAATTGAACGTCCTTTTCGGGGAGAACTGGGACATAGTTGGTAAATCAATCTAGGCGGCAGGTAAGTTCGCGAGTTTCCGATTGACTGCTGCGGTTTTTGAGGCGTTACTCTGACATCACTTAGCATTCGCGATAAACCGGCAAATGCAGCTTCCAGTTATACGGCACGCTTAGAACCTCAAATGTTGCTGTAGGGGAAGCGAATACTATGGTGGTTCCATTAAATTCCAAGCGTCGGTCTTTGAGATCACTGGTGCATTGGGTCTTCGAACGCTTCAAGGTCATACCGATTTCAAGCAACCTAACCTTCAGATGTTTCACCCTGATTGTCATTGTTTCTCTCAATGGGGCTGTTAGTATTTCATCCGCATATATCAGACAGTTCAACTGACCGCCCGGTGTATTTACGTCAGTGTCAGGGTGGAAAAAAATGAGAGATGTTTCTGCAAGGTCTTCCTCCGCAGACATCCCTTCTTAGGAGCAACTCGCAGTTTGCGAAATAATATTTGTTAGTCATACAAACTTATCTTGGGTAGTCGTTTAAAAAGCTACGTGAACCATGGAAAATGGTTGCTGTTATCACAGAGTCATGGGGTAAGTAGTGAAAAGCCTTATGAATGTTAGTGTTTACAAACCAACAAGCGAGGGACATTGTATGAGAATGAAGAAGCAAGCTACAGAGAATATTTTTCATCTGATCTTGTCGTGGGTAGTCATGTTGCTGCCGACCACAGGAGAATAAGGGGCCCAATGATTAAGTAGGATCTTATGAAATAACTTAGAAAACACCGAACAAAATGGTGACCGGACGGAATTCAGATGGAGTAGGCGGGCTGTAAATATTATGTAAAAATTTTATCCGAGTAGTCTTCGGCTGTTGAAGAAATTGTTTGGTAATCAACAATAGAATTAAAAACGCCGTCAGTCGGTTTGTACGGAAATGAGCTACATCAGTGGGTGTGAGGCGCATGGGCACGGGTAAAGATCCTCCGGGGGACCGGATTCCCTTTTGGAATTCAGCTTCGAAAATTAGGGTAACAAGTTTATCATCACATGAAGTCACACTCCAAATAAGACGGCCAGCGCATACCCCGTGCACCATCCTGTAGTAGTCGGTAAACCCTTGAAAACCATCATTATCGGCAAAAACATTTCATCATATGCCATCAAGAATCAAGTCGTTTTTGTACCCTTCTTACTCCATTTGTGAACGTTTTGTGTGCGAATTGTACTAGACGTGATATGGTGATACCGTCTTCTTGATGGTCTCCGTGTGGCGGGAAAGTGATTTTCGCAGACGTGTTTGATAGTCTCTCTCAGTATGACGATCACTTGTCCGTTATTGGGGAATGTTGTCAAAGGCGCGAACAGTGGTTGGAATAAGCCCGTCTCTGTACATTCCTAGAGCTGACATCTTGTGGCTCCAATGATCATAACGTGATCAGATTCGCTGTCAAACGGATCTACTTTAGGACCAAACGACAAATCGTTGATGTCCAGGATCGCATTCATCCGAATTTATAAGTCAGTATCTAACAGCGTCGCAATCGGTAACACTATGGAAAAAACGATAGCTATCACTACTCCGGCAACTGACGGGGACGGGTACAGCGGATGTGGAAGCTCAGGGGGTAAGCACTTTCAGACCGAATTGGAGGCCCTATAGTTCTTTGCGTGGTTCACTGGATGTTACTCATGGTTGAATAAATGGGCTATTCTCCAATCTGAGTGTTTGAATTTGACGACCCAGTAGGTCCCAGCACTGTGAAGTAGTTGGATCTGAGTTCCTGTCAAGGGTTACTTGACGTGGTCGACGTTAGAACGTCGGTGATAATTTCTGGGTGAGTAACTGAGTTTTTTAAAATTTGTCGGGTAGAGGATGTTGGTTGAACAGTTTCACGTAGAAATACGAACTTTCCCGTTGATCACCAGATGCGTTTATCGATGCATCGTGACTCGTGGTAGAATTGGCCACATGTAAAAGAGTCCAGACACGTCGGCTGTGTTGATCTGGTTGGTAGAACTAGCGCAGGATTTGGCAGGTTTCGTTTTGACATACGAAGATGCTTGATAGAATGAGGATGTCTGAAAATAAATTTGCCTAAATCGGGATGACTTTGTGGGATGTCTTGAGATTGAGTTAGCTGGAGACAACTGGGGCGATAGCTGATGTACTCTTTCACTTGCTGGTGGCATCTGTGAACTTTCTTTGGTTAGGGAAGAGGGAGATATGCAGGGAGCCGCAAACGTCTTGACACGGTGTGCTTGCGCTCTGTGTTGTCAAAGTGTTTTGTGCGTCAGAATGTTGTCCTTGATATACATTCGGGAGTCTCTTGCATCAAGGGCGGCCGCTATTTTTGTTCAATGCTAGTCGATTTATCACACAATGGAGACATCTCAGTGTTGATCGAGAAGTGTAAATGTAATTCACGCAAAAAGAACACTATAACATATCCCAGCGTTGACCAATGAAACCTTGCGGTAAGAAGGCGAGACAAGCACTGATGACTATTTCTCGAGGAGCTTTCAACGTTCGTATTGCGGTAAACCTTGTTGAGATGGCAGTGTGCTTGGAGGTTTTACAGCATCTTAGGTGCAATCTTGTGTGGAACCCTGAGATGATTCCCAGTCCACTGGAAAACCTTTAGGTGGAGCCTCCATTTTGCATAAAAAAACGTTGTCCATCGGCGAAACAGAACGAAGTTGACGTGTTTTGATCAGACTTTCATGAAAGAGCGAAATATCTGAACATTCTGATCGCAAATAGATGTATAACTAATTTTGAACGTTTGGTGAGGTTCTATAGGGCGGAATTCCTGGCTTAAGAGATCAAACCGACGAACCTATAAAAATGAAAATCAACAGTGTGGGTATGCTGATTATCACAGCAGCCGTAGTGTCAATAAAAATTCCTTTTGAGCACACGCGGAGGGACTCGAAAAACTGGAACACGTGTGATCATAATATGCGAAATGTTACTTCAGGGAGCATCATATTATTGACCTCTTCCCACTGTTCTATTCAACTTCGACAAGAGCGAAATGTTCCCAGATAAAAGCAGAAAAATTCACTTTGCGTTTCTCAGTTCGGAATGGATAAATACTCGGCAAGCACGTGGAACTGAGAGAAATTCACACAGATTACATTAGCTGATGCCAGTGCGACAACGATATGGACACGCGCAACAAACAGGTGTGAAACATTCAGTTGTCACTGAGGCAGCCATCACCCTTATGGATGTCGTGTTTCAATTCACACTATATTCCACTGTTGAGTTGCCATCTGACTTGAATTTTCCAACGTTTAGCCACATAACAAAACATCTGCAACCGAGAAGTTGACTCAGTGAGTGACGGAATTCTATAATAAATTTTCTCTAACAGTATAATAGCTCTACATTAACATTAATCGTCAGATGAGATCAAAACTCAGTTTTGCCCCCAGTTTCCAAAGCAGTGTGAATGTTTCATCGGTTCTCTATTGGACTGCATCAGCACCGATGCTGTAGCGATGGTCACTTGTTCACTTCTATCATAGCCCCTCGTAAGATGCTTGTGAGATTTCCTCTTCAGATTTCGCTGCACTGGGAAATTTTGTAACCAGCGCAGGTTTCACAACCTAGCAACTTATCGGATTATAACCCGAATTATCATCTCAGTGCACTCAAGTGAGTTGAGAGAATCGAGATAGGTACCGCGTGAAGTTAGCAATTCGAGTACCACGTTCAAAGTCTACACTCACGGAAGCCAGATTACGTGAGCTAATTGTGATCTACATATTATGTACTGTTCCAGGTTCGCTCTGTGAATACTAATAATGTTTTGTAAGAACGGTGGATCCAAAGTAGTGCAGGGTCAACATAGTGTACATAGTTTTATGAACGTGGATCCAGAGCTGCCTCGATTTTAACAACCTGACCAAACATTTCAGTTATTTCAAGCAATGCTCTAATCGACTGGTAAACGAATGCACGATGCACAAACGGACAGAAATTATGTTTACGGTCAGCGTGTGTTAGTTCATGAAATTTCAATGTATTTCGAGTCAGAGTGGAAAGTTTTATTTTCACGTTAATTCTGGTGTGTTGCGCTGACCGAACAATCGGCAAGCAGAAAAGCTTGTGTAGAAAAAAATTAAGGAATTCCTGATTTCTGCCTAAGTTACTATTTTGTATGGAAGTAATTGCTCCCCTAGACCGGGATATTCGAAGATTACTTTGACAAGCCATACACACATCAACTTAGATTACAATTGCAGATCAGAGATACATCAGTTCGCAGCTGCTATGAAGGAATAGCTAAGTGACCCCTGGTGTAAACGGTAGGGGTACTATTTGGATAAAGACTTCATTTTAAATAAAGCAGTGTAAACTATTCCTGTGCCACAGAAGGCAAGCGGCACATTAAGATAGACGAAGAGAACAATGCTATAAGAATTTAATCATAGTTCTGCGAGCATGTTGGACAGAGGGTGAGAAGTTTGTGCCATAGTTTGTGGGAAGATACAAGAAGCCAACATAGATGAAAACCAGAAATACGTCGGTTGTTTTGTGTAGCTTATAACTGATTCTAAACGATGATCAAAAGGATTATCTACTTTCAGAATTTGAAGGGAACATTGCAAGAAAGTAATATTGTTGCGTCTACAAAAAACCTTATCGTAATTACGTTAAACTCAACTTATTCTCCCTAAATATGAATCTGGCTCTCCTTCTCTTGAAGCAGACAAAGAAAGCGCCCATAATGAACGTAATAACATCACCAAATGATGTAAATGTGTAAGAAACCAGATCACTTGTGTACTTGTGGGATTTGATCCTGTGGCTGACGACGTCATGTGAGGTGGTTTCAAATCTTACTAGCACGTCGTGTCTCAAATGCTGTGTATGCCGGTGAAAGTAAAGGAATCCGTCGAAGTTGGCTACCTTGGTATATGGTATGTGCTTGGTGAATAGTTCTCTATAATGTCTGATTAATTAGCCTGATGTTCACTCTTATACTGTCAAACTGGGGCCTCATTTTGTCTACTCTGTTGAAAGAGATCTGAAAGAATATCGAAGCTGCATCTATTCACGTTACAGATCGCAACGCCTGTCGAAACGTTTTGTCGGCCAACAGTCTAGTGAACAACTATACCTAATTATACGCCTTTGGTTTAGATGGGTACTGGTCAACCTAAAGGAGTTATCGGTTCGAACTTGGTTTAGGTAGTACCTAACTGATGAATTTGGACAAGCATGTGGATTACCACAAAGTGGGTATGAGTATTTTGATAGGCTGGTTATGATCTCTGCTATGGTTGTCAATACTGAATATCGACTCGAATGGGTGAGACATCGAGCGAAGCAGCGAAAAAGTTATATCCGCAAAAAGTCACGTGACACGTTAATCAGCTTACGATGTGTGGCGATTAATACGACAGTATATGACGACCAACACCACGCCACCAACCGGTAAGTCCGAAGTGACCAAATCCATCACCACCATACCGGTGAAAATCAACAGTGGAAATGAACGCCAAACTGACGGGCCATATAATAGGATACTTTGCTGGGTAGACATTAAATCTGACCCTTCAGTCCTCCTGACTAAGTGAATCGAATAAAGAGACACATCTTTCAAACAATGCCTGAGTTCTTCCAAATAATGTAAACACTGTCAACTGCTTGCTACTTCGCACCTGTCTGTTAGATCTCTGAATCAATAGAACAACTGACAATTCAGTTCACTTTATTTTGTGCGTTCGAAATTGGAGAATTAAACAAATACTCATATGTACTCAGACGTAGACAATCACGAGTGCGCATTGTTTGAAAGTGAAGAAAATTCAAAGTAAAATTGAGGTCCGTCGTTCAGTTTCCGAATGGTGGCATCTGGTCGCGTTCTTCATTCACGGTGAACACACAACATACCCGCGGACATATAACTCACAGCTTAGCAAAGTGAGGTGATTTGATTGAAAAAACCTGTTTCTTCACGGACGATAGTTCATTTCTGAGGAGAGGCCGGTTGCGAACTGTATCTGGCAATATGTAAACGTCGGATTGAGATCATAGTGAATGAAGGATAGATAGACCAACGCTTCTGATGAGTCTGCTGCTTGGGGCGTAGGACGTCCTGGATTGAATGAACACGTCTATGGACAACGATAACCAAGTAATGCAGAATGGAGGAATTAATTGAGGGAGGCCTAACCCATAATCCGTAGTCCATATATCTTGAAGTGTTAACGAATTTTGCTATAGTGTACAAGTTCACAGCCATGAACAATGCCGCCGACTTGGAAATTGTGATCCCACTACTCAAACACAGCACCGAACACCAATAAAAGCAACGGAAAACCGGTGATTTTGGCTTTTGTTAAAATGCCGTTTTCATGGAGTTTGAATCGGAGAGTAGCACTGACTGCGGTCGGACGGTGAGTGTGACAAGCTGGAAGCAATTGCATACAGAACCTTAAAATATAGGTGGTTAGAAAAACATGATGCAACTTGATAAAACTTTACGACTAGAAAATTCTGGTGACAAATACTTCTTGGGATAGAGCGCTAACATGACAAGTGACATTGGTCTTCTTCGAAGTTTTCAGGCTGTGACGTTGGCGAAATTGTTATTCATCAAAATAGTTTCATAACTCTACTGCTGTTTCGAAAGGTCAACACAACCGCAGCAGTCGTCATATTCAAAAATGAGTTGACGAGATGTGACTTTCTCTGTTGTTCGATTAAGACGAAGAACACACATTTTTACACATAATTCACATAAGGGACAGAACAAAATTCGCTATTTACTCGTATGTGCCACCGCGCACCATTAATCACATGTTTGAAAGGGTATGTTCATATGGAAACCAACAATTATCCCTCAATCTTTTCTTGGTCGTCGCAAATATAAGTTGGGCAGTATTGGGTGAAATTTTGAGCTCAGCTTCATGCTTATCCAGTAGCTTAGTTTATGGACTAAAAAACATTCGGGAGTTAGAATATTCTAGAAGAGTTAATTCCATGATCACATAATTATTTTCTTAGGTAAAAACTGATGTTTAGTTGGAATTTTATGCACTTTCTAGAGTTGGAATAGAACGGGTGATGTCAAGAAATCTAGCATCCAAAACAATGCGCACCTACGGTTTACGCTAGCAATCCGATGCACTTTGACTGAATGGTTGTGTGTCAGAACTGCACAGTAAACTGTTAGCAATATTTATTTAATAGTCCTGATTTTAATCCATTTGAAAAAGGCACCGATTTTGTCTTGGAATCCACCGATCAAGAGAGCTGGACCCAAAATTTGTACGTGATCGAACGCAAAACAGAAAATATTCAGAAGGTGGCTTGTTAGATGGTCATTAACAAGAAACATAACACAGACGACCGAGCGACTGAAAACAGACATTTTCATTTCCAAATCTCATTACAATAATTGGATGCACGGCATTCTGGTCACCGAGGGACCGATTTCTTGTGAATTCAAACTGGAGTCTACCGACTTTATATGCGAAGAACACTGCTTGACTAGCATAAAGAAAAGTAACTCTCATGATCACAGTAGTATTCTATCCCCAGACCAGCAATGAGAAACTTGAGCCCCTGAAATGGTGACCTTCAGAGAGGAAGTTGTTACTCACCGAAGAAGTTGATTGACAGATACAACAAATACACAGATGACCACACCATCGGAATGAAACCAATTTATACCTCGATACTGGGTTCGTTTCATCAAATAACAATTGCTTCAGCAAACTGAACGATATGACACCCGTTGCTTCACAACGTCGTAGACCTAGAACCTAGTTTGGATCATGCATTGAAGCTTGAACAATACCGGATGTCACTCGTCGGCCACTGCTTATTTGCCCAGTTTCTGATTGCGGTTTCTGTCATTTTCTTTTGTCCAATATTGGGTTGCTGCGATACTGAGACCACCGATGTTCTTTCTTCGTTTTATCCCAGTTCGATTATCTATACTCAAATGTTCCTTTGCACTGGCTACCAATTTAGATTAACAGATCTTTGTTCCTTTGTTTAGCGTTGGTGACATACTGGCACGATTACAATCAAAGTGGTCTATAGAACGTTAAGTTTTCTGCTGTTTGCTCATTTTGAAGTTTCTAAATGAACAGTGTTACTGCGCAATAAGTCACCAACTCACTTAATCCTGAAACACCTCTGTGACAAGTCAATTACAAATTTTAACATCTACGCATCTAGCTATCAATCTAGACCCTCGTTATTTCAGTTATCAAACAGTGTAGGGAGGCTACTCGTAACGGTTTTGACGGTGTTGCTTCTTGGGTGTTCGTATCATCAAGTGACGCGGCAAAATTGAAGAGGACTACGGGTAAACGCTAAAAAAAATTTAATATAGTGATCTGAGGTAGGTTCCGAGGTTCTCTCTGTCTAATAATAACGTGATGATGTCACTGTACGAAGCTTGATGATCAAAGAGATTTTGGACTTCAAATTGAGTTATAGGGGGTTTATGTTTAGTTGATATTATTCTGCCTTTAACGTAAATATAACGTTTGTTTGAAGAGGTTGATGGTGTTGAATTTGAAAGTCAAACAATGAGGCAGTTTGCAGATTACAAATTTTGAGGGATATAAACTGAAAACTTTTATGCTTCATTAGTTTGGCATATCAAGATGTTCAGAATTGCAACAGCGTTAATTATGCAAAAGGTCATTTAGCAGTGGCTATTACACATGTTGTATTAAGGAACGAAACCGCGGTTCTGATAATCCTCGTGACAACCAAGAAGCTGAAGTGGTACGAACAAATCGAGGCTGTGTTTTTTAAACCTCCTAACAAACTCAACGTTCCAAGTGTCGGTAACACACAATGAGCTAAAGTTTGTTGTCTTAACACAGAGCAGACGTAATCTGTGTACCCGATAGGTATGAACCATGAAGAGTTCAGCAGCACTTTAGTATCGCTCATTTGAACTTCTGGTCCGCGTGCTCGTAGATTTACAACTGTTTGGGTAATGGATCCCCTTCACAGATTCATAATATACATTCAGAAATATTCTTGCAAGCATAGCAAAATGTTTGAAGAATTTTCACTAACATGTTAAGATGAACCGGATAAAGGTGAAAAGTAGACACGAATAATTCACTTGGACGGATTCAGTGAAACAGCACCAAAGTAAACTTCTCATTGTAGCCAGACCAAGCAACCGAAAACTAGTGGGTCATTCCTGTTGGTCAACATGATACATTTTATCAAGGGTCACTCTTATATATGCGCAATTATGATAAGATTGAAAGTAGTAACCATTAAACAATTAGACACTTTTAATGCTCAGTTTCTTAGCGACCGTACCAACTCAGTTGAGACAACATCAGGGATATTCGAAAGACAAAAGCTGAATGAAATAACTTGCAACTGAACGTGCACTTACCTGCATATTCAGCGGGCAAATTACCGGGTTCAGGAATGAGATCAACAAAACGCGCGTTGTAAAATAGAACGGGTTGGAGTGGAATAGATGGTAATCTTGTAAAATTATCGTCGAATCTAGATAAAGTAATGTTGAAGAGGGGAGGTAGTTTTAGATGACCAGATGGGCTGTGTATGAAGTTTGTGGTTGTAGTTAATATGCTGGGAATTTAGCTGACCAACAGTCTTTGGAGTATCGGATGCGAGAACAATGATTCAAAGAATCAAAGATCACCTGAATTCAACCTAGTTGCATACAGTCAATTGGAATATGGCCTACTGGGCGAGATACGACAGTTCGTTGGGGTTTCAATAAGAAAACTGGACAGTGTCCCTAATAAATTAGAGCATTAATCCCTTCAGAAACCCCAATGGGAAATTCAGGTCACCAAAGTGCTTGGTGGAGTCTGTATAACACAACAGAATTGATGAATAACCCAGCCAACTTCTGGAGTCTCTGAATCTCACCCGTCTTCATAGCTAAACTGATAAATGTGTGGCCACGTGGTGACACCTTATTTTTGTCGCCAGATCCAACTCGGTGGAAGCTGGTTATTTTCAGTGTCGTTTCTTTAAAATCAATGGATTCTTTCACATTACTTGTCAGTGAGTTTCGGATCACGTTGTTAAACGGCTCTGCTGATCTTGTAAAACAAATTGAAGTTTCCTATATGGAAGACATTCTTCTAGAATGCAAACCATTATGGGTTAGCTGCGGAACTAACGTATTCCACAAGAATACAAAGAATTTCTCAATACCAAAGCATCTTTGACAAAAAATGGTCGGAATATGGTGTGCAACGAGGATAAAGAATGCTGGGAAGTTGAACGGCGGAAACACAGACTCAATTGTGTGCTGAGAGCTGGTGAAAACATTAACTCTAGGAGGTTGGAGACCGTGATCAACGAATGCAAGTCACATCGCAGTCTAACAACCAGCATGCTTTTAGAAGCGTTGACACGACCAATAAGTCTGAAAACCTTCTCGATTTTTTTCCAGTAAGAAGAAAACGTTCTCTAGTTTTGGAAGACGAGTTCGGCTTGCAAAACGTCTTACCAGAATTTAAACAGCAATGTAACGCAAACGAACCATACTATCTTGGTTGGCCTAGCTCGCGACAGGTGGGCCACTCAGATTTGTTTATTTTGGAGAGCGTTTCTGAATGAACGAATGTAAATTTTCTCGATCCACGCAGATGAAGGTTTGAAAGAAATTGCACAGATTTGACTGTGCTTGCGAATAAAGTCATTCAATCTTGGTTGATATCTAGTGACTCACCTGAAGAGGATAGACAGTCGGAACAGGACCGTCAGACTGAGGGAAGAGTGTCGGGGCACCATAGTACGCGCCGTAGGCATTTGTCGAACTGCTAATTGTAGCGTTAGAGTAGTCAGAGCCTGTTGGTAAGAATGGAAGAAGGAGAAGGAGAAATCAATGAATCACCATAGAACGAGAAGAGGAGGAGCAGCAAGTTGACGTGATGTCAAAAACGAGGCGCAGAAGAATCATCAAACAGCTAAGTGTTGTTCACAGCTAAATTCGAGGAAGTTGCAGGTTTGAAAACTTTAACTTTTATTGCCAATATCTATATGACACAAGTCGTCTGCCAGTATAGACGGGTGAGTGACTTCCTCTGACCAAGATGAACAAACCTGGAAATGTTTGGAAATTTGACAAAGGAGTGGTCAAAATTTGCTCCCCATGGTTCAACCCACGAGTGAGCCAAATCAGATTTTTCCCATTTGGTGGCTGTGGACCCCATCCCATAGATGTCGTGGCAGTAGTCTGTATGCGGTCCTTGGCTTCTACACTGAGTAAGGGAGTACCAGAATCAGCCTGTTCGTCCTGTATTTGAGATGCAGATTCTCTACTGGAACTGGGCGAGAAGTGTTGGGTTGGAATGGGCGGAAGTGGAAGACATGGTGGAGGTGGTAACAAAGATGGATGAATCAAACTGTTTTGCTGAAGTTGCGGGCTCCCATTAACTGTTAGGTAGTTCACGCATAAATCTGTTCCGGGATCCATACAATTTGCACAAGGTAATCGGCGTTCAGTCATTTCAGTCAATTTTGATTGCCCTGGTATAGTACCGCTGTTACCGATCCTTGCGTACGGTTGGGATTCGCAATCGGAACCGGGAAGACTGGTATAGATTGCACTGTCCGGAATCATTTTCTGTCCTATAGATCCCGCAATCAGACTAGACAAGCATCCTACTTGTGGAATCTGTGAGATATAAGTGGAAAATTGTGCGTAGATTACGAAAACAGTCAAAAGTGGTTGGTAACGGACGACTGTGACTCATTCACGTACAGTTCGCTGCAAACGGACTATAATGTGTGCACAGCCGAACTCAAAAACACCTGACCATAATGACGAAGTCATTAGAAAAAGTAACTTTCAATCCTACTGAAAATGCTAAATGAACTAATGTCCAAAACAGGAAGTAACCAAGCCAGTTACGATTCTGAACCGAAGCCAGTTTACTTTATCATTTTACCATCTTGCTCACTATGATCTATAAGCCGTTCATTATTCGGTCAAAATAATACTTTCAGATTGTGGCAAACAATTAAAACACAGAAATTAGGCGATTCCGAAACAGATCGGATGAACTTCAGTTTCTACTCTACGAAACACAAACGTAGTGGTTAATGTCTAAATACTATGTGGAATGGACAATGTTACACCTCATTATGCAACCTCCGCTACTAGGAATAACACAGGTGTCATTGACCCAATGTAGTCGGACTGGGGCAGATACCAGTTTCGAGTACCCCTGCCCCGCAGTTTTGAGGAGAGATATATCACTCATAAACAGCTGTCTTGTATTGCACTGTCCAGCAAGTATAATCATGTGTAGCTCTGTGAAATTTTATCACCAACAAGCAGACCAATCCGCAAGAACTCAACAAAAAATCAGGAAGTTAATTTAATTCATCTTAATCAGCTTAAACAATAATCGCACCAATTGCGTAGGCAGAAAATAGTGAACTTTAGATTACAGGAATACTACATAAGGTGCAACTCTGTTTGAATTCATGGTCATTTTCAGTTGTTGTTTCCGTAGCAACATCTCTCGTTATTTTGCATTCCTTTTCGTCCACATCGACAGACACTGCGCAATGTACTCAACGATTTTTTACATCTACGAATCGGCTACCTACCAAGACAGCGTTCATCATGCCAATATCTGAATAACAAAGCACACTGCATGTTCACTAGTAAGTGGTCAAGAATTCCGTGCACATGAGGTGAACATCATCCACAGTTGATCACACCTTCTCATGCGTATACGCCATTTACCCCAGCCCAATGTGGAAAGAACTGCCAGATTCTAATTACATTTTCGGTCGAAGTTTACCCCTAGTGTATAGGAAAACCAAAACTTGAACCACAACAGGTTTTATTTAATGTTCGGTAGTTCAGTAATCCGTAAACTGCAAAAAAGAAATGGGCTCCCGTTAATCCAGTTCAATTTACAAGACAAATATTAAAGTTGATAACTTGTCTACTGTCTTCATTCGAAGTGGGCCAACAACTTCACCATTATTCATAAACAAGAACGGTTGGGTGATTAAGTGTGATAAGTCGGTTACGCCTGAATTGAGTTCTGTGGAGCAATGGTCAACGTGGTTATCTCACTACGATGTGTCCTGCTTTCAACTCCCTGTCGCGCCAAGAATAGGTATCATTGAGGAAGTCTTCGACTAAGGAGACATGAGGACGGTTCGTTTTAAAATCAGCTGGCCACACTTATGTTTTATATAAGCCGTACAAAGGGTGTTCAGCTATGTTCAGCTTAACACAATCATTTGGGGATGCTGCGCGCTGTGCTCCACGACAGCTGTTTGGACGATTTTTTAACAGAAATCTTGTCGATGACAAAAAACCCTATATATACATATTATTACATTAGAACCGTTAGTAAGTGAATGAGTACAGTTAAGTCATTAAGTTTGGCACAGTGGCCTCCTGAAAAGTGAAAGGTGTGAAGATGTTAACACTTACTTACCAGACAGCACAGACCAACATTGCTCCAGGGAGCAGTCAATGAATGTGTTGTTGTTTTGCTGCCCCATATTTCTAACCATCTGTTGATGGTCCAAATGAATAACATTCAGTGCGACAAACACCATTTGAAATGAATGATAGTGGGCTCGATGAACTAAATAATCACCCAACTGCTGTTGCATAAACTGCTTTGCAAAATATGTGATGCGGGCTAACCACTATAATCTGCCAGTTTCGTCGACGTATGAATTTCCTTCTGGCTAACGCTGACAGGCAGATTACGAAAACTTTTGCTAGAGGTGCGTGAAATGCAAAACCTTGTCTTGTGCAAACTCACTTAGCGCTCCATCCCCTGTCACAGAAAAAAAACTTCATATCATTGACTATCCATTTAACGCACCACTGCCTACTGAATCACTTCGGATTAATGACATAATAAATCAGACTAAAATGACATTTTCGACAGTTGGTTTCATGTCACCTGTTCGCAGCACCTGTGTTCTTTTTTAACGATAAACTCACTCCGTCTTTATGATTGAAGGGTTTTTTGCTGTGTGACCAAAAGAGTGAACCATTAAATTTGCCGCCGTTAGGTTTACAGTATTTATAAAATTGCAAGAACGGCTTTCAGACGGACATTTGTGTGGCGCCAGACAACGACACCACTCGGTTTTGTGTGGAACATAGGCGAAGTACGTTTAATTTAGTGAAATTAAATTTGAAATAACTAGTACACTTCTATGTCCATGTGTCCTGAATGTACTCCGTGGTACACAAGCTAGCCTGTTCACAGAATTTATATCACCGTTACCGGCGGGAATCAATAGTTTTGATTCATTGACTTAGAAGCAAGTAATCAAAATGTTAGAAGGTCAACCTTAATTGCAAGATGGTTGTTAAACAAAATCCTTGGGCTCGCTTTGTCCCATCCCTCAAAATTTCGGCTGCTTATTCAAATCGTGAGCGTAAAACGTTGAAATATATACATATCTTCCTTACATGTATGCGTGCATAGCACACTGTTATTTGCGCAGAACGGTTCACTTCATGCACGGATTCCAGGGCTATCCGCGGTCCCTAATTTGGAGTATTACAATAACATACTAATGACAGTAGCCCATGGTTAAAGTGTCTGCTACGTCCAACGCGAAGTGTTATTCAGTATACTGCTAATGGCGTCCTATTAAAAAATATTCTGCCTCTGACGTAATATAACACTAAACTTTATCCTGTAGTGAAGACTATAGCCTTCGAACTGATCGCTGTAAAGGCATGGAATTGCTGAATACACGTCCAATTGCTTCATGCATGATATAACTCAGTAGAACTTGGCAGTGCGGTCTGTAGACCGGAGCCCGACCGCATTCATTAGCGAGACATAACATGAGTCACGTCGTCTATGCAGTTTGCGCGTTCAAAGTACTGTTCCTAAAGTGTATTCTGCAATAACAGCTATCCGGTTATGGGCGCAACACCTGTTTGTGGTATCTGTCGTGGGATTGAAAACGCTCGCCTCTTCGACGGCAACAGTTCTTACAGCTGCTATTTTAAGGTTTTACGGTTGCAAATAGGTCCTATGGGATTTTTAAATTAGCATAAGACAGGTAGTCCGAACATCTCGTGAACTGGGACTGTAGCAGAATCCCGATTTAAATGGCAGACTGAAGGTCACTACACACACTAAATCGGAGTCATCAAAGTGGTCGTGATGGTTCGGAGACTAGCTACCGTTCATTTGTCAAAAAAAGCAATTCGTACTCCAACGCGTCAACCCAACTTCACTTTCTTATAAAACGTTAAATCAGACCTGACGAAATGATGGACAATGACATGCCTGGCTGGCTGTCATACCCCAAGAATCATTGTGTAGTATGGGTACCGCAAAGTTCTGGCTCCCATACTATTAGCCTAACTGCATGATTGAAAAACAGAATAAAAGTTATGATTTGTTTCGAACTGGTTACATGAAAAAAGTCTTTATACACGTGTGTATGTGTGTTTTACTTCCTGGTAGTTATCTCGAATATTTGTACTTCCTTTAACAATGTAAACAATTTTCTGGTCAAATCAAAATCGAAACTCTAACCTGATCAGTAACTCTTCACCGGTTTTGCTAAACTCATTGCCTACTGCCTTATTGCGTAGTGCACAACACTGATTTGGTGATCGATAAACCCGTTTGAAATGCTGGGTGATTCGTAATAAACGCTTGTGACACATGAACCAACAGACCGTTTTAAAGCCTTGTACATCTTACGGTACAATGGCGCTACCCATTTTCATTCAGCATTTCACCCAATACAATGGAAGTTCACCTAGCTTAATACTTTAGCGGATAACGACCACGACTTTTGTAAACGACTGGAACATTCGAGACGAGTAAACCTTCGGCGTGACTATGGTAACCTTTTCATTTCCTTTGAACAGCTGCGCAAACAATTTGGACTGGGGTGGAATGATGCACAAATCCGTGTGAAAGGTCGGTTGACGGCACAAAGGTTCATGTGACATTTTTGTGGCACATACCTGGTGGCCAGGTCAGCTAGGATCACCGAGGTGGTCTGTCTTGATTGCAACTGTGCTGGTTCGAACTGAAACTGTTCACTACCGATAAGTGTATTCTAAGTATTATTGTGAGATTACTATGATCACGTATATCAACAACATAGCCTTGTACGGTTGCCTCCGTAAAAAAATTGGTTCCTGGTTTATCCCTGTCACTCAATTCATCCTAATCCCACGAGAAAAATGCGGGGTCATGTTGACCGAGTGATTCATATGGATGCAAAATCGACAATGCATTCGGATCTGAGATTGACGTCTTCAGTAATATGAGAGCATCGAGCACAGAGAAAAGTCGGTATGTATCTTTTTAGGAAGAGTGAATAAAAGAAGTCACAAACATAAGATTTCTGTAGTTAATCCGTAGCGGTTTGGTCGTTTATATTTCTATTGAAACAGACGGGTTCCAGTGGTTCGAGGGTCCGAACAGAAGAAACTTGGACCGTAGGTATATCAGCACCGATTGGTGAAAGGATCGTGAGTAGTAACCAAATATGACTTCGGCAACCGATAATAGTAGGTTGATGCAGACGGAAAACCAGCGGCCAATCAATAGCGAAAGTCGTGCATTTCTCGTGTCAGATAGCAGAAAATTAACAACCATAAATTGTCCTCGTCTATTTTTTGACTCAGTGTATGTTTAAAAACCATGATTTCTTTGCAGTTTCTTGAGTAGTACTGGGTAACACGAGGGTAATCAGCTCCGCCTACTCATAGGTATAGTTGAGCACCGAGATCCGGGTTAGAAATACACATCTCAAATCACAATAGCCCACCATGATACTGCAGCACGATTGTTAGGGTTGTGATGCAGAGGCATGTAACAATGTTCTCGTCAAAACTAACACGCCGTTGTGATTTGTAGTGTCTTTGCTTAAATTCAGCAAGCAAAGCAAAGCCGGAACTGTTGACCTTCCTGTTAAGGAATGCGAACTTATCCACCATGAGCACCTCACAAGACCAGGGATTACTACCTCTGTATTCGGCTGTGGGCAATTACCGTCCACCAATCCACTGCTCGAGCGACTGTGACCTTCTCGTGTTATGAAACAGTAGGCAGCCCATCAATATGTCCACTAGCTGAATACAAGGATGAGAAATTAAGAGTTCTGTTCTGTTGATAAGTGAGTAAACTAATAGAACTATAGAGCTGCACCTCTTTCTGTCATCAGGTAGTGCTTAAGAATGGTTGCACAGTTTTACTTAACAGTTGGTTGGTCAGTGGTCACACAACCTCCGATTTCGCCCAAATTTGTATGTGCACTATAGATGAGGACTGAACGAAAACACGAACGAACAGGGTTCAACACATGCGTTTTCGTCAACGGTACATCCGATGACGGAAGAGCAAGGGAAAAATCACTAGATTAGCATCACTGTAATAAACCAATACTGATTTCTATCCAACCAGATACAATCAGGCAATAAATCAAGAGTTTTAACACCTGGTTGCCACGAAAACAAAACACTGGAATCTTCCAAGAATATATCCAAAATCGGGTAGGCGTGTTAAAAACGGAAAATTACCTGTGAATTAGTCAGCGGGAGAAAGTGCACGAGCTCCCCTGGTTGGTTTAGTTTATTTGTGAGTGGCGCGTTTCCCGGTTCGCTAGATACGGGAATAAACTGACCCCCGTTGGGTTGAAGTGGGTGAGCTCGAACCTGCTCCAGATTGGCTAACAGGGCTGGGCTCACTGGTTGTAAGGAATGAGGTAACGCTGTGTTTGGTATGTTGAATGAAGCGCCTAAGTGGCTGGTGTAAAGCTGTAATCCTGGGACAAAAGACGGAGACCCTGCGGTCGTTATCATCTCGTGACAATGTTGGGGATGCTGAAACTGTGTTTGTGCACCGTTTGGTAAGTTCTTGTACGATTCCAAGCAAGAGTTATCACACTTAACATGATTGCTGTTTAAATTGGGCGGCTCATTTAAACACTCAAAATTTGTTGAACCGTTGACGCGCTTCTTGCCTCGATGAAACTGGGATCGGAACGAAGTGTGGCGCCACAGGAAAAGCATACACAAAAGGCCTACACAAATCAACACGGCCAGCACGCCACAAATAGCTGCCAGTGTAAACGTGGCCGGTTGACCATTGACCGACCCTGCATCCATTAGGGATACGATCGCCGGAGAAGGCGTAGTAATGGTTGATCCCAGGGGTGATTCAGAGCTTGACAAAATGGGCGGGTTTGATTCTAGTTGCACATTAAAGAAGGCCGGATCAACTTTATCTGAAGGCAAGATAAAAAAAGCCATGTTTAATCTCTTTCTAGGGGTTTGGTTTCCGTGAAAATGTTCATACGCATTTTTCATATGCAACTCTGTCAACCAAGCAAGAGAAATCTTCTGAAACTGCGATTTCACTAGAATTCTAGGGTAGCGAAACATTTAGAGGAATACGGAAAACGGATTTTTAGTCTACAAAAATGTACAAGTGAATAACCGAAATAATTGGTTCAACAACCGGCATTGAGTTGCTTCAAATTCGAAAGTTGAAGTTATCATGCCTGGTACATGAACCGTACCAAATACTTGACTTGAAAAGTGTTGCAGCAGCGAAACCTGGTACTGCCATACGGAAGGATTCTTCTGCATCGAAGTACATGTCAAGGGGAGCATCATGTAGTGGAAAACTTGTGAACTAACTGTAATGATTCAAACAGGATATTGTATAGACGTGCTTCGTTTGGGCTCACGGTCGTTCCTAGCATTTTGCACTTGGAAAGCTAACTTAATTTTGTCAGAATGTTTAGAAAACCACGTTCCAGTCTACCCTCACGGAATACTACTGTGCCATATGACCTTTAAGTGACATCATCAATAGGCAAATCACGTGATTAGTTCAGTCAGGTTCAAAGCAGAATAAGTGTAAAATTTTGGGAAGCGCAGCTTAACAGCAAATAACAACAGTTGAAGCGTGAAAAGCTCGTTTAAATTTAGCGGTACTATTTGACGCATCATAAGAATATGACAGAAAGTGGCTTTATTTAAATGAATCACAAATAAGTGCGAGACGAACAGATTTATCTCACAGATTCACCGATATATTAATTTTTTCTAAAGCGGAATCTACACATCACTAGTAGAGGAGATATTACAATATATCTAGTAGAATAGAAAAAACCGTGTGGAAAATAGTATTTCACAGTCGGGCAGCTTGATGTGTCTTTCCATTGTTCATTTGTGACTGACTGCAGAAATGTGGATCAGCGATGATTTTTTGCACGTGCAAGAACCTCCAGACATATTAACTGATAACGCAAGCTCAGTTTGGAACAGGCAGTTCTTTTACAGAACATTTTACTTAACCAGACTTCCGTTTTGTGGGACACGATTTTTTAAATTTCAAAAGATAAAATTTAAACGGCTGTAATCCGTGTGTTATGTGAAACCGCAGGTCAATAAACAGGTCAAAACACGTCCACCTAAAACCTTTTCTGTTCGCTGCACAGAAGTATAGGGTATACAGTGCGAAAAAGTCGGCCAATTCGGTAAACCGGTTTCACGATAGAATGTCTCGAATTTCAGCAAAATCATGTTTTGCTTCTTGCTCTCGCGTTTAAGTTTCAACCTCAATTTATTCTGTCGGAAACACTGCGAAATCAAAGAAAGCTTCATCGGAAAGTAAGTTGTTTCCTTCTTGAAAAGTTCTTCTTAGTGTTTTGTCAGTCTTTCAAAACAGGAAAGTTTTTGCTGTCAAAATGTTTCTAGTCAACCGGACAGGCTAAATATTTTTAACTAAACTCGACTACCAAACTGAGACCCACTCAAGATTCCTGAGTATGACTCCACAGCGTGCGTGTTACTGATGTGAATTACCAAGACCCATACAGCCGTCCGCTATTCCAGTGGTAATCACTGGGCCAGGCGTTTACGAAAAGCTGTCTCAAATCCCTTTTTTCAGCCGTGGAAAATATCCCGTTGTTTGCGGGTAAGTTGAAAACGATAGATCTTAAGAGAGAGGAATGTACTAGGTGATGAGGGGTGATGTGGAGCAATTCACCATGACTGTTGTTATCACACATCGGTGTAACTAACAACACACATTAACAGTCCATATAGTGTACTAACAATAACGATACTTCAGCTGTTACAACCCACGTGCATCCAATCATGTTCATCCCACGGTTAGTAGTCAACAACTCGAAATCAGCTGTTGTGAGTCCCAGATCAAACCGAGAAGAGTGATAAATTTCACCGAAAGATGGAACGAGTGAGAAGCATTGAAATCCACGCAAAGAATACGGAAAATTATGGCACCAGCTGAATTAACAGACTACAAGATGACCAACAGCGATTCCAACCACAGATAAGAAATCTCGGCGAATTAACCGAATTAAGACTTGTCGTTATCAAATGTCACACTCAGGTTATACACTACCTGTCAGACTGACGAGTCCAGTCTACATTTGCCTACACTGAAAGAATACGTTATAGGAGGTCACATTCCAGACAATGAAAAACAGCAAACGAAGCTATTTGGCTGAGTGGACTGCAGAGCATAACTGTCCTGAGGGCACAACAGTAAACATCATAGTAAGTAGTGTAATCTTTCCACTGAGAAAGCATCAGGGAAACTATAGCGTGAACTAAAATATGCCAACGATTAACTAGGCTAGTTGGTAGCAAATGCAGGTTGGACGGCCATGATATGCACACGGTTCATTCAACTGTGTATTTTAGAGTTGATAAAGCCTTAGTAGGACATCCAAATCGCTTGTTTATTGCATTCTCCTAGGCATCAGGTTATTTCTTTGTTGTTGCCAATTATCAAGATAAACTCAAATGGTTTTCCGGGCCCTTCGTTCCTAATCATTCGTTATCACCGCCGTTCCAGAATAGTGTCGCGGACCTTGACCAGTACCGAAACGGGAATTTCCGGTGCTTATATTGCCGCATTTTGCTGTAATCTGATCAGGTCCACAAGAATGTAGGTATAAATCGCTAGATACGCCTTCGGAAACCCATTACAAACATGAATTCCTCGAACACCCTCAGTTAAAAGTAACAGTACCATGCACACTCGCGTTGTTCGCTCAACAACTGGAATAAAGTGATGCCATCTGGAACTGTCTTAATCATTCAGAAATCATGGAGTCTACTTATAATGCTGGGCTCCTTACAAGACGCGGTCACGTTGGAATCGTACTGCACCTATGTGGGCACGATATATCCATGCGATGGTGAACTAACAACCAACTGAAATCAGCGTACGTATAAACAGCTGATTTGAACCAAAGATTGTGGACGCGATTCCTTCCGCATTTAGTCTTTACTTGGATGATACAATATGATAGAGTGAAAATAAGTTTCACTGGGACTTTTCGTCTGTTAGGCAGGGGTGGAACGGCATTGACTGGCTGCGTACACGCTCGCAGTCGACTTGAAATCCTAGTTAAATGTACCAGCGGATTTAGAAGTGAATGAACCTATACACGACTGTAATCCTCCGGTCGTATGCAGGTGACCATTTCCTCATTTGCAGCCATGACTGGTCTAGTGGACAACAGAATCTTGTCGTGTCCAACAAAAGAGTCGCGTAGGCCTGGTATAAACACGGAGTTACACACAGTAAGTGGTCTGCTTTGACCTCAAAGAGACAAATCCGTTTGTATGGTAACTTATATCAGCTTCTGCCAATTGTACAGTTGACTGACTGGCTGGCAGAGAGAAAACAGCTTACGAACGACGAAGACTAGTCGTGCGGCATTCGGTAGCACAAATACACGAGGGTACATCACAGTAGCCAGTCACAACCACTGACATATTGAAGTACCTATGACTGTGACCTGAGGGGTTACGCTTCAGTGTGGTTATGCATAGTTAATTCGTGCACCTTACCAAAGAGAGATCGTTAGTTAGTAGTCTTTGAACACATGCGGCTGTTTAATGCTAAAAACTTGTCTGTTCATAAAAAGTTAATATGGAAGTAACATGGCAGAAAACAAATGGAAAAAACAGCAAAAATTTTATAAAAACGAGCTATGACAGCACATATCTGTTTGAGTATTAACCGCATATTGCTAAGTACCACATCAGAAATCGGATAACCTAATTCACAATGGAGACTCAGGTTACTCCACGGATGTATAATCATGTGAGCAGCAAGTCAGTTAAGAGTAACCCTTTTACTTTGCGGCTCAACCAACTGGTAATCTTTTGTACGAAGTCAGTTAGCTACCGGTGTCTGGGCGACAGTATAGTAGTGGAACGTGATAATTGGGTATATACTATTTCATACAGAATTTCGAATAGTTTAGTGGCTCCTTCAAGCAATGGTATTCCGATGGTTAAGACCTGAGCAATTACGTGGATAACTTGTTCATCCGACAGTATGAACATCAGAATCATGCAGTTACTTGAGCTTCGCACTTCCCTGCCCCCATAAGTCAAAAATGTTGGCTGTTAAACAGCCATACGAATGTACTCCAGCAGGAAACAACATGCTACGCAGCGTCGGCTGAAAACGCCGCTCTGTCGATCCCGACCCTGTTCACGTTCACGGAGCACAAATATGCCGAGCGGGGCTCGGACTGACAGGTTCGTACAAACTATCTTGTCGCCATCGATCTCACTGTTGATGAGTTAGTAAGGACTGCCGGAAGGTGATGTGCTCACAATCTATCCATCTGCGTGGTTATGTCCCACCGCAGAGTTCAAGTGCTCCGAAAATTGCTCCTCCATTCACTTATGATCACAAAAATCGGGCGTCACCAGAACTGTCCTTCAATTCCGTCGAATGAATGTAAGACAGGAGGAACACCTGGTTGAAATCTCACTAAACAGAGCCAATCTTCTCGCGAACATTCCGTTCTGTAAGCATTCGACGATGTGTGCAGGAAGATGAGCAGAGTATTTACTCTTCACCGCAGAAAATTCGCAGTTACTACGTATAGTCTGGCTGAAATAATTTACTACAGATCGCAGTATTTTATGAATTTTGTGAACAGTTACCAGCAGCTATTTTTGGAAACATTCCCAACGATGAAATTCATAATTGTCGATCATCCACACCACACAGTTTCGACTGTAAGTCTGTGATTTAGTTCTTCCACAGTTGAAGAAAATATAATGAACTAGCGCTCACTTCAAAACTATCTGTTGATCCTATATTTTTGCAGGAGCACACAAACAGACTAAATTATGGAGTATGTTGAAAATTCCGCAAAAATAACACCATTAATCAGTGAACCTACAAACGTGATGAACTCTACCATACGTTGAACACCTACACGAAAAATAAAGAAAAACGTTAGCAGTATATTTGGCACCCTGTTAGGTTAGCCGAATATGAAAGAATCATTGTCAACCAGTTGGGATTTATGACATACAAATTTATCTTCGAGCAGGTACGATGAAAAACGTGGCTGTTTAGCGGACAAAACCAATAACGATAAAGAAAAAACTGCGTTTCTGATCATCACGAAGTGACTCACGATTTTCGAAAGCCACCTCATCGACAGCAATCCAATCGTTGGCGAAATACAATTTTAGTTCCACGTATTGTCCAACCCCCAATCCGGGTTCAACTCGTGTGGAATAGCCAGATAAATTTCGAGCGCTACTAGAAGACGGATGCAATGTTGCGAATTTGGTTTCGAGAGGAACCCAACGCGAAATTGCACTTGACCTATCTGGCTCCAGAACGAAGAGAACGGAAGTCGTTTGTTCTTTGTTCAATTTACTGCCACTTTCTGGATGTGTCATGCTGAACTGGACAGTGATGTTCTTAGGGATGGCCACATTGTTGTGGAAATCATTGGACACATGTAGGAGAATGCGGCTGAAGTTGTAGGTATCATCGAATCGGAAAACAAGACGAATATGCTCCAGTTCGGTTACAGAACGATCCCACAGACTACTGCTAATCACACCGGGATAGTAAGCACCATCAAGTGAGTGATAACCAGAACGTCTACGAAGCTTGTGAAAGTAGGACTGTCGCTTCCACGCAACAAATTTGTAACTGGAGAATGGACTGTGGAAATAGAACAGTTAGATCAGAAGTAGACCAAAGATGATATGTCGTTCAGAATTTGTGCTTACAATCTTCCGCAATCTGAGAAGATCTAACCATTTACGCAGCTCAGAAATTAAGTAACAAGTACTGAGAATGTTGTGGAGGCAAAGAAGAAAGAGAACTCTACAGATCAGATAGTATTCCAACGTTGCTTTATAAAGTTCAAAGTCAAGCGAAAACAGCATGGGGATGGGAGATTTTTCTTTCTTCGAGCACTTTGTCTTACCACTCTTAGATATCACTTTTCCTTTGAATCTTTCGAGAGTTGATGTTATTAACTGCTCACTAAAATGAGGTTTCAGTTTTCCATCCTATTGGAAACTGTTAATGCCGGATTCAGCAGACGAGCGGTTTGTATGTAGAGGAGCAATTTCTTACATTGGTGATCAGGCGGACACAAAGATAAGGCCATGAAAATGTTCCTTTACTCACACTGAAGCAACAGTGAGGATATACTTGCGGATATAAGAAAGTAACTGAAGCGAAAAAAAGCAACGTTTTTACTGTGTGATTCCATCAAATTGATTTTCACACAAGACGTCAAGTTTCACTACTAATCGAAATCATCTTAACCATCCACGTGGTCCCCTTTGAATCAGGTTGGTGATAATGCAGGCCGACATTTTGTTCCAGTTCGTTCTGTTATTTATTGTTATGCTTACCAAATAGGCGGACACACTACAGAAGCTTCACTGCGCATAGACGGTTCCAAATATTGCATTAGTGACGTGGTCTATTGCAAGCGCATGCTAAGGAAAGGATCCCATTCCAATGATTGTTTTGAAGACATCAGTCAGCATTATCCAAAATGAAACACCGTAGTCGCCAATAGTTAAAAGCTATATGATTCACCAGCTGATGTGATAATTTTACGGAGGTTAGGAATTGACAACGGTTATGTGGTACAGTTTCACTCTTTTGATTGTCCACTCGGTTGGATGAAATTTTTAGTTGACTAACTTCAAAAGAATAATCTAACTGATCAAATCTCCTAAAGTTCTTCGAACTTCTATAAAACGATTTTTCAAATTCAACATACTGGAGTTCTGAATTTTCGAGAGCTCGCCATGTAACGGTTTGTAGTTTAATAAACTCGTTAACAGCATGGATGGAGTATCTATTCATGTCTTGTTCGAGGTCGTGTGCACGCGTATGGCTCACTTCGGATTGAAAATGATGTATTGCTTCCAATTCGTCCAGTCTAAACATCAGTTGGTAGCCCTCAGTAATATGTAGACGGATGCAGGTTATTTCTTCTTGACAACTCACTGTTTATTTCAGTTCCAGAGAACTATCATGCGCTTGAAAGCTCTGACCGCAAGTTAGCGGCGCTAAACTGGAGGCTCACGGTAATTTCATGTTCATCTATTTTGGTTCCTCAGGGTCAAGTTGTAATGGCTGAGTGAGCATGTGCTCCTCCTGACAGCAGAATTCCCTCCAACGGAAAACGTTTGTCATTCTACTGGACGTTTTTTGATGTGGGACAGTGTGTTATTGAAACCCTGAATTTTGTCTCCATGAAGACTTCCGGTAGATGACTGACATCAGTGCATATATCTAAACTTCTATAACTTGACGCTTAGGTTACCGATTCCACGTACATTTCTTATGATTTTCTTACCTGGAATGACTCATGAACAATCCACAGAGATTCAGATTTTGTCACAGTAGAGCCATCCAAATGAGACATTTATCCTTAGAAGTATCGTCGTCTTCTGACGATTGCACAAGCCACGAACAAACCCTCTGTGTGGGGTACCTGAATGACAACGAATTGTGAAATTCTACAAATCCACTCAACATTCTCTTAGCGTTGTCAAGAGTACGTTAACCAACGAACTACCCATCACTAACCTCAAATGAAAGACACCATGGTTTGAGCGAATATTTCCATGGCCTATAGTACATAATTTTACGCAGTGTATTTGCAACCTCATAACATCCGGCCTAACTATCATTCCTACGTTTTGGTGACTTTAAAAGATAGGATAAAATTCTGAATTTGATTTACTAAGGTCAGCAATACAACTGATATGAAGACGTCCGACGCACTGTTCGGCCACCTTTTGGTATGACAGAGTAGCAGCTTCTAGGACCAAAAGTAGTCAGTAGTTGTAACAGTGTGCAGTTCCAGTGTTCTAAATTAATCGCTCAAGCGTTCGTTGTTTGATACGAATGCATGATTCACTAACAAACATTGACCACTTTGGCTAAGCTCTCAAAAGGGGCCCAACATAAACCGCTGTTCATTGCTGTAAATCTCATACCGAAAAATACAACGACAAAACCACCGTTCGATTTAGTCAAAACATTCCCGATTAGGTAAATTGATAGCTTTGGGGCGATTATCTGCTTACTGAGCTAATCCCGCGAGTTTCCGGAGAAAAACGTGATAACTCGACTAATCCGGTTGCTGCTTGAGATTTCTCTCCGGGTGACAACTTCTGAGTTAGGTGAGATCATGCAGTTCATTAGGCCAGCGACAAAATGTGCAAACTCCGTCGAACGATATTCGCAATCAGTTAATGTGTAATCTTCTTGCAATGCTATGCGAAATAGGTGTCTCCAATTGCAGTGCGTCCGTCTATAGGCTTATAAGTGGGTTTGTCGGCATAGCGGTATGAATAATCTACCTTTCTACCTGCTTGTCTGTGTGTCAGTACAGAAATAGAATCTTCCGGTTCATATCTGTGGAAGAAGTGTGAGATCATGTGAATAAAAATAACTTTGTATGGATTTGCTGCCGTACAATGAATTTATTGAAGAATATTGAAATACAACGGTCCAATTTTCTTACATATGAGCACAATTCTGACTCGTGGGAAGGAGCTGAAATGGTGGCTGGGAAACTTGCAGTGCTCCTTATCGTTAAAGTACGTACTAGCCTGCTGAAAATTCGTTATTTTAAAGCGATTCAAGGTTTATTATCGAATCCAACAGCAAAGTCCATTTTCAGTGGACAACAGTCGTTGAGAAGTTCTGTCTACACAGGCGCCTCCCGCGTCATATTTCATTTACACGGGGTAGCCAACTAGACATTTATTCTTGTTTGGCGAAAAGAGGTCTGTTATTGAATGACCTGGTAAGTGAAGGATGTAACGGATGCGAATGAGGTCCCCTATTACGAAGTGTGTAAAGCATCAAGAATTTATACCCTATAGGGAATTTTCCCGAACTATTCATTCACTCTAGTGGCCCTCCTGTGAATACTTTCTATGGGTGACAACGTTTTCAAGTTCACGTTTACAGATTTGTGTGTTAGTCTGCAAGTGTGGATGCATTACGGAGCTTAAACTGGAAGAAAATCCTTCAGGGTGGAGTATCCCCACAAATTCTTTCTAAGAGCTACGATAAAATATACATTTTTTCACAACGCGGCTGCCGGATTTACTATCAGGCTTAACTCGTCTGTGTCAAAAACCCTTAATTCCGGTATGCATGCTGAAACGCACAGTGTACTATCTACAGGGTAATAACCAGCACAAATCTGGTGGTGAATGCGCATAACTTCGCATTTACCGATGTTGAATGACGAGTCATATGTAAACATGCTTGATCAAATCTGTTCACAGAAGTTTCCACATTCCTCGTGCAGTAAAACTAATTGAAGTCTTGTGTGGCTAGTATACGACAACATCCTCAGGTTGCAAATGCTAGCGGCTTCAAGGGAGGGAAAGATGAACATTGAGTCTATGGTGAGTCTTCAAGGAACGTCACAAATGACAGTTAAATGGTCCGGTGGCTTCGCTTTCGTTCTGCCGTTGAACCGGAATCAGGTTAACCAATCTATTTGTAGTCAGAACAAAGGCTCCTTGGAGTGTCGCCTGTGAATTTGCCATTTTAGAATGGGACAGTCATCTTTATAAAGTCCTAGGAAATATTTAATTAGGTTACGTGGATGAGCGCAAATACATGGATATTCTTCGCTCATATGTTGCGAATGATACACCGACCTTTGACGCGCGACTAGCCGTTATAAAAGTCTTGCTAACCTTCACTAATAACGTTGCAACGCAACACAACTGCTCGAGAAAATTCATCTTGTAAACCTTCCGTTACGTTGAAAGCCAGTGAAAGCTAAGCTGATGGTCGATGAAAATCTGGGTCGCTTTTGTTCTAGCCTTCAAAAAGATTTGTGATTAAGAATTACATCAAGTTCTGCGGCAGACGATCAGTTAGTCAGGAATTGTAAAATAATATAGCATGTAGTTCCGTCTATTCGAAACGGAAGCTATTACGAACCACAGGGGAACATCAACTCAAGGTCGGATTAGCTATTCACAATTAAGCACCCTGTTCAGACCCAATTAGTGAAAAGTGAATTAACCAAACGGCCATTTTTTTCAAAAATCGCTCGTGATATACACCTATGCACATTAACCAACCGTTTGTCTCGGTATGTCGACAGTATACGCATTTGTACTGGTATATCCGAAACGGAAGGATTCGAAAAATGTTAATCCTGTTCATGATGTGCTGCGAATTCTTTCTGGAATATCTTGGGACTCCTGTATACTTTTTGAGCAAAATAGTGTTAATGGACAAAACCAGTCCACCCTCACGTCAGTCCCGATGCCCTTGTGCCACATGGAGTGCACATGAAAGGCACGTTCCCAGGTGTTTCTCGCTTGTATTTGTAATATATACATTCAGGATATCATCTCAATGGACCGGAGATAGTTAACTGAACCATACTTGATAGTTTCCCGTAAGATTACCACAACGATGGAATACAACTGATGACCAAGCCTGTGTGCTGATAAGGCTAGGTCACGAAACCTCACTGAACCACGCCTCAATTGTTTTCCACATTTTCTTTTGAACCCACTCTTTGATAGAATGGATTGTTTGATTCTGTACATTGTCCGTCGATCTCCTTGAGCGGATGCTGATTAGACAGTCTAACCTATCGAACTCTACCGAAAAATCAATTAAGACAAGGCCATGCTTGTACTGCTCATCACATTGGATGATTACATATACTTTGGAACAAGTCGGTTTTCAATTTGCTGTGAACTTCGAGACTCCAGGACTTGGGATTCAATATAAGAATCTATAGTTGGCAAAGTGATTGGATAAGTTGTTAGTCACTCAGTTCGTCTCAAAATACCTCAGTTCCGTCGGCACTGTCACTGGCCGTTATACATTTCATAGGCTGTAGAAATGTCCGTATTACACCGGCCGAATAAGAAGACGGAAGGAAGCTAGTCCTCATGTTCGAAGATGAAACGCTACGTTCACATCAATGATGACGCAAAAATTACACATCATACAATCTCTTGTAACCCAGACACGCAGAAACCCTCATTTCACTTGACATCGTTCACACCCGGTGAATTATAAGGCACTGATTAGTGATAAATTTCAGATTTCAGGAGAACACTAGGAACTCGCAATCTAAAAGTGTCAAGTATGCTCAGTCCAACTCCAACTACTTTACGTTTATCACAGATTACTCCAACGAACGAATGCAAGTCACCCCCTTGCTAAGTTGTATTTTGTTCAATTTCTAACACTCGTTTTATTCTTTAAACTGTCACTATATTTTCATATTAATTTTAACACCTGTCCTCATGTGAGAAGACTCTCCAACTAGTTCGGTGTTGTCTTGGATTATGAATCTTATTGACAAAAATACTATATTACTGAAAGTAACACTATAATACTGGTATGTTGGTCAACCTCATAGGACAATTCATTGGCTCGTTTGGCCAATATTCATCAGGCAGGCAGGCGTCTAAACAGCCATAGCTGACATATTGTGATATCTGCCAAGATTTAATGGTCAGTCCGTTTAAGAACAGACACCACGTACAGTACGCTCTAGTTTAATCGTTTCTCGAAAGCGCAATGTTCTATTTTGTGAGCGTTCACATTCAAGCTAATATAGAACAATTTTCGGACTCCTATCCCTCACACTGATTTTCATATCACTTGAATACAAACACAACTAATATCCTGTATCAAAAGACAGCCCTCTATTTTGCCAGATTTGTCTGCGTTCGCATTTAACAACAATTTAACAGCAGTACCGGAGTTTCTTTTCGTTGAAATTTACTGCACCTATCACGAATGCGCCACCCACGTCACATCCATTAGACCCTAAACGAATGGTACATGGACTATACGGTTTGCATAGAAACAAAGCATGGCAACTGGTAGGTCAGAAATAGTTGGAAAGCAGTGTATTCCGAGACGGCTGTCTTCAGCTGGACTAAAGACACGATGTAATTAAACCGTGTTTGTAAGAGAGACGTTAAAAACACACCGGATGAATCTGCAGTGAACACAGCTGGCTGTAAATAACAAGTTGGTGTTGAGTAAAGTTGTAAACATTCACCTACGTGCTGTACAAAAGTTGATCGTCATAGGCTGTTTCTGTTCAACTGTGTACACGACAACAAAATACCCCGGAACGGTTGTGATTGGTTATGGGGCTTACAGATGCCAAACAAGGGTGAGAACTACAAGCTGGTTAAAAAAGACTTTACATGGATGTAAAGCTTAATTCGAAAATCCCCTACAATAAAATGTGTTAGTTTTGTGATAGACACAACATACAGCTTCCACTTGTGAACACATTGGTGACAAACTTTTCCTCTCTAGCCTACATCGTCATACCAGTAATTGTTCATTTTATGTGTAGATTTTTATCCCTACATGCAAAATCACAGCGATCAAACAGCGTTATAAAAGATCTCACTTGCACAGAACACAAAGACTCTAGAATAATTTTGATGACTTATCATTAATGAGTAAAATATCTTTCAGTAAAGGGCGTTTGTTGCAGATGAAGTATGATCTTAAATACGACCTTGTGGCAAATCATCATCAACCCGTTCCCATAGGAGAAATTTCAGTCCCGCTTGTCAAATTATCTTTCAGCAATGAACGCGTAACGCTAGCTAACAACGAGAGTTGGTATATCCTGCAGTACTGGTTATTTCCCTCAACACCTCGTTCACTAACGGAGTGCATCAGCATGTTCTGAAAATTAATACAGATCTTCTCACCATTCTTATAGGATATTTGCGTCATATCAACAGGATTCCAAACCAACGGTTTCAATCGGATAGTGGAACACAAAGCGAGAGAGAATTCAACCAATAAAGAAGAACGAAAGGGAAAATTAGATGTATCTGCAGGGTTGGGGATAACTCACTAAATCGGCTGATTGGTTTAGAACAACCATTCATGACTTCCTCATAAGGAAGAAGACAGGGATTATGAGCAGCTTACGGTGACACAGTTTGTCACGCCGATGGCGACAGATTTGCAATGGCTATTGCCTGGCCTTAGTACCGCAAATGAACTTAGCTCGCAAAGTTCTTGCTGTTTCCTTCGAATACAATGAGTGTTTTCGGTGGTTAGTGCAATCGTGAGCAAAAAAGCTCCGGTTGCAGGCCATCGGCTTTTGAAGTGATATTATACTTAGTAGTCTCTTACAACCGATGTGTAATTAGAAGTTGGATAGGCCTTCGTTTTCACACACAAAAATCCGCATAACTTGAGCGAGTTTGAGATTGCCAGTGAATGTTTTTGAATAGAAAAAAGTGCGCCAACTCCGATAAAGCAGAGTTGAGATTGAAAAACAATTCATCTCAGAGCGATGGTTATCTAAACTTCGATCATAAGTTTAGACATTTCACAAACTTTGCACCGGTTTTCCTCGAAAAAGTGTTCCGTGTCTTCCTCATCATCATGATCATCATTATAGACAATAATACATCAGTTTCTCATCGGTAATTAACTGCCACACTATCATGAAGACTATGGCACACCCTGTACAAGACCGAAAATATTTGCGTCTATATGCAAACCTTCTTCATCAAGCTTCAGCCGAGCTATAGGTGATATTTTCATCATTAAGACAGATTCCTCAAGGCCGTCATTGTTCCGCGCCAAAGAACAGCAAAATCCATGCTACTGAGTCCCATCCACCGCTACCTCGCCTAACTTATCCAGCCAGGAATGAATGCGACATTATAGGTTTATAGCTACAACAC
Source organism: Paragonimus westermani (assembly GCA_008508345.1). NCBI lineage: Eukaryota > Metazoa > Platyhelminthes > Trematoda > Plagiorchiida > Troglotrematidae > Paragonimus > Paragonimus westermani. The sequence goes on along the minus strand of QNGE01000177.1, from coordinate 237,676 downwards.
AATAGGAGCTGGATGACGGGCCAGTTGACCTTCGGAGTGTTATGGTCAGCATATTAGTCTTCTGAACTTATTATGGATGAGGATGCCGTCTGCCTCATTGAGAGCTTCACTGATAGGCGGTCGCCTTGGATCACTCACAGTCGGCCGGTGTTCCCTGGAGCATAAACAGCTCACATTTCCCTAACTTTCTCCATTAACCAGGCCACAATATCAGTGATCAGGTTACATCTGAGCTCCCTATCGATATTCCCCCTAAACTTGTTATACTGATTGGGATTCCTCTGGAATCTAAGGCTCGTTTAACCCAGGAGCCACCGTGTCGCATGTTACAATACCTGCTTTATGAATGGTCTGAGATTTTGGCTCAGCAGCTATTAAGGCTTTAGTTAGTTTGGTACTTATGCCTTGGTAATCGCATTATCAGTTACCCGTTGTCTTGTATAGCCCCTTTTAGCTTAAATTGTAAGATACATTAGTTGATGTTTTGTTAAAACACTGAGGAAGCTGTTCGGAAACATTAAATCCGGAATTCGTTACTGGATGTTATGAGAGCCTCGGCTTTCCGATGTTTTCTGGTCACTAATCGAAATCTCAGTGGTTTACAGTTAAAACCCATACATTATCACATTTTGCCTTAACATTTTACAATCGTCGGTAGCTTGATTGGCTGAGCAAATTTTGATTTCATTTAAAGACGAGAAGAAGACAGCTAATGCCTACCTTGTTCCTGTATGTGCTTCAGTATCATTATCTGTCAGTTTTCCAAGGCCTCCTCGTAAAACTAGCGGAGGAGTGATCAGTTTCGTCAAGAAATGTTGTGTGCGTTCATGCTTGTCTGAAAGACTGTCTGAAAATCCCGAACTGACCAAAGATGCATCATAACTGTAGTCTTGAAACCGGGTCTGTGCACTTCTGGACTCATAAGTGTAACTTGGCAAAACGGTATCCGAAAGAAATGTTCCCTGAGGTAGCAGGTATTCCACAACTCCATCTAAGGAAAAAAACGAAATCATGTTATCAGCTTCGGTCGCCTCTGATGCAAATCGTGATATCAGAGTTGTCAAGCATTGTGTGGTACATGAAGAAATCCCAACAGGCACATGATTAAACGTTGATTAAGAATATCTCTGTTAAACATTTACGTGTGAGCATACAATTAAGATTGCGAAACTTAATTTCAATGAACAGCGAACTTGACTTCCGAAAAATCCACACGGTTGGTGCATTCGGTAACAGACAGACGGACAAAAGGTTAACTAAAAATATCGCGTGTAACTAGAGAGGACCAAGCAAAATTTCGAATTAACTGAAATAACATGTAAATTCTCTTATCTGACTGACTGCGGATAGTATGTTTAGCTACTTACCGTCCACTATCTTGAGATTAAATTTGGTGCCAAATTAAGCGATCTGACCGGAAATGTGATATAATCACTGTCCTCTCGTTCAGTAAGAAAACTTGTTCAAAGCTGTTTGTTCAATTTCAGCTAGGTGATTAGTTGCTTCATATTTTTCTTAAGATGGAATTTGTATACAAAATAATTATCCCATTAATCGAAATTAGCTCAAAAATGCTCACAGGTAGGTACTTCAGCCAACACCCTTCGGAAAAAGCACTGAATTCCAGTTCTCAATAGAACACGTCAATACCACACTTCTTTGCCACGCCAATAACCGAAATCTAGCCTAGGTTTTAAGGGGTGGTCGTAGAAACTCTTGCGCCATCAACCTCAAAAGTAAGCAGAAATGAATTCTTACAAAAAAGGCTGAGCCAACTTCGCTTCTATTTAATGGTCACAATGCTTTGATATCTTGATGGCCAACAGAAATGCAGCCCGTGAGCTCCAGTGGGAAATTCGGGAATAGAAATTAACTCTGTAGTCGAAATCTTTCTTGGTTACATATGAAGACGGGTGAAAGTCTGCGTATGACACGTCGGTCGTGTCTAGTGTTAAGTGACCTATCAAAGTTGCGACAGCTCAGACTACTGATTGATCATGATTGTTCAAATTTACTCAACTCCACGACTACTCATGAGTAATACTACAAGTTTTCCATTCACTCCACAGCCCAGTAAAATTGTTAGGATATTTGTACAGAGAGCTGATTTGGTTCGTTCTGATCACATTCACGCAGGAGAAGTGTGAGTTAAATGTGAAACTCAACAGGTGTTGCGAAGGATAATAAGTAGTAGTTAAGTAGAGGGAGTAGTCAACTTGAAATGGGTGTGGCTAATTGACAGTCATGAGAGAGTGGGACGTGCTGAAGAGATTCGACAGTTATTTGATGACTACTGAAAAAAGACGATGGATAACTTCCACGTGTATACATCGATACTGCGGTCAGGTAGCAACAGCTCGCAACTCTCACTGTGATTGTTTCAACGGACCACTGTCAAGTCTGAACCATGACCATGAGAGATAATTCAACATCACAACGTTGTATGGGTGTTCATTCCCTATGTGGTAAACGAATACCACACGGCACAGTTGTCCGCTTTTCGAAAATGTTTTGAGACGCTGCAAGAAGGTTGCAATCTTTAGTGAGGGGACTATCTCTCATCAGTCTACTTTGAGGGAGAACATCCAACGGTGGACTTTGTCGAGGCCGCTTCCCGATTTTCCTCAGCAGTATTTCGAAAAGACAAAGTTTTACATTTTATCAGCGAGATTCGTACATATACCAATTAGTATTCATTCGAAGATTGTACATTGTGGATTCTCTGATTTAAATCGCTTGATAAAGGTTCTCTGACAAGGACGAAACGTTGCGAAACTGATAGCTCATTTGGTTTTAAATTGCTGTGGCTTAATCAAGGACTTAGTTCACCTATTGGAAGAACTAATACTAGTCTGGCTACAAAATTACTTGTAAGGAACTCTAACAAAACTACCGACAGCTGGGTGATCTTACGATATTTTCACTCATTGCATTTAGGATTAACCAAATCAGTACATCAGATTAAAACTGAACTTTAGTGCGGCCTCATTTAACTAATTTCATATAGATTCCAGGTGTGAAGAAACCAATGGAGGATGCATCAGTTCAGGGGAATTTTATGCGCCGATTTCTTAGTTCAAGTACAAAAACATAGAATACTAACTCATGTTAAACAATGCATGAAAGACGAACAAGGACATCCGGTCAACCGCTTCTTGTCGATCCTTAAAATTCATTCCTAACAACCGACGCCGCCATTTGACGGATGATGACAACGGATCCCCGTAGAACTGACCCTACAGGCAGTAATTCGTATCAGTTTTAAATATTTCTCTTTGTACAATTCTTTTTGATCTCCATTCGCTTTGATGTCCATGGTACTTCCGTGAGTCTCTCTGTCTGCATGTCAGCAGGATGGTCGATCAAAGCGTAGGCTGGCTGTATAAAACGGGCATGACTGACCAAATTCTCATATGTCAAAGAGCGGCGAAATTGCCCCTGTGTGTGTGTGTGTATGAAAGCACGCGTTATATTACAATCTCGCACTGGCGACTTTCGAGATATTAATTAATGGTTACGTAGTCATAAGCACACGCCAGGGAAGAACGAAAAGCTGAACGCGAAATTAAAGCCATCTCCTATACTTGACAATTCTCTTGATAACTGGCGCCACTAGCCGTTAGGTTGCTAAGCAAACAAGTTAGGCACGCGGTGTGTGCCGTTTTGTTCATCATCATCATCATCATCATCGTCGTCATCTTCAGCATAGACAGTAACACATCGCGTTATTTTCGATATTTTCTACTCATAACTAAACAAACACTAACCTACTTCAGACTGATAAGTGCCGATGGACAAATTCGCCTAAACATCTTGCCATGTCAGAGTTTGTTTCAAGGTGGAATGAGACTGGTACGGAAGATTTACAGTTGTACTGATAATGGTGACTCCTAGTTTTCTATGCAGTTCCGGAGTGCTTGCATTCTAACTGTGATCAAACCCAATTCACTGGGTCTACTGCCCTCTGAATTTCGTGGTATTGATAAAAAAAGGTTAAACTTCTGAATTCCGAAGTCAAAATTGATTATGGGAATAATTTCTCGTAGTAATATAAAGTTCAGTTGAGCATTTTTAACCGTACTCATTCAAAAGGTGTAAAACGGGTTATTCAGTTAGACTGTATCACTCACTTGCAGCACAACCCAGAAGTTCCAGTTTCAAACAGGTTTTGGTGGATTCCAGACTGAATGGATAGATCCGAATAAATCTGGCTACAAATGACGGTTCCATTGTGTTGTAATTCTCAGTCATAGCATCCTGGTTTCCGCTAAGACGCTGCAATAAAGGCAAGGCAGTGTTGTTCGTTCACTGAGAGAACATAGTGCAATGCTCAGTGTGTAACCATTAATGTTGAATGCGACTACAGTAAAATTTACAATGTTCCGGATATTTCAATCCTCACTTATTTTATGAATAGCAAGATGATATCATGTTACACAAAGATCCAGGTACAGACGTCAGCATGAACGAATGTGAGACTTTCTTGGTGCAGCCCAGTTGTTTACAAATTATGTTGCTTAGGCTGGGTACAGTTAATCACCGGAAGGCAGATTTACTTCCTGCTCTGAGTATGAATCAGCTACACATTGCCGAATGTACTGGTGACTGAGTACAATCCTAACCTTCCATCTTTAACGGATTCCCGATGCCTGAACTAAACAGCAGGTAGCACACCCGTCGTATTATCCGCTAGAGATCAGTTTGGCCAGTGGCGATAAGCGATCAGCGGGAGTCTAGATTGAAGTGAGGTAGCATTCAGGTCGACAGACCTGCCGATAACGATCTTGGGACTAGGACTCAGCCGTAGGTAATGTCACATCAGTTGTAAGATATCCACACCAAATTTAATACGAATGAAGTTGAATAGTTTGGGCGTCGTGTCTAACATGTTCTTGACAAACGGATTAGGACTAACACAACGTTACGAGCAACCTGTTTCAACCACCTCGGGTGGCCTTCCTCAGAAATGTTGTAATCGAAATCACATTTCCATTACAAGAATCCTGAGGAAGGCCACCCGAGGTGGTTGAAACGTAGAGTATTACAACTTGCTCGTAACGCTGTTATACCCAACCTGTTTATCAATGTCACATCCGATTCATGTCTCCAGATATCGCTGGACAATTAAACTGCTTACCGGGGATGACAGAATCTGATTAAATAACACTGGGTACTCAAACGTCCGCATCATAATGGTTTATCGGCCATCGTTATCCAGAGCGCACGACTGAACATCCATGCATTATAATGGGATCAGCTGCAAGGTGGTCAGCACTGTTGCCCCATGAAAGGGTGGTCAGTGTTCTAATCCCAGCCGCGTAAAGAACGAGATGTAACATGAACGAAAATTGACCCTGGTGCTGCTTTCTAACCAGGCCAGATGGGAGGCCTTAGTGCAGGCGAAAATTGTAAACAAATGTCAGTAGTATTCATCTTACGATTGTCTATCGGTCTTCGCTGTCTCATCTTTCGTTCACTCTCGACCTATGAGAACCAGCTTGTTGCACCGTGAGGATTTGTTTCTTATATCAAGCATTTTCTCAATTGAACAGCCCAGTAAAATGCTCGCTGAAGTGAAATCACAGCTGTTCTCAATGAATGGCAAGAAAATGTTTATTAATTCCCATATTTCAATTTTGATAATCACATTGTTTTCCAGTTTGTTGAATTCGCGCGGACGATAGCAATGTTTCGTATTCATTGTCAGAGAAACAAGTTTTTGAGAAATGTAAACAATCCGAATAATTCCTATCCAATGAGCTGTCGCCCGGTAGTCAAGCCAACGAAAATGATAGAAAACATTAGAAAAGGGTGAGCTACGACTTTCAGTCTACAGTAAACAAATGCCATCGTGGGATTGTAATAATTTTTTGGAACCAGACAGTCTGGCAGTAAGATATCAAGTAAAACACTTAGATACAGGTAATTAGGAAAATTCTGTGCAGCGAAAGCACTGAATTTTAATTTATTCTGTCTGTACAAGCCTGAGTATCCTCGTAAAATAACAAATTGTCCAGGTCGGGTTGAACTTCTATAGGTTGTGATAAGTTTTGACGAAATTTATCTGTCTTGATACACACAACTGAGTACAAGCAGTTGATCGATTTTGCAATTCAGCGTGGAACATGATTAAGGAGTCAAAGATTACTGGGCAAAAGACACGAATCTGATAGCTACTTGCCTTACTTTGGGCACACAATGGTTAATAAAACGATGGAGCTTACAAATTTCCCAAAGGGTCACTATGCATTTGGATACATACCAGAACCTCACAGAAAGTGTTGATTGTAGTAGGAAGATTAGACGGCACTACAGAACCTAAACAACGAGATTTGAACACGTAAGTAATCAATGTGTAATGTTTGCTCATATCTGCCTCCGGAAGTACAAAAGTCCCTCCTTGCAATGACGTTGGGATGAAGTTTAGCTCCCAGTTGTTTACACTCTGGTCAGCACACGATCAATTAGACCGCAGCAGCGGATGTACGATCAGCGGCTGGTTTGACCTTGCCACCCTTCCGCGCAATTCTTGCCTGAAAAGAATTTGTGTATTTATTGTGTTGTGTTTTGTCTGAAGACGTCAAACGCAAACTCGCATGTTCGCTAGGTTATGATTCCTAATGAAACCTGTGAAAATACTGGAACAAATCCATAATATTGTTTGTATGTAAGTTAACTCATTTACAAACGTGCCGTTAGAAATTAACTTCAAGGCTATTTAAGTGAAAGATTACTTGTGTAAGCTGGTTTGTTTGAGGATACTGCCGTGGGTACGGCTTCTATTCTTACACATTTGAAAGCAACTAGCAGCCGACAGACCATTTGATGTTTCAAGAGGTAAAATTTACATAATAAGCTAATCCGAAAGTAACACAAATGGGTCAATTTTAGAGTCATTTCTTGTGCAAACATTTCTGATTTAATTAGAAACACTTTCAGAACTACTGGTATGGACAAAGGTTTGTAAATTTGCAATGGAATTCAGTCAAAGTTATAGATATACATTCATAAAGATCTGTTTAAGGAAACTAATTATTGTTAGACAGACGTTTAGATGCAAATGATTTACTAAACTTGATATAGTGACAAACAGTATACTCGATAAAATCAGAAGAGGCGAGAACAATACCGCTGATTCCACGTTTCACGGATCTAAAAAGGGTCATGTAAGTGATAAAATTAGCACGAAGAATGACTAGAGTGCGTTAAACCCATTGGGAAGTAGAGGTGAATCCACAAAACTGAGGAGTAATCGACACAGGGTTAGTAATGTGCAAAATACTGTTTCTTTAATGATGAAAAATGCGAGAACATGGAAGGATCGTTAAAAACTTTCTATCTCGCAAACTGAAAACAGCAGGCAGATTTTGTGGTATTAAGCAATCTGAAGCTTATTCAGTTTCATTGCAATACAGTCAAGAAATTGCGAGAAAGTGAAGGAATCAGATTGGTCTCAAAGTCTCCACTAGTTTGCACACCTTTTATGGCCGCTTATTTGTTTCGAAGCATGACACGTTTCAGTTAATTGTATGGTTCAGGTGTTCTCTGTAACTATTTCGAACTGTGAGTAGTGAATCCTCCTCTGTGTTTTGTTTCGTATAATGTCAGTCAGAGATGCTTCGTCTCTGTAATATAAGGTGTGTGTGAACGACACTTTTGCCGACTGCCATTACACCCCATTTTTCTTTCGGCCATACCGTCGAAATATTCGTCTTCCCATGATTCAGCTAAAGGTGCTACACTCTCTCGGTTGCGATTTGACAACTGAAGCCCAGCCTCGGTGGTACTGTTAATGTCGCTGCAATGTAACTTATATGAGGACTGTGGAAATTAGTCATACCTCACTGACGACAGCTTATTCTGTAAGAAACAATGTGAGATCTGGTCACGCCACGACATTTTGGAAGAAAAGACACTTGAGGCCGTTTCAACACAACTCACAACACTATTGTGCACGTTTCGAACCGTGGTGTATCGTTCATCCGTATTACGTTGAAAAATGTCTCCGTGGATTGTTATGACTAAAAGTTGAGTTGCGTCAAAGTCACGTAAAATTTTTTCGGCAACTGTACGCACTTGTTGCGGAAAGCTGATTAAGAGGCTGTTTCGTTTAGCCTTACGTGAAATTGACTAATTAACAATGTCGGTTTCCTCAAAAGTAACTGACAGACGGGCATAAGAACAACCAAAAGCTACTGTCTGTTACATGGTGATTTCCATAACAATAAGTCGTCCACAGATTGCGGAAGTGCTCAAAGTTAGTCGGCGACTTAAGAATAAGAACGACGAATTGTATCACACTGAATTAAATATCTCTGCCTTCGTCAGCGAAGATTTTGCACATGAAGCTTTAAATGTCAAGACATAGGACTTGCAGTTGTACAACTGAACTGTTCGTATAGTCTCCATTTCATTCCTTTTAACTTGTCTTTTCTGAAGGTAAGTGCACATCGGAATATACCGGAAAACGCTGAAATATGCCGAACTGGAAAGTTCAGTAAGGTGGCTGTAGGTAAATGCCTTTCGACCGTTCCCGGGGGCTGGTAACCATGCCAACTAGAAGAGATCACGAAAAGGTAGTAAGCAGTCTTCATGTATTCCCCACCATAGCTTAATATTTTCCACATAGTAAAGCGAAGTGTGCAACACTATATATCCCATATTCCTCAGTTCATGTTATTCAAATACACGGGAGAGAGTATGACAGCACACAAACAGGAAGGAGTCCATCGGTTACCTCGTGTCACCAAAATTTACTACTTCACAGTTGTAATGCCGAAATTCCGACATGGTTTGGATCAATTTATCGGAATTACGGAAGTCATGTTTCTTTTTTGAAGCAATAACTTTCACCAGATATGAAGCATACGCTTCAGTTTAATTTTTTCAAACATCTGAGATCCATATTCAGAGGTGTTCCGTCTTAAACGCTTGTGAGCAAATAACTGTGCCTAATCAAGTACACTATTCATCAAGAATGTGAACCGTGTTAGAATACGTGACTACCAGTCGGTGCCGGCATTCCTTAGCCCTATCTCTGAAGACGGCTATTTTGACAAAAACATTTCAATCTCCAAGGTGCGTTCTACATGTAATGTTAAGCCAACTCCGTATGAATTGGCACCACAGTTAGGAGATACACCACAATGCATTGTGTGAGAAATATCGGATGCCTACAAATAACCAGGTGGTAAGTAAGTCACCAATCCAGCAGTCATTTGCGATAGTTTACAATAATGAGGTAGAAAATTGAGTTAAAGCGTTACCATATTGCCTGAACAAAATAGACCCTGGTACAGAGGGTTGAAGACAAAGTTCACAATCAACTGATTTGTATCGTGCCGCCTTTCTGTTGACAGCGTTGAACCTCAGTGATAAACCAGCTATGCCTACAGTCTCTCTTTGGTCTTATTTTGCCTTCCGCGTGCCTTTGCAGACTTGTCAATGTTCAGTGAACGAATATACAAGGAGGTCGTTGACCGTGAGTTCCGTCTATGACCACTGAGCTACACTTATTTACTTAACGAGTGACTCTAGTCTAATTTCCGTGAGGAATCCACTGAAGAATTCTCAGCACCTTTTTGTAGACTGTGACCAGATCAACATTTCGACAAGCGGTTGATTGTTCAGGATAGAACGGTTGCTTCCTACTTCGGCATGATTTTTGTTCTCTTTACCACACAACTAGGCGACAGTTAAACTTCAATACTGGAGTAAGTGAACAATAGATGCCCATCTTGATGCTTTGGTGTCCCCATTCATGTTAAACGCTTTTCTTGCTGAAGCCTATAGTCCCGTGGTTTCAAGCCAGACTTGGCATCTGTCTAAAAGTGGATCGTTTTACAGCAAATGGTTTGTTGGAACTGACCTCAAACAGGAACATGCATGCCATTCATTTTCCATTCGCATTCTGGCACATAATTCGTAACGAATCAGCTAAAACCTGTGAAGGAACGACCTACTTTCGGGACGATTTAAATAAACATACATTCAACATGAAACAACAATTTTCTGATCCAGATTTTGATGATTTTGATATCTCCTCAAAAGATTTTGCATTGGTTTTTGCTTGCCAGTTGCTTAACGGACGTGAGTGCTCTCTAAATCTCATGTTGTTTCATTACGTGTTCTCCAATGTTCCACATTTATAGCCACTCATAGTTGGGCAGAAATGTTAACGTTTTGCTTTGTTGACGATATTGGTTCGTCGATCTACACAGTACACATACCACTGGAATTTTTTCTAATGCATCCTACAACCTCCTGTACGTGTTCACCAAATTTGCCTGTCTCAGAAATGGTGCATAATCCCACGAAACAGCTCGTTCATATGGATTTGACTCTCTTCTGACTTATATAATTTGTTAGTATTAAGTACAAAACGTTTATTCCGTTTTGTTTTATGTCAAAATGTTGTAAACTGACAATGTGCATACCTTGCTGCCGATAAATATTCAGCGCACCAGTATGTTCACAACGAGAACTCACTACTTAGGCGAGGGAATGAAATCCAGTAACAACTGCTGGTTGATGATTAGTCAGAAATACTTGAATTGTTACTCAAAAAAATGATCGGCGCAATTGTACTTATCTGACCCGTTATTCAGGTTAAAAAAACCAGTCTGATTTTAGTCGAGCAAAGTTTCATGTTTGCTGGTTTTAACCGCAGTCTGGTAACTGGAACGACATGTGCAGAGAATTTTTCCCCCACTAATTCACTTTGCCACACCCACCCCATCTAGTTATCTTGTTCGATGTTGTCTCAAGTCTTATATGTAGTCTGTTTATGAATTATGGGACGAGAATGACACAGATGACGAAGAACGTTCTCGGTTTTACAATATCACTGAACATGGACAACAGATAGCGGCTTTCGGGTAGGGGACTTGCTTAACGCATCTACCCCTTGGGCCGATTAACCGGAAAACGAGATTGATCAAATTTAGACTGGCTGAGTTACAAAGAAGTATGTTCATTGTTATATGACTGAATTTCTAAAAGAGGAAGGTAGCTAGTTAACGGTTTATGTGCAAGTGAACGGCACGTAAATCCTTTTACAGAAAGCTTCATACCATAGATTTAAAAATTGGAGTTGCGGCACTGTCGTCGTTGAGACCCTTGTGACAATGTTTTACCGTATGCTGCTCAAACGGTAGGTCAGTGTTTCATAATACAGTCCGCATTATTTTTGCGCCAACAATTCTGGTAAACTCTTAATATCAAAGAGCACTTTCGTCTGTGTATAGAATCTTTCGGGAGAAAGATACACTATCTGATGAGTCTGTGCGAGGTAGCTTGGTTGAAACTCATTACTCTCTAACACTGCTTTGACTACCTAGATTGTTAGAAAGAGGTAAACACTGCACAGGGTTCTCATGGTAACTGTTGTCACCGTGGTGTTAGCAAACTTTCCTAAAAATGATCTACCACTTCGGGTGAAAATTAGTCGTTACAATTTCGGTTCGTTAACAGAAGCAGAGAAATTTTGACGAGGCCCATAAATTTGTTATCTGTTTAAGTGTTGGCAGCATGCACCACTGGTAACAAAAACGTTTGTTTCCAGTGAGTGTTTTGACGGTTTCTTCTTCTCAGAGAGCAGATAAAGAAATATATATAAAAGAGTCGTCTTTGTTTCCGGGTGGTTAAAAACGTTATTTTCTAGTTGTGTTCGCCGTTTTCGACTCCCATACTGTCGGTGCGTTGAGTTTCCGCCTTAGTAAACTGGGAATATCCATCACTCCTGGAAGATAGACCATTGTAATATCCCGGTGAAGGTTTGTGACTTCCCAAGGCTTTTCGTGACTTATTACAGATGAACGAATATTTCTGAAGCTATTAAATTAATGGTTCGATGCCACGTAGAGAACGGTTTACAGTACTGTCACAAAAATGAAGCAGTTGTCCTTAACATGACGCTTTCACTGTTTTACACTGTGAGATATATATTTAAAAATACTATGAATTTGCTCGCGATACTGCGGTCACATTGAACTTAAAAAATGTACTTCAAAAGCGTTGCAGGCTAATTGTTCACTAAACACTAGTATTTAGTCATACAGCGCCGTATCTAATTTTTTCAAACAAACTGTACACTGTGTACGGTAGCTCCGAAAGTAATAGCCCAGCGGCTGAACTGTATCGTTCATCACCGAGTACATACCTTCTAACCGATCACAAGTAGTCTTATTGGTCAATTAATTATGTACACTGTCCAAATGAATTGTGTATACATTTTTAATACTCTTCACTGTAAACTGGCAAACAAAAGCCAATGACGCCTATGCTGTTGCATGCCTTTGTGAGCTGTTACACTACTATCCACTGAAGTCCACGTGAACAATCAAAGCAATATAGGAGATCAATACCAAAATAATACAATGAATCCCTAAGTTCAATTCAAACAGTGAACCGACAGGACGTATCCTTTAAGATGGTTCTTTTTTTGTATAATTTCAACCTGATAAACTCAAGTTTCAAATGGAATCGACTCGAATCAAAGTGATATCGAGTAGAATTTCAAAAATTATGAGCTTATTTTATATCTGTCAATACAATAACTGCGTTGACGTGTGTGATTCGGGCGGGTTTAGCACAGTAATCTATTTAGCCACTAACTGTTCACCAGTATAAAGTCAGAGAGTAACACAAATGATCGCATACGATTGACATGGAAAACACATTATTGGTCAATGTAATTGCTTTGAGATGAACAGAAGCTAGATTGAAATGGAGAAATGCGATTCAAAATTAAGGATACCAAGCTGGAAGTATCATACACAGGCAAAAATTTATGCGACGCGATATTTTAATGATCCGTTGAGGGGTTTGAACCAAAACGACGCGACTTTTCCAATTAATTAAGGGGAACCCTTCTGCAACCTTATTTGTCTATACGAAAACTGAAAATTTGTACAATCACTATCGTGTTGAACCATGTAAGACAGCTGAAAGAGGTACTCGGTAAACGCTGTTTTATATCATGATGATAATCCTTATGGTGCGATAAGTGAACTACTTCATACAGGTAGAAAGGTGCCGTGAGTTGTACGGGCCACGTCAAAGAACATCAGCTATGCCTCAGACTTGCCTAATCTGGCATGTAATTTGTACGACGTTGGTAAGTTAGACAAACCACAATTTTGTAACCACCGAAAACATTGAGCAAGAGCTAATGGTAGAACTTCCAATTGCTCAGACGCCCGAAAAAAATATCGATCCCGCCAGTAGCTCAGTGAAAATCGTCTGCCAAACACAACCAAGATATAGACATTCACTCACTGAGAGAATCCCATTCGGCTGAACATTCCAGCCAACATTTTGGTTTTCCACGACATATTCAGTGACACTTGTCGGTGCACCACCCGGGAGTCAAAATCGGACGTTAGGATGGGAGTAACTGGCTTATCATTGCCTCATTTAGCGGAGAGACAGATTCATTTGGACAGTGCTCAGAAATGGATGTGACTGATTGCGTGGACGCATCATTTTAAGCGTCCGAAAATCGGAGGCCCTTGGCACAGATACCAATTAATGAAAGCAAGATATCTGAATGATATTCAAGGACCAACTGAACGATCAACTAACCTATCTTCTAGTCACTTAATTAACCGATGCATCAGCGAGATGATGCACTGTGCCTAATACCAACAATTTAGGGACTCAAGTTATTCCAAGTTGAGCATCATCCAAACTGGACCACGATCGCTGCAGTCAGATGGACTTTAGTGCCAATTTGGTTCTTCTTTCCGAAGTTATCTGAACGGCTAATCCGAATGAGATGACAGTGATCGCGTACGGACTGTGTCTGTTCGGAACTAATCTCAATATCTAAACTATCAGTTATTCAAGCGCTGTTCGGTTAGTTCGAAGAAGACGGCGAATTCAACTCAACACAGAAGTTCCTGACCGCGGTGTTATCGGCTGGAGTTAAGAGGAGATTTGCTGTCTCAAATCGAGACGATCGGGCAATGTTAACAAAATTCACGCAAGATGCAGTTGAACGTTTAGATGACTGATCGGTCAAGCCTGATGTGGCGTTATGGTTAACAAGTCAGTCCGAAGGTTATGGTGCAAACTCCAATCCGGACACGTATATGCACCACTAATAAACCCTGATAGGAGCGAAACACGAGTACAACGTTTTCTTACGAAGCTGGTAAGCCAAAAAGGCTTCGATCAAATGTGAGGGTGTGTTCAGCTTCAAAATATCTACTCTAATAGATCAGTTTGCACTTTTAGAAAACCCACATGGGCAATTAACAACGATTTAGCACCCCGTCTAACCAGGCAGTAAGCTGACCGATAAACCACTGGATCAATCTAACAACATTCAAATAGGTCGGAAGCTTAGTCACTCGCGAAAACGCATTTGATTTCATGGTTTGAAAGCGCTTCTGATCACCGTACAACCTAAGTGAGCCTCCTGACTGCAAGAGTTTAGCCGAAACACTCAAGTTGATCTGGAGTAGTACACAGTGCTCTCACAAAGTTAATGCTTACCTTTGCACCAGCCTCTCTGATTCTCGGATGGTCAAATCAAACTTAAACGATAGCAACGTCAACTAAGACTTAAGTTAGTCCTCCATTTCGTGATACACATTAAACAAACAATTATCTACTACGAGTGCGGACACTCACAGATGTGGTGAACAGCTTCCATCATTGGGGTCTACACACCCATGTGTTTGAACGATAAACAGTGCGTCAGCATCTCCAATTTCACGACCATCCGTGTTTGCTGGCATTGCCAAACTTTCTTATCTTCTCATCCATGTATGCCCTCAGCGATATTCACTGACTGGCCGCAAATCACCTGGATATCCAGAACTGCGCCTGCACCCACGCACATTACATGCATACATGCTTGGAGGATTGATTATCCGATGTGGCCAAATAACAATTTTTACAGAGAAGTACTGGTGTGTTTAGCCAGTCCGAAAGTAGGACGTATAATTCTTAATCCGTTTTAGACCAGATAACTGAATCCGCTGCTCAGTACATGTGAGCTAGTAATCTGGTGAAACCTCAGGGCTGTCGTCCTTATAAATAGTACAAACCAGACAAAACATGCACATTTAACTGCTAACAGCTTTTAAGACCAACTGTGCTTCAGTTCAGTAAGCATGCAGAAAGTGGTAACCTTCTCAACTCACTTGAGTACCGTTTTCTTTGCTGTACTCGAACCAAAGACCTGTTTTCTCACGGCGGTATTTTACATAAAAATAGGGCGTCGATTGGCGTCCCTGTTTTGATGAATGCAGCAAAATTTAGGATGATAAGAGAGGGGCTGGAGCAGTGGAAATGATTACAACTTTAAACAGTCTTAGGATTTAAAGTGAGTTAGTGAGTACAAAAAGCAGGGGAGCACCTTTATTTGCAAGGTAACAATTACATACTCGTAATGGTCATAAAGAACAGTATACAGTATCCGTCGTAATGTCCGCTCAAACATATAAATGTTTGCAAAATGTTTTGTGAACTAGTTTCCGACTTAGATGCTGCGACGAGAAACAATCCATCATTCCTAGCTTGCATGAAGCATATGTTCAATAATGCCTCAAAAGTATCATGAACAGTGACCAGTAACATGTCGAGCAAAAGCAATACGGCCTATCGCACTGAGTGTGATTCTAACAATATGTTTCAAGGTTCACTAAATCAGTGAACAGCACACATCCGAAACGCCATCAGCCCACCTGGTCTAATGAGTTAAATGCTATTACCTAGTAAAATCAAACCCAACATATGTGATTTTAAATCACTCTGAATAAAGCGGACAGATTTTCTTTTTACAAAACAAATCAAAATTTTAGCTGTGTCGTAGGTTGAAAAAACTCCAGCACGATTATTCGGGATATGTTCTCAAGCGGGATTTCATTTTCCACGTTCACCTAGAGGTATGAACACAAAAATATGGGTTACTGTTGGTGATACAGTTTGACAGTTATGATTCTGTTTGGTAGTTACATGTTGAGTAGCCCTCATGATGCGATTCAGAGGTCAATCAGCTGATTCCATTTGACTCAGGTCACGTAACTACCACAAGAAATGACCCACTGGTACCGAGTTGGTTACAGCACCCAAACAAGAATTACATTATTACCGAGTCAGTCTCGGTAGCCGAGTTTGTTACAGTCTGTGTATAAACAGCTGAACAGCATCGAATCATCAAGTGATCACTTGTCAGGTAACATTTAACATCCCGTGATATGAACACTGGTTAATGTGTACCCGCACACTTTGTGAACACTTTTATAAGTATAGTCGTGTATAGCTTCAGAAGTACACATTTAGCGAAGAAAAGTCACATCACTTTCACGGCTAAACGATAATTCCGGAAGTACGGAAATCCAATAAGGTATAAGAACTTGACCATTAAGTGTTCAAGTACATTCTTGAATCAAATTTGAAATGAACTGCGAAACAACCACGAACTCGACTTCCGGATCTCAATACACAAGGAATATTTTCGTTTCCACTCTCAACATTCGTATCTGATAATTTCGTGCATTCAGTTCTAACAACCTTTTGACCGTTCGTTGGTTAGAAAATTTGGTTTTTAAGTTAGGCATCCTCCTGAACTATCGGGTGGTGATACGTGCATTGAACTACAGGAGTATTAGCAGAACCCAAGATAGAAATTTCTGTCAACAAAACTTCGTCAACTGTCAGTTTGTAAATTTTGAAGTGCTGCATAGAAGAAACATATTTTTGCCACTGAAGTTGCATTACTCCATTCAACGTTGTTAGTATTTGCTCTAATTCCAATCCGACAACTCCATTGTTATTGATCTTGTTAACTGACTGAGTGTTCCTTCTCATCTTCAGCTTTACTGTTCAATCGAAGCCTAACTTTACCATCATAATCTTGGGGGTACCGGTTTGTAATTCGAAGGAACAGTTGGCCCAATATTGTAAAATCCGTGCTTCTCGAGAACTACCAAATAACACCACCGTATTATCAATGTGGTTAGAATCAGTCATAATCTTTGATGATTCAAATTATCCCAAGATCTACGCCGGTTTTATTGGCCAGGAAGGAATTATATGGGACAAATTTGTAAACAAGGGAACACTCCTGAACTGCTACTTACGATAGATAACGGAATGAAAGAAACGGTATCAAGCTTGGGAAATCTACACATTGTATACACACATTGTATGTACACTGTATATAAGCTTAATTCACTGGCGATTCCAGGTTACTTAACAGCGTTGTAAAACACTTGTCTTTAAGTATTTTTCGACCTAACAAGAAAAACGAAAGGTGCACAAAAGTTTAGCTAGTGGTACAGATCCCAAGATGTTTGGAACCCATTGACGTTGATTTTGTGAATAAAACGTAGAGGGATAAAACTGTATTTGGTTACACTCGGTGGTTGACGCGGACTTTCAACTTGTCCACAGACGCTAAATCGCCTTTCAGTTTGGTATAAAGTTGTGTTGGTCACAAGACAAACAAATGTGAATGTGGTTCTTTCGATTACGAGTTGAACATTCAGTTGACATTACACTTAACATGGAATATTCTCATATTCCGGTACTTAGCGACCATCTCCTTTGAGCAATGTTTGGAATGTCCGTTAATGTCGGCAACCTAGTATTTTAGGGCATGCCAGCAAATCAACAGTCGAGTGCCCGTGTAAAAATTAATGGCCACCTAAAAGTCACTTTGATTTGAGTGCTGTATAAAAGCTGCATTCGTATTCCATTTGTATTAGTCATTAGGCATAAGATCTGTAAAAATGATTTGCTTGGGTAAGGCCGCTCCCCAATCATCTGCTGACCATTAAACCGATTTACCCGTTAATATCCTGATTAAATCTATTCACCTAGTATGTTTATAGACATTGTTAAGAGTGTATGCTCAGCCTTTAATGAAAGTATACAAGGTCTGTTTGGCGAACAAGGAAAGTACGAGATGAACAGCAAATCCATCAACTAATTTATAATTCGATGCAATTAGTCGGCAACTTTAACCAAACTATGCGAAAGAGTAGGAATTACGAGTACCGGTATTCGAGTAATGTTGGGCGATCATAATTATCACTGTCGTCAACAAATACCTCCCCATAACTAGATTTATTCCGAGAAGGATTCTGCTACTTAGTTGAGGGCTAAAACGGTTCTAGTGATGACTGTGTTGGTTGCTTGAGAGAGCAAGCGATTCGGCCTAAACCCATTAGCCAATCACCCTACGGTTGAATGACTTGCTTACGAGTACCCGCATAAATACATATGTTATATACACCGGTATAACATGAAGGCAAGCAAGCAAACAGTGTTCATTACCGATGCATTGGACGAAGCCGCAAACCCAGTCTCATCAAAGCCAATCCCATTCCACTTCATCTGTTCTTTCGATTTTGCTAGTCCACCACGTGGACCGTATGACTCACTCTAGTGGACTGGATGATTTGATAAGATGAAAGTTCTTTCAGACCGTCTGTCCACTATCGTTCTGACAGCGAGTGTTTTGGGTTCTAAGTGCACAGGCGCACACGCATGATCATGCGACAATGCACATCAGATGACCACGTGAAAAGTGGTCGGAGGGGAGGGGAGAAAGTCGGCGGAAAGCAGTGTTTGACGGGATCAATTACTCGCCAGATCAGCATCAGACGATTCACTGAAAACGGTGGTCCGGGCTACCCGAATGTCTGGACGGCAATCAATGGCGACAGCCGACATGCATACACAAACAAATCAGTTATCCTGGATGAGGATCAGTACTAATCCAACAGACTATCAGAAAAACCCAATCTAAAGATATCACTCTGTTTGCGGAACACTAATGCTATGTGTGATCACTGCAGCATTGACAGATCGTATCGATTATCTGTGGATAAACAACAACATATTGAATAGTTTGACAGCATGGCGTCTACAAAAGCGGAGACACACTGTTTGTCTGTACGGTTGGGAGAATAATAAAAGACTCGTCTGTGAGAGGAAAAAAACTCGCATATAACACCAGGTGTTCAGATACGATGTGCTCTCCGGAAGCAACTGATTCCAGGGCGAAATTTGGCTGTTGTTTTATTTACTTTTCGTAAATAAATTACGAGTAGCACTACGGAGATAAAGTGGAAGACGGTCAAACTGTCCGGGTGTGTAGATTGTCTAAGAAAACGAACGTATTATTTTAATTCCAATATGGAATGAAATATATGAACGATATAGCAACCGAGTCATTTGGCACAATTGTTTAACGGCAGTTATATACTACTGAGGTGATCGTTAGTAGAGAATGGTTATGGTGCTCTCAGTGTCAGGTACAAAACGGGGTATAAACAAATAGGCGGCGATCGCTCTAAGAAAAAGCTAGTATGTGATCACTAAACAGTTTAGAGCAATACACTTGGTTTATCCGACGAAGGTACTCTGAGACAAGGTCCAGCTTTGTGTATGCATTGATTCATAGGGTGAACAGAAAAACTGTATCCGAGTAATTGCCTATTTAGGTTAGAAGGTTTGATTGACAAGATTTGTGAGTCTACTGGTTATCGTCTATATCGTGTCAAAACCTGCAGAACGTTCAAACAAGATTATCTGAAAAGATTCAACATGACAAGAATATTACAAAGTGGACGTCAAACTGTATTCCAAAATCACTCAGGTTAACGAACATGGGTATTTACGATCTTGATACAGATCTCCTGATGCGCTTTACAAAGTTGCACACACCGAATCGCCAAAAACATGGCACAAGCGAATCTTTTTAGAAACGATTGCATAATTTTTAGAGATGTTGCAATATTGGCAATAGTAATGTTTCCATTATGTTATGCTACCATTCAGCTTACCCCCACATTTTCTGGACATCAGTCTTTATTCATATAGGCTGCATCGAGTTATCAATACAGTCACCTTCCGTGAAATGTCTCAGGTAGTAGCCAGATTTATAGACTAATGTGCACAGTTTGTCCAGGTTAGTTAAATGAAGTTTTGAAACGATAAAATAGTCTTAGTAACTCGTAGATCTGGGCTACTTGTTAATGACCAAAAACATTAACATTTTCTTCCGTGATAAACAGAGGCTGGATTAATGACCAAACTTAACAAAACCACTAAGCTAATCATCTGATCAAACTTACCGTGTGCAAAACATAAGTGTGCGGCAAAATGGCAATATAATCTGTGCAGATTCAAAACTGTTTTTTTCTCAACTATGCTGTCTCTTTTCAAGACTAGTACTTTTACACAAAGAGGGCATATGGGGAAAATTTGGTGTGAATAAGTAAGATGAAAATTCCAACAAAAACAAGTAATTTACTTTCTCCTAAAAGAGAGTACAGAATTATCAATCTATGGTTAGTTAATTTAAATACATCATTTCGTAGAGTAAAGCGTGTACCTCACAAAAAGACGTTCTCTCATTGTGTTTCATCAACCTAGGGAAAATGACGCACAGTTCCTTCCACCCATCGAGGTCCACTCATTGAAGGTAGCTCTACTGATCCTTTCTGCAAGTCGGTCCTAAATGAGGAGGCCGAATAAATTGTTCACACCTGACACAATCAACACAGGTCACAAGGTTGAAGAATGTACGAATGTGATTGGAGGTATAATGGTTTTTGGTAAAACTTTGTTATAATTAATTACGTTCCATATTTTCCGCTGGGCGAGGTTGTAATAAATCTCCATCACCGTTAGCGCTGGCAGCCGATTTACCTGAGAATGAACACTTGTTCACAAGGGCCAATGGAATATAAAGGTCGTATGCCACGGTTCATTTCTCTAACAAACCCCAAATCCCATTGTGGTTCCTCGCTTGACACAACCAAACTCTTCTCTTTTTCCTGACAAAAGAAAACAACAGCAAAGTTTTTTAGTCCTGTCAGTTCTACCAATGAGTTGACGACAGAGCGGTGGTCCATGGACTCTAAATACCGATCGACAAACGGGAAATCATTATACTATCCAACACGCCACCTTCATACTCTTTGAAAATATCCCATGTTAAGTGAATTCCCGGACGATATTAACATGATGTACCCTGGTTTGTTTAATGTTACACCGCACAATTTAGTTGTTTGTGGTATTGCTTTGTAAGGTGTCACTCATTAATGATGGATTTCAACGCACAGAACTCAAACGGTTGTAACGTGTGCATTTATGTCGATCATTAATTTGTTACGCACGTGACCTAAGTAACCCCCCAGTATTCCGTATTGTTCTGCTTTAATCAGAAGATTTACACCTACCCTAATATGTTGCATCTTTCCGTGTGTCATAAACGATTCTGTACTTCGTTATTCGACTCACTGTAAGCACACGGTCTGTTAGCACACGAGAAAGTTGACTTTCAATAATGCCAACCTCAGTGGTTGGAAATTAGCCTTATGCTAACCTTTGGCCTGCCCACCCGTGGAGGGCAACAATCACTTTGTTACAAGGTGAGTGTGTATTCACGAACGCAAATGTTCCCCATACAAAATACCAGCTGCAGTGCCTTAGTTAACTGGAAGTGTGTATGTATAGAAAGTGTACTTGCCAAAATGTTATAAACTGACACTGTTCGATTCGTGTTGGCATGATTGAAATGCCATTTAGAGCGTGTTTTCTCTCATGAACTGTAGGTCATTGTCTTGTTACTCGTAACCACATCAGGTCACTATTACGCACATCCACTACCGATGAACTTGGTTTTAAAGGACAGATGAATTGAAAAAAAATTTGCGCTTTGAGGTAATCTCGTGAAAGATGGCAAATCATTGCAAGGAATACCAGGGACATTCCGGAGTGATACCGAAAATGGATAGTGTTGAGAGGGTAGTTTACACGTTAGAGAAATCCACACAGATCTAGCCAATTATATCAAGTATTTAACTTCTAAGATGTCTCAGTAGAACGTGGTGAAACAAAACGCAGGTTCATGTCTTACATGAGGTTGGATGCCGAACAAATTCAGTAGCTGAGTCAGTTATTCATTTCCATTCGGAAACAAGTTATTCACTTAGTTTGATAACTTAAAGTGGGACACAACATCTCGAAGTCTTTATCTGATCTCTGAACTAGACTATAGGCTGTGTTTAGGCAAACAGCAGTGCAGGTGTATACACCCCCATAATCTTGTAGTTCTAATATCCGGTTGTCATTTCGCTACCACGGACATTATCAACAAAACAGTAAACCTCGTTTTCGGTGTCAGTACGCTCCACCCGAACACAAAGACTGCTGTTACCATGGTCCAAATTAAATCTAACGTACATGGCTGTCAAGCCAAACGACAAGTCGGCAGCTTCAACTGGCGGTGGTAGTTTGTTAAATTGATCATCAGCTGATGAACGCCTGAAATGTGACACCTGTTCCCACGATGAATCAACTTAGCTAGGTGAAAGAGCAACAGATCATTCTAACAGGCAAAGGTTGAGATTAAACGGCTAGTGACGATCGTCTCACCTTCCGACGAGCTCAAATTCAACTGTGTTGTTCTGTTCCGCTAGAGAGGTGGTAATAAACACCAGTGAAAAAACAACTTGATAAGTTGTTTTACTTGCTTCGAAGGTAGGTGTGTTTTCAAGTGTTTAACTGGTAAATGGCGAAAGAACAACCACAAATTGAACACGTGATCGCTGAAATGTCTGCCTTTGCTCAACAGCGTACGAACGTCCGTAGTGCAGGTGTGCAAGAATTAAGCAAACAAACAGGTTCATATTAAACTTCTGTGTGTGAGGTTGAACTGAGCGTCTGTGTACCACACACCACAGCTTCAGTGAACGTACTAATTCTCCAAATGCGTGCCAACCGGCCAACATTTATTGAGCTCCATGGCGCACGATGTGCAATCCAATTCTGATAGTCATAAAACGGCATACCATATGAGGAAGTAAGCGAACATACTCTAAGTTTTACGACCTAAGTGTGGTTCTGGTCGAACAACTTTAAACTCACTTTGTGCATATGGGTCTTAATTAGCTTTATAAAACCTAATTTCAGCGGTTGTGTTTGGAGTGGGCGCAGTTTAGTTGATATGTTCAGAGTTCGGAAAGCCTGTGACTTCAAGTGGTCACCTCGCGTTAATTGTTACATATATACACCTATATATATACATATATATATATATGAATATGTAGTCATCGTTTCTTTAAAATGGCGAGTCCCTCCAACTCGGATGCGGCGCAGCTTTGAGAAGGTGGAATTCATTTGTGACTTTCAGGTCACAGCTAAACACAAGTCAATTAACGAAACGGAAAACTGTCGTTAATTAAAGTGTCATCTGGCTTTGTGAAAATTTTCTTCCTTTAGGCCAGTCCATTTTGCTGCTGTGTGAATCACAATTGGGTGTGACATTCATTCATCCGCGTTAAGAACAATTCGGGCGAGAACTGTTCAGAAACAGGCATCTCAAGTAAACAATCGACGCCGGTGACACTCAGCTGATGAGGTAAAAACTGCTGCTGCTTAGCAGATGTGATATGGAGATTCGTAGCAACATTTTAAGATATAATCAGTATGCAAAGTTCTTACAGTCGTGATTGTTGGACAAAACAGGCAGAGAAATGTCAAGCAGATACGGCATTGGTTTGAATGTCGTGAGTACGCCTGTTTTAATCGTGTAAAGAAGCGAGTTGCAAACAATCTTATTTTCAGTGCTCCATTGCCAAGCTAGATACAACACTTATTTGGGTTAGCCGGGAGCAGTGTATCAGTGAGTTAGGGGGTGTTAACCATTAACGTCAACTTAGTTAGGCTCGTGGAGTCTGATCACATAGAAACATTCATCTGGGTTCCAAACGTTTATATAGAAATCGGCATGCCTACTTAACGGATATATATCCGGAGTACGGATGTGTGACCGTGGGAGGTTCACTGTCGTAACCAGATGCCTTTGTGCGTACAATGGGGATGAGTGTTAGCGAGCTGCAGTAGCTTCCGCGATTGCTAAAGAACGACCTTCGACCCGCTGCGATGGCGTCCCACAGGCTCAACGGTTTGGCTTAGATGTGTCGGCTGGCTTGATAACATGAGTTAGCTCCATCAAGTGGCCGCAGTGGCGTTTGGATTAACTGGTTGAGTTACATACTTCAAACATTACTTTTTAATATGAAGATGAATGAGAATTAGCAATATAGAACACAAGGTACCTTGCTTTTGGCCACCCGACCTTTGGTGATAATCAGCTTGATAACACTCTGGCGACCCAAATCGATTTGCATGAATTCCCGTAGCTCCGTGTGAATGAATGTATCCGGACACCAGGCTCGTTCTTGCAAACTCATGTCTGATGGATCATCACTATACAGATATGGGGACAAAATAAGTCAATACACCACTGAGTGCAACAATCACGTGTACACGATTTGAACCAACAAATAATTAACTTAGATTTCCAGCCAGTCGGACCGTGATGGATCCCATCTGACTCTTATCGATAGATTAATCGTCAGTCCCAAATTTACACTTTCCGTTGGCGACTTCGGTAATTCTATTCTAACCGCCAAGTAAATAACATCCTATCTTAACATAACAGAGCTCAAAACGAAACTTTGTTATCCATACGGTACACTATTTTACTGTGGTCTCATTCATTTCTTGGGCGTATTTAATATACATAGATATCAAAGTGTCGTAGATTTTCAAGTGGAATTTCATAAGGCATAAGTACCGTGAGGTTTGTTTGCTTAAATCGGAAGATTATGGATTGTAGTGGTGAGAACCTTATGGTTGACATCCATCGATCTCCCAGCATTCATGAATTCTCCCACTTTAAGTCCAATGTAAATCACATTAAACGATCTGATCCTCTGTTAAAAGAGGTGTACTGTTCGGATTTACACTCAGTTTATCAACAGAAAACCTCAAAGTAACCGTCTGCTCAGGCAGTCTGTTATGTGCTAATTCCCATACATTATATAAGAATTAAAAACGGGCTACACAGAGATTAATTAAACCACATGAATTCAGCAGACAACACTCGAGGGTGCTCGTAGTCACATCACAGATTACTGATTGAAAGCTCATAAGTCAGACGGTGGTAGAGAGCGCTGGCTGATAGCTACCTCATCTAAACGTCATTTGAAACAAAAGGTGGTCAAACTTTGTCGTCTGGTTATGGGTCATAGTGCTCGTACGAAATGGTGCGCCCAGCGCTCTCAGTTCTGAGCATTAGACCAACGAGTAGTATATACTCCTCAGCTAACTTTAATGAGCAATACCTTAGTAAGATTAGTAAGATATCTTCATTGTTAAAATTAGACAGTGTGGATTTGTTATTACCCGCTCCCTCCTTCTTATAATTATGCTTCGTGTATCTTTGCATGTTTGACACTGGATTCACCACACACATCTATTTAGCCTCCTATATAGGACATTGTTGGTCATCACTGCCCCCACCGTTGCGTATACAGTCCATACTCTGTATTACAGTCCTTTGTTAGGGGTTGCCTTGGCTGGAGCGTAAACCATCAGTATGTACCATATTTGGACTAGTGTGGCTGTCTTATACGGCCTACTAAACCACTGTTGGCACCTGTCGGTCGTGCTCAGTCCAAATCTTGCTTCCAAAACGATCTATAAGCTGGCGACAACGAGCCGTGAATAATGAAAACTTTACGAATCATCTGTGCTATGTGCATTCACGCAATACATCTCAACCCTGTTCACCAGCAGATTCAGGTTTCGGACTAGAGTGTGAACGTGAAAAAATAACAAGGGCATGTCCGCTGAACATTTCCACGTTTGAATCAAGAATATGTGCTCACCTTTTTGCATACCTGTTGAGAAGCCGTCGTTTTTAACTTTCTAACAAATTACGACCACTAGTTATTTTTGTCCATAAAGCGGAACCAAGAGTGAAAACTATCAGTCTTATTAGTTTGGAGGAGATGACTTGTATTTGCCGTTCTGTATGCGAAACTTCGAACAAGACCGCGTTTTTTTACTAGGACAGTTTACAATACTATTTAGAGAAGTTTGTTATCGAAAGAAGCTCATATAGAACACCCGTTCATTTTGAAAGGATTGAGCAATATTTTGCATATTACCCTGAATGAGCGAAAGACAACACATTAGGAGATATTATCGGTAATTCCAAGTTTGAATCAACGTCCGTTTGATTTCTATAGTACCGGGCCAATTGGACTCGAGTGCATATCAGTTAAGTACAGGCAACTGTTCGGACTGTTTTATTTACGATGGCGTGATTGTTGATAGAAAAAACATTCCATTTGACGGTCGAACTACTCAATGACCACTTAATAAATCATTGATTAAATGGCGTGTAGAAATTGGTGATATAACAGGAGCCGAAAACAATGTAGATTGTGTGTGCTTGTTAGTAAACCAATTCCGTGGAAGTGTTCGGAGTGTTCGCAATCAGGACAGATGAAAATAGACTCACATCACTAAACGTTGGACACACTCAACTGTTCTCACTTGTAAGTTCATGTATCAGCTAGATATGCAAATTTGACTTGTTTTTCTAATACCAGGTGTTTTCGACTTATGTGAGGAGAGCAAAACTTCACACGTTTCGCGCGACTTGGTAAGTTCAAGTGCAGTTGGTGGAAGTGTTTCTACTGAGAAATTGAAGCTATGAATTTATCCAAACAAACAGGAAGAAAGTAGATCAAGTCACCTGGTTTTTAGACCACTCCCAAAGTTGGACAGACCAGTAAAACTTGACCGGATCAATTAATTTATGCATTCTTTCATCCAAATCACTTACAGAAGAATTCAAGTTGCATTAGAACGTTAACATTCACAGACTGATTTCCCTAATCAAAAATCGGAGTATTTTCATTTTAACAAAAATTCCGGTTTTTTCTACTGTACGATGGGTACTGGATAGAAGGCGAACAAGACAATAGTAGCAAGTGGACCGTAGTCGATCAAACGAAGACTTCAAGCAGCAAGTCACTGGACTTATGTATAAGAGACTTCGTCCAAGTAGTCAATTTTAAGACTACACTGAAATTCTGCAGTTGACATTCCGCATGCATTATATGTATTCACATATGCAGTAATCGTGGTCCTGTAATGACGTGCGAGACACCGGACAATGAACTCATGAAGAGAAATAAACGGTTGAAAAGATAAACGGATTAAACGTTTAAGTAGCTTAAGCATCAGAGAATATGGCCCTTGATTACTTCTGTTAACGTACCCAGAAATAAATCAGTAGGGAACTTCGGATCGAAAATTCCGGAGGAAACATAGCCTTATTGTTTGGGTTTTCGTTCCAAAACTGACGCTACACAGTGAACGCTGATCAGCCAGGTCGCAAAGAACTTTCACAGCGTGACATACGTCAGAATGGTGATCGAAAAAAATTTCTTGGTATAGTCCTGATCGACAGGATTGTGTTTAATCTAGAATTTCCCATTCCGTCAACTTGTCGGTAAAATAAGTCTGTTCTGAAATGCTCTCAAGGTAACCATGGCTAAAAACAATCTACGAACACCATTTCCATTGACAAGCATACAATTAAGAATAGAACATCAGTTGTGTGATTTCATTGAAAAACGGGTGTAATCCCGACAGTGTGAAAGACGGAAACTAATTAAAATTATTCAATTTTCCGCCTTTTTACAGTACGCCGCGACAGGATACAATCACAGGTCAACTCACTTCCAACGAATCATCAACATTGGTGATCGATGTTGAGAAACTGTTTTTTAAAAACCAAATTAGTGACCAACACAACACAATAGGGAATTGATGAGATTGTCCGTCTAGGTGCCAGTACCAATCATTGAGTGACAAATTTACGAGCGATTCTCGGAGACAAAAAATCATCCGAAGTATCATCAATAATTTTCGTTGAACACAAAGCCGGATTTTTAAAAATACTGGCGAGATCATCGAAATTGGCGTAGGTCTCACTTAACAGGTGGAAACAACAGTGGTTCGTTAAGCTGCGAAAAGTGAATGCTGATGTCCAATGTATCTCATACCGTGAATAGACATTTGGCCATAAGCAAACATTAGGTCTAGCCATTCTGTATCCATCTGCAAGTGATCTCAACGTTGATCCTAACAGTCAATGTTCAAAATCTCCTCGTGCACTAGCAACAACCTTGAGGTTCATTCGTTCGAGGGAAGCGTTAGAAGGTGGACTTCGATATTCAAGTCCAAATGAGTCGAAATTGGTGAGAAATTAACGGAAACCGATTGTCAAAATCGGTCGATACAGACACATCTTCACACAATTTTAAAGAGACAAATGAATTGCTTGAATAAAATTATCAGTTTGAAGGTCCCATGCGCCAGTCATTTGCACTAAAAAATCCACAGAACTGGCAAATCCAAAGTAATTGATGAACGTCTCAAAAGTCAGTTCCACGGTATTGTGCAACTGACAAATTGTAGTCAGTACAACAAACCAAGTGCATCCGAGCTCAGAGGTGATAACGTGTCCAATATCATCAAATCAATGGCGCCAAAATGAAAGTCTGCCTTTGAGTGTTACCTAATGGATGCCGCCAAATTTGTGGGTGGAATGTTACCGTATATATATATATATATATATATATCGGAGTGTCTGAGTGTCAACTACTAGTGTGTTCTTATTATCTTCAAGTGACATGGTGAAAGAATTTTCCTAAATTGATTCCTGTCACCAATCGACAGTGTAACACGGCCAAACGGAGTGATACTGAAGAAGATGCATGCCGTTTAAAGTTGATATATGAGGGTTACTCCTGTGATGTCTAATGTTACGAAGTGCTGGACTCACGTGACTCAGACATGCAGCACAAACAGATCACCTGAGGTGTTTATCGTTAGAGTTTAAAATAATTCCGGGATCTGCCAAAGAACAAGGGTTGCCTCAGGTCGCATCTAAGCTCTAACGACGGAAACACGTAAGTAACGAGGAATGTCCACCAGGACTATCTCATTTAAAACAGAAAGGCAACTAATAAACAGGGTGGATGTTCAGCTGTGTAGTCTGATAAAGACTTCTTCGTTTCGATCCACCTGTCGACTTTTCCAGTCCACCCATTCGTTTAGTAAACCAAACCTCTGGCTAAGGTCATTACAAAATCGCCGCGTACACAGACAAACGTGCGGTAGAAATCGACACCACAAACTGTTGTGGAAAACGCCTACCCAGTAGTGAACATAGTAAAGTGGTTCAATTTTTTAGCGTCAACCCTGAAAAATGCCTAGCAACAGATAGTCTACTCCGAAAATTCTATTCATGATGCGAAAACTAGACAATTTGAAAATAAATTACCTCATTACAATGCATCAACTTGTTTAGATTAAACCTTGTTTGTGTTAGGTTTGCAGCCAGAATAACAACTCTGTTTCAAAATAAAACAATCACCTATAACAGATCTATCTATCACGTGGTAGCAATAGTTGACATATTTTCGTGAAAATCCGTTGCTCAGCTTGATCGATTGTCCGATAGTTCAGGCATACTTAGTTTCTTCAAACATAGGTCGCTCAGTGAAACGTGTGATCACTCAAAGCTGCCTGTACACAAGTGTGGTCAGTTACGACTATGAAAACAGTAGGCAAGGGGGACGAAGCAAGCTCTCGATGGACGAATAGTCGAGTTTCTGTCCAGTAAGGACACATACCTACATAAGCATCCACACCGTACCAACTGATGCATGTCCACGGTCTGTTGTTGTGTGAAGAAGTCACAGTAGTGAGATAAGCTCTGTTGGTGTGAGCATGCAGTTCTAGTTACTTCACATACGCGCGTGAAAGTAGACAGAGCAGAAAGAGCTGGATGGGTGTTGCTAAGTGACTGTGGTCCATAGACCATGATGGCCAACACCTGAGTTGCACACACAGACGCATATCTACACTGGAAAATGGTGCATGTACAAAGGAAGGCGAATAAGGGGGAAATATTTGACGTACTTCTACATGAGTTATCAAACGCATCGATGAGGCTATTATCAACTGTGATGGCACCGAACAGGTTAACCATTGGTGTCATATAGTAAAAGAATAGCTGACAAAGACCTGTGACCATTACCACAAAGACACATGATCTGCACCCCTGCACTCTCTACCGTGGAAATTCAACCAAGTGATTTAAAATAACCAGAGATGTCTAGTTTCTTTCGCAGGCGAAATGGGTCAGCGAAGTATGTCGCATAGTTGACAAAGAAGCTCATACTTCATTTAGTTTGGAACATTCAATACAGGAAGAAAATTTCCAGGGAAGATACCAGACATGGTCCGGGAAACGTAACTGAAATTAAACACGATGTTTCACGCATGTTCAGTGAAGACTCAGATCTCCGAATCGAACCCGAACAAGTTTTGTGTGAATAAGATGAGCACGGTCTTTCAACATATACAATACATTGGTATACATGTCCGACAAAACCTACCTTCATTCGAACCAACTTTCGAACGACTAACACAGATGCGTGGAGCAGTCAGGCAGCAATCAGCACGCGTCACGTTGTGAGGCTAAACTCACATCTGCAACCGTTTGAGACAAGTTAGGCCAGACCGGCTCAACATTAATTTCGTTCCACCAACAACACCAAACCAACACACATCATATATGCACTAGGGTGTGCGAGCCACAATGTGGACACCTGAACCAGATTGGCGATTTCTGTTTGAAATCTGATCAACCTCAGCTCAATACTGAACCGACGCGATCGCAGTGTGAACGAAAGTTGTTTTCACTGGAAAACCGGAAGGAGGGCACGACACTCGTTAAATTTGTTTTGCGACCTCTCCGGACAGCTAACCGTATGGAGTGTATTCCCTAAAATATCATCTTATGTCCCATACTCCTACACACAACTTGGTTCCCCACCGTTGTTTTGCCGTGTTCCATTGTTAGAACCATAGTTATTTAGCCTTCTCTAAATCTTTTACGGCCTGACTGCATCGCCGTACGCATACACTCAACTGGCGGATGGACCAATGCGACGGACTGGGTTCCTGTCATTCAGCCAGAACAGCCTACAGACATTTCAGTACTGAGTGCCTCTAGGTACTATTCGCCACCACCACGTAATAGTCACGAAAAGCTTCAAGTGAGGGGCACCATATGGTACTTTTCAATTCAGTGGTCTGCTATATTCCACTATGCTTTTAAACTGTCTTGATAAGACAATGTACGTAAGTGTGCTTCATGTGATATGTGAAATAGTTTTCTCTATTGAAATTCATATTCACACCGAGCAGAAAGTGTGTGGTAAAGTGACCTTAAGCAAGAAACTGTAACAGCAAATTCCGTTTCTCTCCACCTAGATTATTTCTTGAAGAATGATCAATATTTTGGTCAAAGTAATATAACTTTCGATATCAACTTTGCATGGATGACAACAGCTCATGATTTTACTTTCACCATTTATTCTTCACTCGCTTTGCAAATTTTATAACTATTTGACCTTTTTTCCCATCAAAGCAGATCATCATGCAGTTCAGCCTACACCTACACAGTAAATAAATGTTAACTACAAAAATACCTGATCAGTTGATGATACACCTAGGCGACAATTGACAAAAAACAAACTCAAGTTTAGCTGTCAGGTCAAAGTTTTTTCTAACGAATTACATTTAATGCTCCAGTGTTAGATAACCTGTGTGTTTCGCCACATTCCTTCTTATGCAACAATATGGTTGTCATAATCACCGTACTGGACTGAGTTCAGGTGACAACATTTGTCATAGTTTCCCAACGTCTCTCACAGTCTGGTTCAACACCTTGTTGCCCAGTGTAATAGTTGTATTTTGTCGATTCCAGCGCTACCGCTAGGACTATTGTAACCATCGTGTTTCATCGACATGAACATGAACGATGATCAGCCCAGCTGACAGCAACACTGTTGGTGTCTGGCGCAGGGCAGTTTCATTCGTTTGTGTTCCCATGTGAAACTGTGTAACTTATTCCAGACGATAGGCGGGTGGAAACAAGCAATCAGAGTACAAGTTACTGGGCGGGACAAACAGAAGAAACATGCTTAACACTCCAACAGCAAGCACGAACGCACACAGACAAATCTGGGTTAGCGTGTTGAGTGATAGAGTTTCAACACTATCGGAAGTTGTTTTCCACCCGCCAATGATCATGTGAATAATTCGTTGAGCTACCTATCAAATAATGAGTTATCAGACTGAAAGAAAATTTCGACCATTT
Source organism: Paragonimus westermani (assembly GCA_008508345.1). Lineage (NCBI taxonomy): Eukaryota > Metazoa > Platyhelminthes > Trematoda > Plagiorchiida > Troglotrematidae > Paragonimus > Paragonimus westermani. The sequence continues at coordinate 205,605 of QNGE01000177.1, read as the reverse complement.
AGATGTATGGTGAACATCACTCATAATTGATCAAAACTGTCTCATTCCCATGGCTTTTCCAGTCATCCCATTTTGAAAAGAAGCACTGTATACATCCAAGCCCTCATAAACTTGATGAGAAGAACCACGTGTATCAGAAAAAATGGTTCTACCCTCAGTGTGTTGAACAAAGGCTTGTTGTCTGATCCTGATACCTAACAGGCTGGATAAGTCAGTACAAAGTAATCCCAACTTACTGCGTGTTTCCCACGCGTTCGTGGTTGTTCGAGGTGATTTGAAGGAGCACAGGTAAACATTAGTAATGCAACTGTTATCTGCACAAATGTGTCATGACTGCGAGTATAGCCATTCAGACAAAGACCCATAATCTACTGTTTCTCAGTGTGTTGATCCCAGCTGTGAAATTGTGATATAAGGCAGAACCGCTCGGGTTTGATGGCAGTTCACCATCTCCCATATGACGAAAACCGTTGCTACTCATCTAAGGTGGTTGAATTGGGAGGTGCGGGAAAATCGTGTTCAGCACCTCCAAATTCATTAAACACGGGGAACACATTAGGACCGGATGCGCATATCCACAAACAGAAGCTGCAAACAAAAGTTCAAAGGCCTCAGTCGGTACTGCATGATAAGCGGGTTTTGTTTCTCAGGTCTAGATCTGTTTCCCAGTCGAACTAAACCATCGTCAATCCGGCTACCGGAAGCTGATTCTCGGTCATTGATTCTGGGTAGAATTCACATGACAGTTCTGCCGTGCCCTCAAAACGCCGATGACTAATCATAATGAAGCTGGGGTGGAATACGACAATTGGAATCAAACGAAGTAAAGCACGGTATATCTGACTTTAACTGTGTCATTCAATTCCACAGTGAACTTCCTGTACACAAATTGCTATTGTTTCTGTCCAGTTTGCTGTGCATAAGCGTTCTAAGACGACTGACAGAAGATTCTGAATAGATAATGAGAGGTCAGAATGTAGGCAGAATTGTAGATTTAGGTGAGAAATCAAACGGAGCATATAAAGTAGTCAGAAAGTGGAGTCGAATTGCAGAATATTTCAACAAATTAACCCAATGTTGTGCACTAGGAACTTTCATGATTCAGGCAATGTGTGTCACACGCTTTGGGCTAGCTAACGAGCTATCTCGCTTAACAAAATCCTCTTGATTAATTGGATCTCACATTGTTTTATTTGTTGGCATTATTGGCTTAACAATACGTTTTACCGGCAAACATAACTGACTGACTGTTGTTTACAATTTTTTAATTGTCCTAATTTCTTCGTATGTTATGTATGGTAGCTAACGGATCGTTGTCACGTAAACAGGTGGACTCCAGTGTCAATCGGAGCAAATGATAGGTTGAAGACTCAAGATAAATTAAAAAACCTTCCTGGTTCTCGAGTATTGGTCAGTCTGCGTCAAACAAACCCCAGAAAACTTACTAGTGATCAACACACTGCCTAACGATTTTGACGACAACTCACTCTCACATTACTGAAAGGTCCTATTCATGTATCCAACGATGAAAATTAATCGTGGGGTTGCTAGTCCGCCCGGATACGATCAGGTAACGTGGACACTATTCACAAGAGGATGTGACTGAGCTTGCCCGTACAATAGTTCACTTAGTTCACTATAAGGGTGATGACACAATGGCTAACACAGTTGTGGGAATTGAAAGTGAACTACAAAAGTCAGCCGTGGCAACAATATACAGTAGTGAAGAGTAGTTGCACGCGATTAATTTGACTCTTGTGCTGCTTTCAAAAGAGATCACCTAGAAAATTCTGTTCCAAATGAAAGGTTAAGAATAGCTAAGCATGGTGTCCAATTTGTGGTAGGAATGTATGAAAAGAAACGAACAAATTCACTTAATAAATTTGCTTTCCTTCCTCTAAGGATCAATGGACCACATATATGCACAAGCCAAAATGTATTGCGACGTTCCAAGCAACACAAGGTCATATAGAGTCTAAACAACCCTGTAGACACAACTGAACTGTCAGCTCACAGGCAATTGGAAGGCATTCCACGAACACAAGTGTCAGTAAGCGTTCGAGCTTTTGCTTCCATATATATGTTCACTTGAGTCAGATTTTACAAGGGTTCCCGAAAATGTGTTAATAACTCACCGAGCTGCTGAAGCTCCATGCTCAAAGTTGACAGCACTAGAATGTTCGAATGCAGAGTCCGGCACTTGAGTCCGATCGGATAGGAGTCGGGAATTGCATGCGGCAGAGACTGGATTGCATGGGAAAAACCAAAAACCAAATGATAGTCACTGATTGGTACCATTTTTACTGGAGCACATAAAGTAAGACGGGTGAGAGTTCGCTTAACAAATTCGATTGTGTTCTGTCGAAAAATAATGTGATTTTTTCTATAGACTATTTGTAATCATAATTTCTGTGTTGATATTGTTACAAATACTATGCCGAATGCTTCAGTTGATGTGTTGTATCTCATATCAAACATTTTGGAGGTATACGCACCTGTTTGAGTGCATCTGATTACCATAGTGATCAAAAAGTTAACCTGGTGATTAACTGCAGTCAAAGTGGAAGAATTTCTTAAGGATGACAAACAGGATGAACTTTCCATTATAATCACCTCGAACTTCATTTCGAAGGAGGTACAGAACTATTCTGAAACCTTCATTATCTCACAAGAATATAACCAATGACAGCCATAATTACTCACGATTCAATAATGGCCCACAACGTATTGTAAGCCATTCTATTTATTGTCTCCTTCCAGTACACTGTACAACACATCTATGTGAGCTGAGAGGAGCGAAAGCAAAGAGTTTCTCGATTCGCTAACTGAAAGCACCAGGTCCATATGGATCACACCGTGATTGGTGCGTCAACCGCGTGAGTAGTTAAATTTTCTTCTGAAAATCTGGCTGTGTAACATTCCCAATCAATTCGCTGCTGACAAATGAAATGCCCTTCCTTAAGTTAAGTAGGTTGGTCGGATCACCTGACGGATCTCCAACCAGAATTACCTACCCAAGAGAATTGTCACCACAGATTTGTTTACACAAATCACCTCAGGCTTAGGTTACCACAATTTTTGATTTATCTTGATTCATTTACTTTTTGTTAACCGTATTTCACAAAAAATGGAAATCAAACATGTGTGTGTGATATACTTGAAACGATCTGTGTTGTGTAAAAATGAATAGTCGCGGAGTAGTAGCTAGTTTACCAAGCCTGTCATATTGTGATTTCCCGAAGGAGGGAGTTTGAAATGTTTCGTTTAGAGATGTGAACCTCTTTGATGTACAAATGTTTTCCAGCAGCGCATAAAACGAACCTGCTTCTGGCTAAAATCAATCCTCAAGTGCATCACTGTGGAATAATTCCGCAAAATCCACAGTTTAACCCATTGGGTTGTAACAACATTTCACAATTTAAAAGTCCACCATGTTGAAACCAGAATGATTTCTACAGTGCCATCACACACACTGGTAGGGCAGCAGTACGAAATTGCTTCACATCATGAAGGATTCAATAGTTCTGCCTTAGTAATCGCGAGTATTTTCTCGTGATTCAGCAAGTTGCTATGACCACCAAAAGCTGTCGTCAAGGCAATGTACTATTCAAGTCTTTGGCCTTAAGGACGTCACACGGTTGCGAAGATAATCTGGTCGAAATATCGCTCAACAAGTTAATTCCTGGGATTTCATCTTGGAGAGAATTCCCATTCGAGGAGTTATCCGTTGGAGTTAACCAGACAGTTGCTGTGTCTTATCTTAAGGCGATCGGGCAGCCTGATCACTAGTCAAAGCAAAGGTGGTCGAACGTTCACACATGGTAGTTCAGTCATGCCAAATGTAAGATCAGTGACGTAGTGGCCAACACGGTTGCCCCATGAAATCGTGGCCGGTGTTCTACTCACGGCTGTGGCAAGGACATGCGCTACTAATCACCTCTGATGAGAGAGAAACTTGAGTCTAGTATTTCTTTCCGAAAGGGGCCAAGTAGAACGTTTATCTGAGTGTGAAAGTTGCGATCAGTTGTGGACGATTTTCATTATACTTGATATTCTGAAAAGTCAGTTGGTCTTTCTACCTAACACAGTGAACATAGCCTGTCACGCTAGACTAACACACGTGAGAAAATATCACCGGAGAATGACCTCTCCTTAGAACCCATAACCCAGTATGGTTAATCTAACCTGCCATCCAGAGTGACCGGGTTGTCCACAAGGTCGTTTAAAGTTCAGCTCGCAAGTAGTGGCTACTCAGCTTTATTAGATGGTGTCAGTTGTTGAGATAAGCGGATGTAACCTGTCAGGGAGTAAAAACTTTTGGAGGTCCGTTTGTTTCAAAACTTAACCACTCATCTCCACATCCCGGTGAAACATAGGTTTGTGTGTGTGTTTGCTTATGCAATCCACGATTGGCCAAATGGAGCTCAGACAAAACGGTCGCTCGACCAAAGCGCACATATATTCACAGTGTCCTCATATTTCCCAGTACTTTCTTCTCCTATGCTAAAAAGCCTAGAACCGACCGAGCTAGTTGTCCCCTGAGAGTTGCACAACAAGACCGTTGCTATCTGGTCAAAACAGTTTTTCTGAAATCCCACTTTGACAAAAACGCAAAACATTGTTAAGCAACTGCATCGATCTGTGTTAAATCGGACGAGATGTGACAGAAGTGTGCACAGTGGACGCAGAAAATCGTCTAGTCGAAGTAAGCTTCGATGAGCAACCTTTATTAACATTGCTTCTAAAGGACTCTTAGCCAGGTCAACAATGAACAACTTGAAACTGTCCCTTTGAAAAACAGGCTCGGTATCAAAACAACCGAATTCAGAAAGAAATAGATATCCGTTGATCACTCGACAAGCATTTGAGATCAAACATTGTATTAGGACGGCTAAGCGTTTTTTCAATGATTATTCAGTTCTTCCTCACAAACGAACCACGCAGTCGACTCATGGCGTCCTCGGTTTATTTGTACCGTCTCTGCCAGAATGCGTATTTGAACAATTGAAAGAAGCGAACCATTTATTCTGATGTGCATATAGAGAATGATTAAACCTAGTTTGAATTCAACTAACTGACACAGAAACAGTTCATTCGTGGTATCCATTGTTTGCTCCCGTTGGGAACATATAATAGGTGTATTGCTCCTTCTGTGATGCGCTGTCAGTGAATTATCCGGTCTGTATGCGAAAGATAGTGTTCATTTTGTTTCCAATTTAGATACCATCCTCGATACTTTCGTACGTTTTACTCTGTCGAGTTCGATTAGAAATTTGCTGGTAGCTTAGATTACCTTGCACTAGTATCCAGTTAATAAGATATCAACTATCTACGCATCTGAAATATCAGACCATCAAGATACATACAGACTTGTACTAATGAAACTGTTATGATTAAGTCGATAGAATAACTCGGATTGACACCGATATGTAATGCATAGAGACACATGCAGGACTGTTACATGTGTCCACATGATAGTTTTCTGTCTCAGGTCTGGGACCAGAAAGTGTTTTTGTTCCATATTAAGAAGTTTTGAAGTAAAGTGACTGCCCTAAAAGAGGCTACCCTTGATAAATAAGTTTGAAAATCCATATATATTATGGACACAGACTTTGGTGTCAGAAACAGCTGGATCCGCGGAATCCGTGTTTGGTAGTTACGGTTAACATTTCGCCTCGCTCACTTAGCCTAACGTGATCAAAAAGTTTTTGTTTAAATGGTCCTAATCTATGAGAATTCTTGTCCGCATAGCTGTGATTTCAGGTTCGTTCATAGTCATAATCCCTTAATTTAATATTCCCAAATAAAACATCTGCGAGCTTTAAAATCGTCGCCCGTTCGCTACTGTGCGACATACAATTCAAAAAATATTACACCGTTTTCTAGATACTTTGCATGTTCATCGTTTAAATCAAAGTACGGTGACTAACCGGAGTACTTCGCGATATATAACGTCTGGCATCAGACCTATGAGCTCTGTAAAGCGGAACCATGTGAATTATGTAGCACTATGACCGATCAGAAGAGGTTGTGGATTGTCAGATGCTTAGCCGTTGCTTTAATGAACAATGTTAATGCTGATAATCCACCGTTTGAATATTACACGAAAGATCGGCTAACTTGAATCCGCCTCTGACTTCGACCTATTCATGTGAGAGTTACCAGCTGAAGAACGGTAGAAACGAGTTGGTGATCCTCAGGAACACAGTGAATGTTGAGGTATTTGGAAAGTGGTTACTAACTCCAACGAATGGGGGTGCGAAGCAAATCCACAAATTATTTTGAGAGTTAAAGCCTATTCAATATCCTTCACTGTATTTGAAAACTAATCTTACAACGAAGATGGCAACCCTACCAGCTAGACTGTGTTGGAAAATACATTGAGCAGTGTACGGGATAAAATAAATCAAACTCACACTCGGGAACCTCGTGTTGTGTTAGGTGGGAACGACAAAAACGCTAAACAACGAATATTAGAAGGTGCTGTATACGTAGCAATGAAATGCGAAGAAATTAACATATCTTGACTTCAACTTGGTCACTAGGGATAGCATTACGAATGTACGGAGTGCAACTCGATCACCCAAACCTAAACAGGGATAATCGCTGTAACCAAGGTCGGACCTATGGCAGTTGAAGAGGTTGGCTAACATGGTCACGGAAAACCTGTATGTAGCTCGAGCAGTCCAAGTTAAAGAGGACTCAGTTGGGTTAATATGAACAGACGTCTGGAAACCGAAACGTCTTTGATGATGTGGTTCATGAGACTGACATAAGTGTTTATTGAAATTCCACTTTGTTACAAGTGTCATGCTATCAGGTGCTGGTAATACCCTAGTTAAACAGTTTGACTGTCGTGATGAACGGAGGATTAATGCTACATACGACAGCAGTGTTTAAAGGTAGAGTTTAATTGTCGATAAGGGAAGTGGTATGAAAGTTTGTCACTATAAAGAGTCACACATAAAAATTTCTGGCTAGTTTTAATGCAACTACGAAAGAATTTGATAGGACAATGTTAAACAACCACATCATTCGGCGTTTAAAACAGTCTGTTGGAGAACAATCTGTCCCATCTGCTGGTCCATCATCTCTATCATTAGTAGTTTAATTATGTATTTACTCCTTAGAACGTGATACAAGTTGGTCCCAGCCTACGTTTTATTCGATTTATCCGTACTGCGTTTGACTAATTCATTGAACTGTTAACCACCTCAGAGGATCGAAACCAGCCACTGTGGTAACCACTTGCCGCAAACAGGTGGTCACAAACAGGTAGTCTATAGTAAAAAAGTGTTTTAAGTAAGAATACACAGTTCAACTGAGTATAGCTGGATCCCTGCGAAAAAATCTACCTTGTCTTACAATGTGCAGCAGCTTGTCATGTGATATGAAGACTGTTTTGTTTTGGCATATACTGTGAAGTACACATGGAGATCGTAAATTAATTGTGCATTTCATAGGGGTGACTGGTTGACTAATTACCCACAATCGTTCTTGGACTTAAATGTAACACAGATTGAATTGTCGCAGATGAATGATATCACCTAGGTATTCGATTATCACGATTGACCTTATTCGGTAGTTTGGCAATAGAATCGTCTAATGATTTGCTATCGTAGATCGTGGACCTGCATGATTGTTCGATGGTTTACTGGTGGTCTGCACAATCAAGCATTGACCCGATCTTGAACGGTTCACAACATGACAAAGAGATAGCATCACAGCTCCGAAAGGGTCAGTGTTTGACAGCCGGACGCCATTCAAACAACACTTCGTCGCTCATGTCTATACGGTCCACTGCTCGAATGACCTCTTTTAAGTTAACCATAGTGTACGCGTATTCACGAGTGTGAACGCGACGCTTGTGATAGAATTTTCTATTCACTGTAGTAACCACTTGCAGTTGAATATGACCGACTAATCTACACACACTATGTGGACTGAGATCTGATCACATACACCCAAAACAATTCATTACGATCCTGTATGAATTCTGAAAGACAGACGGAAGTCTGGTCTGTCACGTCGTGCTACAACTGCTGCTAAAGAAACTGCAAGGGACCGGCTCAAACTGGCGCCATTGAGACATCTGAGGTGTGTCAAATTGTAGCTGTTGTGTCCTTAGCACCAGTTTCCGTCTCGTGTATCCTACAGACGTGTGTCCGTGATAAACGGCAGAATGGATAGGCAGATGACTGGGAAGATTACTTGAAAAAATGCGTGCAAGCCAGCTCTAGGTATAAACAGCCCTTCTGCAACCCTGGCTAAATAAGGAACAATTAAATGACTAGTACGATTCATTATCTTACAAAATGTATCTGGCCAAGGCTGTGGAGTGAAAGAGTAGGTTGTATTAAACCAGCCTGTATTCGCCAGTGTATTTGTCTGTGAATGATTGAGTTACACGCAACCAAAACAACGAACGCTTCGAATTTCTTTATCAGATTTAGGTAGTCCACAGTTTGGTACTCAATGTTTCAGGGCCATTTGATTGGATACGTGTTTAACTGAAAAGTTATAGGATGGCGTTTTCATTCAGAAATTTGTCATTCCTTTACCTTAGAATGTTGAGCTTTGTTAACACAAACTTGAACTTACACGCATCTAACCATTAGTTATGTTGATAACAGTAGACAGTCATATGGGTCGTGGAAATTCAAACACAATGGTAGCAATTAGCACTATACGGAATTTCGGTTTCCAATCCCTTGACAAAACGTTCCTTTTTCTGGTACCGATATGAAGTGTTCAAGGACTTAGCCAAATGATCGGTATATGAACGAGTGTCTTGTGTTTAGTTGCTGTCCCGGAACAATTTATTTCGTATATCAATGTATCGTCGATCAATCGACTAAAGCGGACGATTTGTCAATGAACGTTTCCGAGATTAAATTCCTAAAGAAGCAAGACAGCATAAGGACTAAAAAGAGAGGTTAGTTCCAAGACTGCATAGTTGATTGGCCTTATACAAAACGTTTGTTATGAGATGTAAGTCGGTATAAAATTCATGGGGACTTGCTCCATAGGAAAGCCCCCTTGACGGTGACTCTTTATATCGTGTGGTCATGAGTAATTTACGGTGCCCTAACACGCCAGATAAATGACGATATGATTGGCCATAATTCTATGCTGTTGTACAGAGTGTACACCTGCAGCGGCGATCTGCAGGACATGAGAAAACCCGCCGTGTTTTGGTGAATATCACCACCCCGAAGTAGCCTCGCTCGATATGCGATTAGCAATTACTAGGTCTCAGCATGTGTCCAGTAAGAGTTACCACATAGGTTGGTGGTTTTAACCACCGACTTGACAAACACCTAAAAGTAACCAAGTTGAGTCTTGGAACAACTAGGATGGCAACATCATTCGTGCAGACTGCAATACACGTTTTGGACAGGTCTTTCTAATCGACTGTCGCTTAATGAGTGCTGAAGTGTTTGTCTCGTATATGGGAAACTATGAGCAAGTCAGTATTTCATTTCGGTGATCTGGGCTTGCGTTCATACCACTTCACTTGCCAACAGTCCTGAGTGGGTCTAGTGAAGGCACTGTGTTTTTGGTTTATCATAACAAAACGGTCAGCAGAGAATCAGGTAGACACAAACATTTTCAACCATCCCGTTTATGGTTCTGTCTTAAGAGTCATACAACCCGGTCATTTCGTAACCGACATATCGCACACAGAGTACGGCAGCATAATTAATGTGCGTTTGCTCGTTTAAAAAAACCGCCGGAAGAATAGTTCCAGTTTCATGCACAATGTCACTTATTGGGATATATGCCGAATGAACTTCCAACACATCCTACCACAGGAACGGTAGGTCCTCACGTTGTAAACAACAACCAATTTACGAGTTGGCTGTGATCCACGGACTCCAGTGCGCCCAATACTCGTAAAGCCAAATCGCAAATGAGTTGGTATCCACAAGTCTCAGCAACCGTCGAAATTTGCCGAGTTCGCATACTTGATGAGTGATAATCACAAATTGAGTCACGTGCTTTAGGTGAGTTTCAAGCATTAAACGTACTTCCTATGCCATCACTCTGTAAAATCATGGTGCCGTCTATGGTACTGAGGTCGACTGAATATGCGCACGGTGTTTTGCCCCCGCATTATTCCATGAACTCGACTGAGTGTGGGATAGATGGCACAACTGACACACAATATTCAAAATTTGAAGAGCTGGTTACGTTTAAACCATCGCATGCACATTTAACAGTATATCTGGTTTAATACGTATACACTGGAAACGATCTGAAGGGTTGATGGAATGAACCAGAGCACCTAAATCCGATCTTCTTATGGCTGTATTTCTGCCCAAATAACCATTGATGAGCTTGTTGTTCTCTTACGGAATAAACTGGACTTTTGTGTACACGCTACTTACTTTCCTGATACCCAGTGCGCTTAGTTCAGACGGAATCTTGCGGTCATCGATCACTACTGACTGCTACCAATCACGGATTGAACAGGAGTCGATCCGCGTATTATGGAACTGCACATGATTAGCAGAGATGTCAGTTACATAAAATTTCAAAAACTGTCTTCGCGTTAGTGATCGTTTCACCGGCGTTGGATAGTCGGTATTCCACGCTCGACGGTTAAACCACTTAATTCTACATGGCTTGATTAGTCGATTGACTTGTGTGGCCAACATTCAGATGTATTATTTGTTGTCATCATGGTGTGTTACCTCGTTGTCTTCAAGTAGCCTATTACAGTACAATTACGCAATTGTCCACCATTAGGAGTGCGAACATTTTACTGCCCAGCTTAACAGTCGCCCAGTTCCCATCTCCACAAATTTAGCTCTGCAAAATCAACTGGCCTCAGGTACAAGCATTTGTTTGCGATCACGCGGTTTCATTCTCCTTCTGATGTCCGTAATTAACCCGAATTCCACATAATTCCACCGTGTTTTCAAATTTAATTGGATAACCTTGTTTTCTTATCGGTGTGACTGAAAACGTTCATGAACGTTTACGGATCACGGTCACTACCAAACTGATTGAATAAATTAGTATTCATTTGCTGAAGCGTAATTTGTGAACTGCTGAAGACTGGTCTGTTTTTCACATGGGGCGTCAAATGGACGTGAACAGAACAAATCAAAGGTTCGCTTGCTGTTCATCTAACACTGTACATCGCCGGAGACTGTTGAATAGTACTCGGCAAGCCGAAATCAGTTAAACTCAAATGGCTAAATAATGCGGATAAAGATCTGAGTTTTATCAAACACAATGTGACGGTTGTGTACCTGTCTGAACCACGCTGACAATATGTACACAGGGCAAGACAGCGTAAGGACAAGACAGATCAAAGAGTACTCCAACACCCTATGTAACGAACTTGTATACAATTCCTCACCTACCCGACTGAAACGGACCTATCGGAACTGTCTTACTAACCTGATCACATGTTTTGTCTTATGGTTGATCATCGTCTCAGCAACATAGAACTTTAAGATTATCGTGTAAACATGTCGAGAGCATAAGATGGCTACACAATGTTAAGTACAGGACAGACAGGTCATGACAGTCCGTCTAGACCCTGACGAATCACACAATGTGTAATGAGGTCAGTTCACGCGCGCACAAGCACACTTACGCACTACCTATCGAAAAGTTTGACGTATCGCAGTGCACCTGTACATGACACACTGGTAAGTAGTACACTGGTAGCCGACTCACAGCTTTCATTCCTCCAGTTGTAGTTGTATCGATTATAAGTGCTACATGCGTAGAGTTAGAAACTTCAGTCAGCTTCACAAAAACCAGAAGCGAAGTCGTTTTACTTACTTCCCTTCCTGTCAAACGACTGTAAGCAAACTCGCCCATACAGTGATTGATACACATACCAAGTATGACTGTCGTCAGACAGCTCACTCGAAGTCTCACGGAAACAGACCGAAAGTCAGGTGTGCTTAAAGTTATGGAGGATATCAGCATTATGACAGGCTGCGAAACATTCCTGCTTACATACCAGAGCAATGTTGAGTAAATTTGGTCTGAATTATTCACCTGTTTATGGCTATCACACGAGCTGATGGTCACTGAGTATGCGAGCAAACTTGGACGAGAAACTATTGACTAATAACGAAAGAAGGCGTATAACACGAGATGTCGACAGTTTTTTTACTCATTTCAGTCGAAAACCCAGAACAGAATTTATGGGACATGCCAATAAGAACTACGAAACCAACTGTCAACGATTGAGTGTTACACTGGACGAAGGACTATTAATCCTTACAGATCATGAAAACCGCTTGACTGAAGTCACAGCGGAAGCATGTATTGTAATGAAATTGACAGCAAAAGTCTCGGAGTTAGTCACTACTTAAAAATATAGCCAAGATCTCCAGTAAATTCCAACGGATTTCAAATCTTTCTTTTATCCCCGTTTTAATAAGCTGGAAGGAACTAACGTTTCTCCATTGATTTCAGGAGCAGACCAATCAAAGACATTTTGTTTGGTCACTTGGCGACGAATATGTACAATTTTCGGAACTACAAGCAAATAGTCTACCAGGCAAAAGGAACCAGAAAATAACTTGCCACTACTAACATATTGACAATAATTGTACTACTCTCTTTCCTCAAGTTTCAAACACGCAATGGTCTTGGAGTAAACTGTTGATTCTGTTCTTATTGATGAGTAGTCGGGGATATGGTTTATTTTAAAGTTGACCATCATTCACATTTTATCGCAGCGTTCGCATTCAAATAGACTTTCCAGCCAGTCTCTTTCGAAAAGAAGCACTAGACTCGAGTTTCGCTCTTATTAGAGCTCGTCAGTAGTGCATATCCTTGCCACGGCCGGGATTTGAACTCCGGCCATTCCAATCATGAGGCAACCGTGTTAACCACTGCGCCATTGACCTCACATTAGGCACGACCGAATCATCAAATCTGAACGCTCAACCACTCCCGCTTGTGAGCAATGATCAGGTTGCCCGATCGTCTCGAGAGGAGACACAGTTACTGCCTGTTAACTCCAATCGATAACCCCGCGATTAGGACTTCCGAGACAGGTCGAGATCACAGAACTCATTAAACCTGCAAGGCTTAGTGATTTGTATCTTCACTGTTTATCGAGCCCAGCTTGGCAATTTGTGTGGCATGTTACGATTCAACTATTCAGTCAAAATAGGTGAAATTTCTTGTAAAGACGTCAACAAAGTCCGTTTACTCCTTCTAAAAGCTGAATTTTCGGAGAGGAATTCGTTGGGTTTATTGTGGATTGATAGAGTTGGCAAGAGCAAACTTAAAGCTCTCTATTATGCCAAAATATCTCCTGCTTTCAAGCCGAAATACGATGTTGTCTCATGAACTTTCGCGAAAGCAGGTTGGATCAACCTTGGAAGGGCACCAGGTGAAAGAATCATTGAACTGACTATCTGGTGTCTTCATTCGCACTCTGATGACGTGTCAGTTTGTTGCCTCTATACTTCGTCGCTCGAATTGACACGTCCCCGGTCATCCATCAAAACGATGAGAGCAGGCTGAAGCGGCCTGAGCGATCACAACTATACAACTGTTATGGTGCTATGCCACGGCGACCAATGATCTGACGTCAGACGATGAAGGTCAGATGGTTCATGCAACTTTGAGGCAAACTATGACTCACTCCAAGAGTACGGTGGCAAGCTATATTGAAAAGATGATTATGTAGGCTGCCTGCAAAAACTGGGCCAACTGTTTCACGTTTTACTTGGCAATCCATGTTTAGACAGTCCGCCAAACCGGTTTTTTTTACCTCAGATAAATATCAGCAAACTAGCGGCACCACGTAAGTGACCCTAGTTTGCCAATTGGAATACAGTTACATTTGGTTGCTAGTGTATTCATCCAGTGAACTAGTTAGACGTCGGAGGATGCTGTTACCAAGCAGTTTCGAAATGACTGATGAGGGTTGGGAAGTGTCGTTTTCCCATAGACAGCCTCCCTCAAACTAGGGCTCTTAAGACAGTGTTATCTGGATACAGCCAATTTGCGCAAAATCAACAGCAACCAGTTTAGACAACCTTAGTTCAACGCATGTTCGATTCGCAATTACCCGTCAGAGGGTAATGTTCCGTTCGACCGAATTCATTCTAAGCCAATGGGACCACAAAACAGCTCAGGCATTAGGTTAACAACATTCATCTTGTACTTCTGGGACCATATCAACAGTAAGGGATCATAATGTGATGGAATTTTTGAATGCAGTTAATCTACAATAAGCCAGTTATGATGAGCTATATGCTTTAAAGTAACGAACAAGTGCTAACTGAACGTGAGAGACAATATATCCAGTTGTGGATTAGAAGCCAGATAAAAATGTTAGACTTATCATGAATAACTAGCCGGCTAATTCGGCCTGTCATCTTTCGTATTCAGTGAGCTCCATCCGACTGTTGGTTTTTAGACTGCCAGTTATTTCACTCAGGCGTTGGTTCAATTTGGTGTCCCCGCCGATCTCCCTTTTCAACAAGAAAATGGTGATGAACATGAACATTTTTCTACAGCCCAATGAGCACGGATTTCCCACGTTTCGTACAATGTAAGGCAACATTGTCGCAACACGTGTGTCACGAACGAATAAAGTGAACCGAACCGAACCGGATCAGGCCGAATCGTAAACACCTACCCTTTGAAGTTCAACATATTCAATGATTGATGTAAACCTGACCTCAAAGAAAGCCATGGATATGCGTGTGTGTGCACTCCCACGAAGCTTTCCATCACATAGCTTGCCTGCGATTTTGACATGTTACATTGGTGTGTTATCCTGCCAATATGCGCTAACAATCTAGAGAATATGGTTGTCGGTAACTAGTTTTTATTGTTACTAAAAAATATTAATTCACCCTTCAGTCAGGTTTCGTGTCAATGTGATAAAACTGCTTGGATGCATTTACCATATGGACGAACTTGATCGCTGACCACACAGCTTGAAAGTTTCTCAAAGCTCATTCGTTTGTTAATCGAATGTCTGAAGCAAAGTCAGAAGTGTATCACCCTTTGAATATTTTCGAGTAAAAAATTGCAATTATTTGATATTTAAGTCAAAATGCGAAAACCTAGGGAGTGTTTTAACCCAGATTGTTAGTTAGATTTGCAATTTTTAGGGTGTTGAGATGTACCAGTGACCAATGAATTTTCATTTAAGTTAAACTGGCAAGTGGGCTTACTAACTGAAGGTGATCTATACCGCTTGTTGGCCTTTACTCTCAAGACCAAAAATATGAATTACCCTAAGATTGTCAAGTACTGTTTATGTCAGTGACAGTACTCGTTCAGTCTTTCCTATTACATACACGATATCATAACCAAACGGACTAAGAATTAAGCACTATAATCCACCTAGCACAAGTTCAGCAAAGTTAATCATCTTGTTCGATCGCTTCTCAAGTTCGTTTGATTCTAACCGTAGTGGAGAAATTAAAATTCACTAAGACACTCATGTGTGATGTGTACGTGATCAAACTTGAAACAGTCAGATGCTACGGAACAGTTGCTTCCATCAGTCTCCTTGTGCTCTGAAACACTGACGGAGTGAAATCACCCAACATTCGGTATTCCCAAATCATGCATGCAGCACGAATGTAGACAGAGTTGTAGCAATCCCGATGGACTCAAACCCCGTTAAAAAAGGCTTCGAAACAGGCAGCGAATGATATACGACTGGTGGTTCGATGTTGGTCACATTACATATGAAGCGATCGCACTGAATTAATCGGGTGGAAACTAACAGGTAACTCGAATAAGCCATAGCAGCTTAACAACGACACGACTTTTCGAAGAGTTTAACGAAGCTGGAGACGGAGTTAAGAGTATCGGCTGCTAGCAAAAATCAGTATCCATATGCCGTGCGTATCTCTAGAAGAAAATGGAAGTGAGGTGAGCGCTTTGTTACTAGGCTGTCGAGGTGATGTGTCAGTTCCAACCCTGTTTGCCAGATTGTTGGGTAAAAGATCGACTGCAGTTACGCAACATCAATGGGACACACTCTGAAGAGAATGAAAACACATCTATCTGACACCAATCAAAGGGACAGCCGTCGACATATGAAGGAAGCCAAGAAGCATTTGCATTAAGATGGTTACGTCGAAAGTAATTGCTTGTGAAACTGGAGATCATACTAAGTGGTTTCGTGCTGTGTTAGACAAGTCAAACATCATCGCACTTAAATCGATGTTACTGGTCAGCTGTGATACGGCGTTTATCATCGCGACCTGCAAAGCGTCTCTGCCAAAGATTCTTATCAAGAAGGGTGGCTATTACTATAAGCACCACAGTAACACTTGGTTATTCCCAAAAGATACAATGAAGGCAGAAGTGACGAAAATTATTGACCTATGACAATATATTAGTATGCACATATAGTAATCAAATATTGAGTAATCGATTATGGTGATCAGTCATGACAACACCGACACAATTTGAGCTTTCTCGGACAAAATGAACGACTCTGTTCAGCTAATTGACGAACGAGACATGAGGATTCAGCCGCGTGTCAAGGTTTCTTGTATAGATGACGAAAATTGTAATCACGGCTATATTCATGCTACTGATTTCGATTTTAACAGAGACTGGCTTTTGTCGGTTGGAACGACTCAGCAGGCTTTTCCACAGAGTCTTCAAAAAATCTGACGCGGTTGCATAAAACTGATAGTTTTATATTGCCTCACATCAGTTTGTATTGATCTCAGCCGCGGCCGTAGTAGATCGGTGTGTAAACTACTTTCAACCATTCCCTACAGTATCGCTCTATCAGTGAGGTGTGTTTTGAACGTTTTCCATGAATCATCACAGTGTATCATTGAATCTTTGTCGAACCTGTCTTTGATCCGTTTTGTGTACGAAACTGCCACCCGTGACGCATTAAGTCGACGGGTGACTTACGCCGATATACTGTTTGCGTTTTTCACCTCAACCACTTCTGACCTGTGCAAACGAAATACATCCGTTACAGCATGTGATCTTTAGATCACCGTCAAACGTTAGGTATCTAAAAATGCAGATATAGGAAGCCTGAATTGTCACACCAACACTGTACCGGCCGGTTAGTGGCTTATTTCGTTTCTGTTTTAACATATACGCTGTCATACAACGGCGTGCACTAATGTTTGCGATTAATTGTTGAGTAGAACAACGGGATTAAAGAGACGCTGGTGAACGGCGATGACCGTGTGACATAATGACTCAGTGTGCCCGGTGATTTAAATAAAACCATATCTCCAGAAGTGATCGCTAATTTTAGCCTGTAGAATCTTTGACTGGACATGGGGTTTCGTTCGTTGGGACAATTTTCTCTCGCATCGGATTGTCCAAGCATAAGTCTTTTGATGAAGGTGAAACAAAACTTCCATTTCGAAAACTTGATAGTTTTGCTGGTAAGCAGTTTGGAAGGTGGTATAATTTAGAGGAGATACAACTACGAAAAATCCGAGTTTCAGCTGGATTCAAACCAGCGACAAAAGAAACAGCATGATTTTTATGTCAAGCGCTATGTCAACCCAGCGTCGAAAACACGTCAGAAGCTCAAAAGTGTCGTATTCAGGCTCGGTTAACCACCAAACTCACTGTGTATTGTAGAATCTACCAACAGTGTGACTTCCAAAAGAATGGCAGTTTCGAGATCAGCGTTCTTAAATTCTTGCTTGTTAAGACAGCATCTTCGTGTACAAATTCAGAGACAGAGTCAAAGAGCCATTTTGAAATCAAACCTTGGTTTCATGAGCATTTCGGAGAAAAGCCTACTAACAAAATTGTGTACACCGCGTACTGAGTAAGTGTATACTTCATTCACTCCTTTTCCTGGTCACAGTTATACGTCACTGGTTTGAATCGAACATCGGAAACAGTGTGTTCTTTCGTAAGCTTTACGAGAGGTCTGGCAACATATTCAGGTGGCCGATATGCCGTGCAGACAATAGAAACTGTCAATTTTCATTCAGATTGGCACTTAAAGATCAAGCTAATGAATGGGAAATATACTGCAAGGGCTCATGAAAAAGGCAATACAGATGTTAAAAAAATCTGCGCCACAATTGAACCGTCACGTTGATATCTCTCGATTCTTATGGCTAACAGATGAGTCTGTTGATTATCATGTCATCATACCAGCACTACATATACTTGTATACTAATAAATATACTGATGAAGATATTTGGTGACCGGTGTCAATTAAGTGGGAACCGATTGCACTGGCAATGGGCTTTGTCGAACCGTTGCGGAGCCATTTCGGAAGGTGTTCACGAATCCTTTCCGATAGCCGTCTTGTGGTTCTCCCAACGTAACCTGCTTGACAATAACAAGTGAGATGATAAACACGAAAGGACGAGGAAAACCTGGGCAAACTATCTTTGAGGTGTGGCACCAGTACCGGGCAGGTATTGAACAATAAGATAACCCGTGCTGCTGGATAGGCCTTCTCCACTGCATTGCAAACTCGGCGAGTGACAATTTCACTGGTGGCTTTATCCTTGTATGATAGAGTGATAAAAATGTTTTTTTTTTATCCATCGTCTGGACAATTTCATGCCTCACTTTTGGCTGCATGTTTCTGTCCAGAAATCGCTGGGGATATCCGTTTGGACTCAGCACATCTCGAACGTGCTGGAGTTCATTGGATAAGGTGTCCGGCGTGCATATCCTTTGCGCTCTGTTTGTTAAGCAACAAACCGAGGCTATTGCCATCAGACTGTACAACCCCTGTATGTGTGCCCAAAAACAGTTCGTGCAAACCCTACATCTCCCTTGGCCAACTATTTCACAGCCACTTGAAACTCAAGCAAGCGTGAACCACTCGACACCGACGACTGATGAAGATATTGCCAATTTGTCGCATACACAGGTTTGGTCGTAATCATTTGTCAGTACTGCTACAATCTGTCAGATTTACCGTGCTAACAAACACATGATACCCATGAGCTGTTTCACTGCAATCCGTTACCAGTCATTTTCACATCAGCTGTTTCACTGCAATCGGTTAGCAGCCATTTCCACATTTTGTAGTCCTGTTTGGCTATCCCATAGGCTCAAGTCGAATAAAAA
The DNA here is from genome assembly GCA_008508345.1 of Paragonimus westermani. Lineage (NCBI taxonomy): Eukaryota > Metazoa > Platyhelminthes > Trematoda > Plagiorchiida > Troglotrematidae > Paragonimus > Paragonimus westermani. The sequence continues at coordinate 186,560 of QNGE01000177.1, read as the reverse complement.
CACGCACGAATTTCTCCAGCTTCGCATCAAGAGCTGGTTGTCTAAAGTGTGCCGGTGCTGACGTATAACAGATGGACACAAATGCTAATATGTTCTCGTACCCGACGAATCTATTTCAGTCTGTGTAGTGATTGCGAAGTTAGATGTCTTGTAAGACAGGCGCAGAAGGCCAACTTATTTACTTCGAAGTGTAAGGTTAGTTTAAAGGTGATAAGGCCTTTGCCTAATGGACCTAATCACTGAGCAGATTCTTGTATACTGGCCATAACCCACTAATTTGTGATCATTTGCCAGAAGCCAACGAGAGGAGAGTGACTTATTACGGATAAATGATTCAGGGTAAATATTAATCTCAGTGCAGGAAGTCACCCAGATGACAATCGTTATCAACGCGCGACAAGTTGGGTTTCCGACAACACCCTGTTAGTGCCAGGTTAAGCATATATGTTCTCATTATGTTGAGTGAAGTTGGCTAGAGATCACACACAAACGCCAGTCCTGTGTTCCCGCTCCCTGCTAAATTGACAAGTGATTTCAAGTAGGACTTCTGATTAATTTGTTCGAAGATCATTATGTTTTAACTCGTCACTCGCAAACAATCCTCTCTGTCCACCTATACACACAACTTCTCTACCGTCACCTCGCTCTCCGCCGACGTTTTAAAAACTTCCCGGTCAATAAGTCGTAACTTGTTGATCTTCTGCAATACATTGCTTGCAAAACAAATTGATATGAACACGTCAACAACAGTTTTCAATCAGTTGGGTGACCAGTGCGAGGAAACGCGTAAAAGGCCAACTGACACAACGCGAAAGTGTTTGTTCTACGGGCACGACAGCCGTTCAACACACACACACACACATATATATATATATATATAAGGAGTAGATACGACGAATGAAGGGAGTGTGAACAAAGTATACATATCCGTGACTAATTAATAATCCCAGAACCCCAAACGTATCGTTGTTGTCCTGTTACACATCAGCTAACATTTTGCCGTTAGGGCAACCTGGAGAGTGTACAATGTTGTCAGACTCGGAGATCAATAAATTTGGTAGGTTTTGGCCGAATTTATGGTTCGTTCAGAGCATTTGTCGCACAATGCCAAAATGATTGATGTAAGTTAAATTGATGTTCTGAAGACTCGACTAGATAGGGAGTACTGGTGATGTTCATTGCTGAGTAAAGATTTCCACGTCCAGCTGAAACGTCAGTCACTAATGGAAATTTTGGGACAAACGTTTTTAGCCCTTTGCGTCGAAGTTTATTCGTTCGTGTCATACACCAGCTTCAGCACCGGAAGCGACTGAGGGTGTTAAACTCGGTGTTAGTAAAACATACAACGTTCTGCTGGCATGTACACATTGGATGAATTCTGTACGAATGCTCAAATTTGGTTGGAAACGACGATTGACAAAATCATTCTTGGTACAATTTATCTTCGATGCGAGTTATGAACACTTCTCACACAATCAAAATTTATGATAGTAAAAGATCCTGTAATATGCGGTCATTTGGTATTATCAAGTAAGCATGTTAAACAGGTGCAGTGGGTATGAAGTTTCACCAGGACGCCACTATAATTCTGGTTTTATCAGAGTAGAAAACGTTCTCTCTCGTAAAAGCACTGGAGAAGCTGCTATAAACCACCTGTATGATGATGTATACAGTGATGTCAATAATTAATGTAACAGACAGAAAAACACAATGGATGAGCATCTACAACTGACGCGATAGATAGCATAAGCTTGATTGACTTGACAGGCTCTCACTCAAATGCACCGTTCATATGATCGATAGGTTTCACCGTAGCTCGTCATTTGAGTGAATTATCAAGAATGTTAGCGACAAGGATTACCCCCGGATAAATTCGCTAAGAAATGAATTGTTACTGACTCGCATGGAGCACTGAAATGAAAATTATTGGGTATCGACCTTGGAAGTTTGATTCTTACATCCGAACAACGTATCGGTTTAATTTCGTACAACTCAAGAGAGGAACATCTAAAACGAATTACAATCCTGTCCCATCAGCTGCTTCCCCTACTGTGAGAATACCTATCTGCCAGTGACGGCGGCTTGTAAGTTCCGTAAAAGGTGCGTGGCTAATGATATGAATTTGGAATAATTCACTTCATATGGCAGTTGTGCCCGAACACTAATAACGTTCACTTTGTAAGAGTAACCGCTAGTCTGAAACAATCATCGTGGTTCTCTTTATTCTACTGTAAATCCAGTGGAGTAAAGGAATTTGGATATGAGCTCTGATTCTTAAAACAGGGTACACTGAATTGAATACATGTCTTGTTAGATGTACGTTTCGCATCACGTAAAAATCACCATGCAATGTGACTTCCTGTTTCCCGTTCTCGGTTAGACGTGCGCATCAACTCAGTTTCAAAAGCTAATCAGAGAAGGTGAAGCAGACAGGGCAAACAATTCACATTGACCAAAGGCTAATTGAACATGTAAACCATTCATATACTAAGGGCGAGTGTCCCTCTCTTAAAAGGACAATCCTCTGTTCACCTACCGGATAACTCATCACTGCACACGTGTGCAACGAATATCTTAGTCCCCCTTAGCACAATCCTTCCTCAACCTGCTTCGTGATTTCCCATGAGAGACGACTCTTCACGGGGGTGTGGAACATTCTATTGTTCTGCTTGTGTTCACTCTCGTTTTGACGCAAGGGCATACAGGTTGCAAAATAGCCACTGGAGATGGTGATTAATGAGTCCCTACATGTGCGAGATAAAAAAATGTCTAGCATAACAAGTTCGCAAACATTCACACACTGATTAGGTCGGTTAATCCCGCCCGTTAAAGTTACAAATAATAGTGATCTGAACAGGAGACTCACTGCGGCTAAACCGAAGACAAAAGAGGGCAGAAAAACACAACTGCGTATAGTTCCTTAATTGATAAGCTTCCTTCCCTGGGTGCATGAACTAACATTCGGCGCGGGATATTCCACATGGACGGTTTGGACACATACTGCTTGCAACCGATAACCAGGTCATTAGCTCAGACTGATCTAATCCGAATAGTGGATATTTTATCCGTCTGACTAGGAGCTTCTCAGTAGTGTTCCTTCTCACAAACTAATTGGCCAACCAAAACAAAATATTCTACGTTATTTCTTCTGGAAAAGCCGTTTACAATATATATGTTCGTCCGTCTTAACATATAAAAATGTCTGCGAGTAAACAACTGTCCTTCGCTCGTCGAAGCCTGTGGGCGACGACACTGTTCTGTTCATCACACAGTAACAGGTTCGAGTCTAGGTTAGTAGGAATGTACGTGTATAGGATTTGACAGGCTTGAAGCGACAGATTCGTTTGACGAGCAACTGACAGATAGACGAAATTACAGAATATTTAAACGCCTATTACTGTGATAACCATAATGGACTGTATACTATTGGGAATGAAGCGGTCAAACGTAATATCCGGCAGGGATCGAATTGTTGTTCACGGCGACGGAAATCAGCTTTCACCCTAAAGAATATAAGCTACATAAGTTGAGACAGTTCTCAGTCTTTATAGGAACACTGCAAAGGTGAATACATCACACCGATTCAAGATGTGTAGTTCGGGTTGTATCCTGGTTGGGCGCTATCAGTAGACTATGAGAATTGAGTTAGCAAGTTATGATGCGATCCATGTTGACAATCCAGGGAATATTTTCACACATGCACAAAATGAAATGTCAGGAATATTGACAATAGTAGTAATCAAGCGTGAATTAACGCATCAGTCACATCTTCATCAATTCACTGGCTACATGCAATTCTGCACGTAATAAGTATGTTTGAAGGATTGTGACAACGGTGCGACCAACCTGTGCAATAACACTAGTCTAAAGACGAATTGTCAGAGGTCTTTTCCATCTGACTTTGGAATTCCTTGGCAGTATTGGGCATTTTCTGAATAAGTCATTGTGTTCACGATATATGAGGTGACTGTTTTTACGATCTCGATTAGCTAAGACGCGATCAAGTCGTAGAGACAAGGATGGACTGATTGGAAGGAGTTGATTATTGGCTGTCTTTGTCTAACACAGAGGAATAGATTAAGGCTCAAGTTTACTGGTTCCTATATGACATATGGCTGTTGCCACGGTGGTCCGGAAATCTGTCCTGTGTAGCGTGTTATTCGAATAGGTTAGGAGAATATGCCTACTGCTAAGTTTAGTCAGTTACGCAAGTTTAAACTGTTAACATTATAGTCAAACAAACAGGTTGAACGGTTCACTTCGTTGTCATACGTCACACTACAGACCCTCACTACACAAGAATGATAAATACAGAGATCAGACTGTCTTAGAGCCCTGAGTGATAACAGCGTCACACACATTCTGGAGACGATTTCGTGCTGAAGATCAGTTGCTAGCACTTGTGTGCATAAACACAATAAGCAACTTCGAGCATATATTCGTTTTTTGAGTCTAACTTGGTCGTCATCGTACGTTGAATTATAAACACCAGTATGACAGCGATCGGATGAATGAATATTTGGTTAAGCGAACTATGTATACACGAACAGCGTTGTGGCATAGTTTATCATACCAATGAGGTATAGAAAAGGCGAAATAGTGAATATTCGACAAACGTTGAACTCGGCGTTCTCTGAAAACTCAACGCATCTGTTGTTGAAACGCGTTGCAATCACATAAGCTTCGGGTGTGGTTACTTGTGGACGTTCGGTCTTATCACTGGTAGAATAAGCGTATCGACGCGATATCACATTTGACTAATCGAATAAAAGCAAGGGGTATAACTATAAGTAATAAGGTTCCGCTCTACACATCATAATCTACTGTGGATGTGAACGATCAAAGTCGATACTGTGAGTGAATTTACACGTTAGAACAATACAAAACACAGATTTTAATGAGATGCACTTACAAACTGCACACAAGGAATACCAGGAGGGTGATAATAAGAAACTTGAAATAATATGGTATTGAAATGTAAAATTATGACACCTAAGCTTACAGTGAAATTGACGTACGTATTTATCTATCCGTGGGTAGAAAAAATGACCAAAATTTAGTTATATAATAAAATACTTATGGAGTTTCATTGCTTTTCCAAAATAACATCTCCCCGATTTCTGTTCTACGCGTGCACACATTGTGAGAGTTGAAGTGGCTACACATTGTGCAGTGGATTACGTGTGTCACATGAAACAGCTCAGCTACAATTAAGCGGGTTTCGAAGGTCCCAGAGAGGGTACATGGATAGGTGGCGAGCTGACGGATATGGACTATAGATCTTATGTTAGCCGGATAATTTTGACGATAATGACCTTGCACATTTAAAACGAACATTGCTATTGGCTTGCTGAATCAACCGTAACCCAATAACTGTAGGCGAGACGCTTCGGAATACTGATCGCTTCACTCACCCAAATGGTACCGTCACAGCAGCTTGTACTTTTGTTGACTGAATTTCTTCTCAATATAGCGAGAGCTGCGGTACGTTCGCAAATCTTTTCCTATAAATCTTTGCATAAACGTTCAAGTTCTTGCTGACGAAAGAGTTTATAGTGCGTGTGCGCGATCAGCCTTGCTGTAAGGATGTAAACAACAGCACATTCACCAGGATGCCGCATGTAGTATGTTAGTGTTCGGCTATCGTTATTTCCAGCTATTATACCGAAATCGGTAGTTGGGTCAAGCACGCCTTAGAAAAATGGAATGTCTACCTTGTTGCCCATTGCTTGTTGCTGATTCTAACGGCCCGAACCATGTTTTAGATCGCCACTTGGAGAAGTCGATGTGAGCTACAGGGGTCATGGACGTTTCGGCAAACAACTTCTAAGGATACTTCCTGCTGGGTAGGAGAACACGTGACCAACAACATCAGCGCGTGAATGTCCTGTTGAACATGCAGTATGTAGTACTCAATGTCTTTGTTGTACCCATAGGATTGTTTACTCTCCTCCCGGAGGTATTTCTGTCGATTCTGTTTTCGTCATTTTAATACCTCTACAATCATTTCTAAATCTGTCAGTTCCTGAACTACGGTTAAGGCTGAAAGTCACCAGTGCAGCAAACCCACAATGAACGACTCAAAGCAGGCAATGCGCCAATGTAATGGCTACATAGTTTCCTTTCTAACTTCGCTTTTTTGCTAATGGTTATTCAAAACCATTTGTTTTGACCGTAGTGCTCTTCGTCAGATCGTTTGCATTATTTGTTCCGACGGACTTGGTCACCAAGTTGGTTCACACGGAACAATCATGTTCACTTCGTATCGTAAGTCGTCTGTCTGAAACGAGTACGCACTGATTCAACCGGATGCGGTAAGGAAAGGTACAAGTGGGCTCTGACGCTCAGCAACTCTGCCTGGTCATGCATACTGATGGCAATATTTCAAAGATGATTAAAACACACCAAGTTCTTAGGTTGTATGAATTGGATTGCAGGCTAAGTTGAAGTTGGGTGATACGCTAAGAGTCGAGTACATAGTTACTGCGTGTGTGAAAGTGTTGATAAGTGGCGAAAATTTCGCAATGAACTGCCAATAAATGATGATCAGCGGTAAAATCAGGAAAAGAATGTTTAACCTCAGACTAGAAAACTTGCGAAAAGACTATGCGGCCATATGAGGCGGAGCTGCGTTGCTAATTGCTGTAGGAGTCAATAGAACATGGCGACATTTGTGAGGTTCTTCTAAAACAACCGCAGGTGAATGGCGTGTTATAGTAAGAAGGCTACAACAAATTAAGTGCTTAAACTAATACATAAATCTCCAACAAAAACGGCAAACCGTTTTAAAAGTTTCCGAAAAAATTAATCAAATTAGACAGCATTAGGGTGTTGAACATCACCGGTTTCAACTACACAAATAAAGTTGATTAACTTGCATGTGAATGATAGTCACCTCAACATTTTCAGCTTATCGCAACATGTCTTTTTTCGGAACTTATGAAGTTATTAGAAGGGAATGCAGTGCTTCATCTTAAATTGCCTGTAGATGATAGTCACTTCAAAAATACTTAGAGAATTTTGGAAGGGAACCCATCGTCGTAGACGAGGAGTAAATACAACTATCAGACGTTAAACGGACAAACATTTGACATATAAATTGGTGGTATTCCGTACACATTCACCTGTTGTATGCTCTTCGGTAATTTATTTCACAAAAGTTGCTATATGTTATAGTACAGAACACTCTTTACTTGAGACTGCATCTCTGCTTACTGGCATTTCACACTCTGTGAATTACTAAATAATCGAACTGACACAGCACATTAATTGCTTGTCACTCCAATAGACACCATCTACCACAAACACACTGACGGATTTGCTACGTTATACTTGTGTTAGCAACGATTACATATCGGAAAAACATTTCAGGTAATTTCATATTTTGGCTGCACTTAACGCGACGGCCTGGTCTTTCGGCTGTCACATCGCAGCTCTGCGACAACAAGTTAGAGCTTTCTCAGATCCTAGTGACGATATACACCAGGTCGAAAGGGGATCTTAGATTACAGGCGGTGGATAAGCAAACAGTCAACCAGAACAACCCTATGTATGTACTCTGAATACACGCACAATAGAAACAGGTTGCCACTCACACTTGATCAACATTGTCATATTCGGACAAGCGCTTCCAGTTGCCCGCATAAAGAGAAGAACGGACCTCAAGTACTGGCGGTAGCATAGTGTATGCTCCAGGAGTCCTTAAAAAGTCTTTCTCAAATCCGAACAAATTGTTCGGCAAGATTCTATCACGACCTCAAGTTTCGATGTAATTTCCCACCGCAGTTCTTCTAATGATGTATTAATCGGTGGGGTCGGCAACCATTCTTAGACACTGTACCAAAGCGTAGGTGGGTAATTCAAGTGTGGTTGAGAGCCACCACCGTACATGGTGTCAGTATTTGAGCGACGGTCAACTCAGAACAAACGTACTTCTTGCAGGTTACCATAAGGTTGTAGGGAAGTATAGTGTAACTTTAAATCACCGAATGAATAAATGTAGATGGTAATCTAATTAGAACTATCGACTGTCCAGCTGGTTTCTCCCTTCATGCTCCGCCCGTAAGGTGAAATTAACTGAGCGCACAAGCGATATCGCCCATAGCGCGTTGAGAAGCTGAACTGTTAGATGGCGTTTCACTAAGAGATGTGAAGATCGATGGCTTTCGGTTTGGCCAACATACAGACAGGAGTCGGACAACGTACTTTTGTCCTCATGTTGCTGGTACGTAAGACGAAGAGCTGATGTCTAAAAAGTGACCGTGCAAATAGGAACCTTCCTCTGATACCCAAGATATGTTAAGTACATGTGGAGCCATTAGAACGCAGTGTCAGTCTTGGCAGAAACTGTTAAGTAGGTGGAAATACTAGGCCGAAAATAAACTTCACTGCGCTATACTACACTATGCAGAGTATTATTAATACAGTATATCACAAAACGTACTGTACTGTAGTAGCAGACACCCACATGATAAGCACAAGGGTTGTTTGTTTTGGTAAACAAGTCAACACGATGCTTGAACCATGGAAGTAAGACGAGCCATTTGCCTAGATAGCATTATACATATGTGACAATAAGCCTGGCGTGACTGCGAGAAATGGCTTGGGTTGGTCCCATAGATACTCATTTGTTAACTAAAGCTGAAAGACTTGTGACATAATATTCGAAAGTTCAGTCACAATCACACGGGATTGGGAGTCTTCCGTGTGAATGGATGTATGCCTACTGGATTTATTTACTAAATGGGTGCCGGATGATGAACAGAATGTCAAGGAAACCCAAGACTATGAGCGTTTTCGATCTGATCGAAAATTCCAGCCCGACATACACATATCATGCTGGAATTTTCCATCAAATTAATGACGCCTTTGTTATTCTGTCTGCTTGCTACTCCTTTCGTCATTAATTATTAAGTCCGGATTCAGATTACTGCGAGCTGAACAGCACTCACGTCTTCGGACTGCATCATGATCCGTACACACTTACATCCTAACAGTACCCAACGCTTCGAAACAGAAGACAATGAATCAGGACAAACCACTGTTTTTGGTCAGAGAGACTCACTAACTAATTAGGGGCTGAGAAACGTATTAAAGTATAGAGTAAGTACAAACGCGTACCATCTTCTAAGCAGTGCAATCTGATCTAAAATCTGGTGGCATCAAGTGCCTCGTAGCGGTCCACAAGGCTGAGACGTTGTTATCGTACAGAGGAATTTAGAAAGAATCCAGTAGTGGACATTTCTTGTAAGGTATACAGTTATGTCAACTCCTGCAGCCCTGCTTCCCCACTTTAACCAATCCGTCCGGCTATCGTGTTGTGGATAAAATTGGTCAGTTTTACACATATAGATTTGGAATCCTTTCAGGGTATTCAGAATGGATGATTTTTACGGATACTAAGGTTATATCAGAAATTGTATCAAGCTGATACTGAATAGTTCGAGTAATACACTAATGCGGACCTCAAGAATTGTCTACAATATCTCAGAAAGTGAGTCAAGATTATGAAAATTAGTTCACGGATATTTGGAGGCCGGAAAGCCGGTTTGTTTCAATGGACAACCGTTTATCGGTCCATAACAACCAACCAAACAATCATTTGGTTCGTCCTTGTACCTGAAGCCATTTATTCACCTTCGAGTGCGTTAAATTAAAAACAATATTCACAGACTGCTGTGTTTCAAATCACTCGTTATCATCGTTCTTCTTAACAATGAATAATCACGACACTGACGAAGCTTCCTCTGACGTGTAGATTTCTGCTAACCTATTAAATCGACAACCATATGTTGGTTTGAACTCGGTTGACTGACCGATCGTTTGCATTGGGTTTCCAGTGTAGCCAGTACGGTTTGTACAGTTGCCACCCAGAAATTGGTTTTATTGCCAATAAAATCCTGTAACCATCGTAAATGCGCCAATATGGGCGCTGTTCGAAAGGGTGGGGCAATCAAAGTTTGTGAACAGTAGTTGCATTTGCCTCAAATACAAATCATACAAAGGTGTGCAGCTATGTTTATGCAGGTATTGACGTTCGACGCTGGCACCCCATGCTTCATTCCTACTACCAGGGCAAGTTATATCTGAACTGATTAACCACCTGGTCAGGCAACGTGGTGCTGGGGTCCGCAACTCACTGAAAAGGGGGTTTCACGGTCAGCATTAAAATACTCATCCCATAAATGTGCCTTATCAAAAGACGATGCGACAATTACGGTTACTAACAGTGTATCGACAATTTCAACGTTAGCTGTTATCATGACGAATGACCAAATCTGAGGCGTGTTTATTCCAACATTTGGTGAAATACCTCAACGCGGCGGTATGGTATATTCAAAAGCCGAGAGTGGGCGGATTACGGATAACGCGCGTGAGCAGAGGAGTCATCGTCAGCCGCGTACATTGTGTGAGTGGAAACCGCTGATGCGTTGTGCACTGAAATTCGGGATTATGAATGCGAGCACGTGCTTGATGTGGGAACGTGGCAGTTGGGCATTGAAGATCGTGCCTTGTTGAACTAATTTTCGCTACGTTATGAAGGCACGAACTATGGCGATGCTGCGTTTAAGGTCAACGAGTCTCAAGAGAACTGTGGACTGGATTACGTGGATATGTAGCTTGAATTTCGTGAACGAAACCACTAGAATCACTCATTGTATCGAACATTTTGTATAGGTTCCACCGTTAAGTGCGCGAGTTCACTAGTACCCCTGTACGGACTAGGGTGCACGGCTTCAGTGGCATATGGTTACTCTAATCTTCCGACGGCAGGTTACTATATCGATCATCATGAAGTGAACAGTGATCTAGTTTGAACACAATCTCATATCACAGTTAACTACCTGCCATCACGTTTGTTCTTTTTATAGCTTAGCAGTAGTGCACACTCGTATGAACACGAAACTGAGCTTCGGCAGTTGTCTTCGTAAAGTCAGCCGATGAAACACCACTTCAATTGCTTCACCCCGGATATAGCTGAACCACCACATCCGCATGAGTTGTGGTTACCGCTGTGATAACATGTCTACCAAATCCACACCTCAATAAACTGAGTATACCCATATTTAAAGCTAGAAAAAAGCTGTCGGATCAATAGGTCAAACATTTCGGGTCTGTGCAAATAGCATGGAGAGAGGAGTGACAATGTTCAGATGGCTTAAGCTTGTTTCTGTCTCTTCGAAATGGTACACTTGTGCACTGGCTGATCATTCTATTATCTGACAAGAATAAGACAGTTTAATTTCTCCGGTTGCCTATCAGCACAAACCGACTGTACTCCTTTTTCCCTAACTCCACCAGTTCACTTGACTGCCGTTTCATTTAATTCGACGCACTTAGATCGAGCCCAGCATGCTAGGCAATGTAGCCAGCAAATGTCGGTGAGCACGTTTCGAATGTGGAAAGCAGATCAACAACAGGACGCTGACATCTGGACAGAGCCACTGTGCTCCATGAAACAGCTTTGAGAGGCATGAAGTTTTCTGTATAAGGTATACCGTTCGAAGAAAAGTGACCATAGTGCAGCGGTTCTGTGGACTAAACCTTTCTCGATTACGCTTTTTCCCCCAAGGTAACTCATTAAATGACAGAAGTCCATATCAGGTCGACCGAACTTTGCCCTTACACTCCACAATCTACATATCTGAGTGAAGAATATAACCGAAACGTTGTTCAACTCTGCTGATTGGTGAACAGGATTCGTCATAAATTTTGTTTATTGTGCCAAGCGAAAATACAAATGTGCGAGAACATGTTCTTCCCTGTTCGATTTGTTGGCAACCGTATTGAACCAGCAATGGACTGTTTACGTCGTGCATACAAAGGACGCACTACTAGTAGAGAACTTACGGTTGAGAAACATACAGAAGCAAATCACGCGCAACAAATCTTTGTGCATAACTTAAAAAATGTACTAAGTGACTTGCACTTCCTTAAATGCATTCTTTTTCCACAAATTACTGTTAGTCCAACGTCACCATTGAACAACGTTAGATTCAGAACCACATTTGTCTCTGCCTGTGTAACTAGGCGATGCCCTGAATATGCAGCCACCTTGTGAAGAAAAGTCGATAGTGTGCAGTACGGAATTGCAGACGATTTCGCATCGTAGGATGGCGTTTTCGGAAGAATGCTTTAATTACAAGAATACGTTGCAGGTCTCACCATTAGTATGCAAGGATGCGTCAGCACGTCAAACTTTAGAAGTCATGGGCAAACTAGCACTAAAATGTCACTTTTGGGACAAGTTTCTTTTGAGAAGCTCTGTTCATGGCGTCAAATAAGACGAACCAACGAAATGTTTGAAAATCAGTTAGCCGAATAAGCACTTGCGTTCAGCAGTCATTAGGTGGTCAAAACCTGGGTCCAGTGTACCGAGCTTGAGAGTTGATCGCTCTTCGTCCACGACAAGTCCGCGTCGGTTGAAAAATGGCTGTTGGAACCTTCCAGGAATCCGGTTACGATTAGGAACTCACGCTATACAACCTTATATGCGAATGGAGCACACAACTCATCATTTGTGCTACTAAGCTACGCCGATTAGCAACAGTTTTGATATGGCAATCATCTTCTGCGGTGTCACTGCTGGTACCAGTTCTTCGCTGTACGCTGCTGTTCACTAGGTATACATTGTGTCCAGTAAGTTTAAGCACAATCTTCTAAATTATAGTTATCACAAGCGTTGGAGGCGGGTGATAAGAGCACACAACCATGGGTCGGAGTGATTTGGAGGGATTGATTATTGGGTCACGGACGCCCAAAAATAGACTGCTAACAAGAACCAATCGGTTCTGAGGACTACATTAGCCGACACATTTGAATCGGCATCACCGTTGTATAAGCTGTGCTAACGTTTACCTGTCTTAGGTACACCGAGGTAACATCCAAATGACAGGACTGTAAGAGCTCAGCTGTCCGTTTTAGATGGAATGCACAAGAAGTTGTGGAATATGAAGATCAGTCGCTAGAGAACTTTCTGCTGGACACAGCAATTTACTTGCAGATAGCTGTAACAAGTGATTGTGATCATTTGAGGTAATTTACGAACAACTAAATATTACATAACTTAATTATGGTCGAACCTCAAAAATTCATTCGCGGACTCTGCATCAATCGGTCGACTGAACGACTTCTGTGTGAAAGCGGAATTACTCCTTGAACAATTTATAATAGTTCAGAATCCGTTCCCACTCAACGCGAACATGTTTGCCCAGTGACAATTCCACCAAAAACGTCGGGGAACATCTTTATCAGGGCTTAAGAATAGTAATTTTCGCCATATTTTGATAGCCTCACAAACGACCACAATCTAGCAAATGATACAAAATTGAACCGTACAGTTGGGATACTCAAAGCTTTATCGTTACATATATAAAGTGTTTAAGTATTTCGGTGTGGAACTTTGGTCTCTTTGGGAAGAGGTCGTGGTTCTGGTTCTTGTAGATGGATACCATAGTGTAGAAATTTGATGGTTACACACAGGCTGGTCGATATCAGGTCATCCAAAACGTCATCACTCAAGATAGGCAATGCTGAAGTGATCTCACTTCCAGAGGGAATTTTCCTGTCCTCTTTGAGGTTCAACACCCACATGGATTTACTAATCAAAATTTTGGTGAGTCGAAGTTAATTTATTGAAAACAAGGTCTGACCGTTTGCGTGAGACAACGCAGAAGTATGAGTACACAACCACTCACAATCCTCCAACATTTACTCTGGCATTGAGTGATATTTTTTGTGAGGCAGAGACAAATTTTACATGGTCCATCTCTGTACTGTCCGACTAAAATAACATAATTCACGATGCTAAGTGTTAATTTGATGGAGGTCATCTGGAATAGAGGGCATTGCGGCAACATTTCAGTCATGAACCATTTAATATTTTAAATTCAATGATCAATATAAACTGACCTGTTGATGTTAGTAGCTGAGTGATTAGTTGCACAAAGATGCACAGCACCCTGCATGCCACATGCTCCGATACACTTGATCTGAACAAGTTTGTCATTTATCCGGATTCACGTGTTCTCATTAGAATACATATCCACTGACAGAAAAGAACGAGTTGATTGGTTTGGTGATCACCAGACTAGAAGGACAAATCAGTAATCCAGAATGTAACATTAGATCGTAGAAAACTGCTAATGGTGTTGTGACGTTGAAATTCGTAGAAGCAGACTGAAATTTGAGTAACAGACGAATGTATGACCGAACTGACGAGGAAAACCGAGCCACACTTCCCTCTCTAGCTTCTGTCTAATTGGCTGCAAACGTTAGCCAATACAGCAAATAATGTCGAACTGACCAATCAAAAATTGGAACAACCATGGCTTCTAATTTGGCTTAAGTGGATCATTCGCTGATTGGCTCTCGTGAGTGAGTGGTGCTGACGATTCTTGCAGGAGGCAAACTTACTGTCCTTGCAGTGGCCGTAAATCCTGATGTAACTAACTCTGATACAATCAATACAAGGATGGTTTTTCATCCATTAGTCAAATCTAGGTAGCCTATGATAAGGATTAGATCAATTTCCCGAGAATTCAGTGTTACGTGCTCTCCAATTAAATTCATAAAATAGTCCTGCATGAAATCATCAAACTCTGTAAGGTTAATTAAATTTGATTGGCCAATAAAGAAGTGTTGACAGTTACTAGTTCAGTACTATCGGAAATGCATGTAGTTCATCTGCGCAATGAACTCCAACCGTGATTTAGTTGAGGACAGAGCAAACCTCTGAAATTGCACTCAGCTACTAAACAGCATGAAGTCAAACAATTTCGAGAATTTGGTTTACAAACTTGGAAAAATGAAAATTCAGATGTCGCAATCAATGTCTGAGTTGTAACGTTTTTATTTAATGAATTCCGAACAAACAAACTGGTTGGCTTCGGTTATTGCAAACTGAGGATTGGGTTCAGACTTATCTGACATTTTGGCTTATTTAGGTACGAACTTGCGTAAATCTCAGTGGACCTAATGATAAGATTAGACAAAAACTGCGCACTGTCTAGAGAGAGGGGTGACTGTTCCGTCCCCCAATAGGTTATGGGTAGGCTGCTTGCGTGTTTTCAGAGGAATTAAATGATGAACTTGAAACATAGTTGTGTTATTCAAAGCACACTAAGACGGAGTTTTGGCTAAAAGTTTGAAAATTTTCTTTCATATCGTATAGCATTGGGGATGGGCAGTTTAAACAACAAAGGGCATTGAAAATTTACTCAAGCCGAGAGCTGTATGGCAAGAGTTATTTCCACATGTCGTTGATATGTCACTGACCTCAAACGTACTAGACAAACTATCCTAGGGCCACTGGTGTCTGCACGTGTAAGAAAACTGTATTTGTGTTCATTGCTCTTCAGCAGTGTCCGAACGGATTAAAAACGGACTGTGTATCGAATTACACCTGTGAAACGTTGTCAGACGTTGAAGCACAAATAGTGATAGAAAGCGCCAAATTCAGAGACCGGTCGCCGGGTTCAAGGATAAGTGAATTGCTTTGTCTTTAACCCAACGCTTCCGATCTTCTGTGTACAAATCACCAGATGTAAAGATCGACCAGTTTTAACAGTTGTATTTCTTAATATACTGGCTGTGTTTACAGGCCTGTTCAATTTGAAAACAGACTCCCCATACTAATGGCCACATAGCATGTGGCTTTGCTGACCAATTCGGTTGCATACCACACTAAACAAAATTGCCACGCTTAAACACTCCAGTGGAACTGGATTCAAACAGTGTCCAAGATTAGGTTTGTGATTACCTGAATATAAGCTCACAGCTTCTCAATCGTACCCATCCATTCATGTGGCCTGTTTTATGCTGTGTAAATGATAGTCAACAATAGATTCTTCCTCCAATGTAAAAACCCCTATTCAGGAACCAATACTGCGAGTTCTATAAGGTTACAGTGGGTAATTCCAAAGCTGGTGTAAATCTGCAACACCCGATAGGAAACATCTGCTGTAGTTTCTACTGAACGATATGTGACCTTAGAGAAACAGTACGAAAATGTTCTCCGGCCTAACGAAGCAAATTCTCGGACTGTCGTTGGGTCAAGCCATCAAGACAAGTTGATCCACTCATACGGCCAGTTAAGTATGATCGACAGCGAAACACACGACCTATTCTAGGGATTGTTTGGCAATAGTTCTATCACCCAGCCAGGTCAAACAAATGTACGTAAAATTGCCTGAGGAATGTTTAAAGGTGGCTCTTCAAGAGTTGATCTCTTGTGGATGTGAGTGTACAGAGGGGATCAGAGACACCGTTTCGTATCAGATTATCTGCCCATAAGATAAACCAATGTCTCCTCAGCTGGGGAACAGAAAAATTACCCAATATACCAATCATCTTGGGACGTGCCAAAACAGCGAACCAACCGAACAAAATACTAATCAGGTTTTTAATCATGTTCCCCCGAACAGGAACAGGGATGAATATAACAGCATTTATTATTCAAGTGTACTGGTTTAAAAAGTAACATAACCTACATTCTTGACTCCACATTCGATCGCATTTGCTGCGTTCACGAAGACTCTTCATCCCAACTATGTGGAAAAAAGCACTTGTTTTGGGTATGGCCGTTGTCCCGATTCGTCCATATATATATATATATATATATATATATATATATAT
>QNGE01000177.1:128660-169876 GCA_008508345.1 Paragonimus westermani | reverse complement strand
TAACACTAAGCATGACCAAATTGTCATGTACGTACTTTCACACACGTTAACTTGTAAGTAATGCTCAAATTACCTGGTAATCTGAATGATGGGCTATCATTATCTGGTAACCCCAGTCAAAATTACGTCATCAAAATTTTTCGGTCATTTCGAAATCTTTTACTGAGGCCTAGGTGGCCCAAAGTAATTTCATACCGTATGTGAAAATAAACTACTGTACAGCTGTAAGTACCGTATCGTGAAACGTTCATTAGTTTACTGTCTGTCTGTCATCTTTGTGCCTTCTCTCGGTTGATTAGCAGATGTACTAACTTCAACGTCAGTGGCAGACACAAGTCAATTTGGCGGTTAATTTCCTTTGGAGATCAGTATTACTTCAAGATATTGCGAACAATCACAACATGACTCTTGATTAGTCACATGTGTATATTTGTGCTCTTCTGGTGCACACAAGGCGAGGTAGTGCAATGTTATCTTACCTTGTTCAACTTGTGTCGAATGTACGTCAAGGAATGAACGACATCCTCACCAGACAAAGCTGACTTATATGAGTGGAACAATTTTGCCCTCAGCTGAAGTTGAATTTCGCTTGAGGAAGTGCTATATTTTTCGAGTCAGTTAGCTTGTTTCTTCTGACAACTGACGGATAACGGAACGATTTAATTAAGCATAAGTTACTTGATAATTTTTCGAATGAATACTTCAGCGCATTTCAAAAGACTACTTAACTCGACGAACGCTTTCCGGACACTTTACAGTTGTGGTAAAATGAGGTCCCGACAGAGTCTATGGGTTAACGTGACAACCAACACGGTCCAGAAGTATTACAATACCGAGAAAATGTATAGTTAACTAACTGATATAAATATATTCTGCATGTTTGCCTGGTGAAACTTTCAAACGGCTTGGGATAACATGACGACATGCCTAAAGTGGATGTAACTTGGCTCACACATGACATCCTCAAGTCATCTAAACGTCTGTTACGAACACCTCCTTTCTACCCCCACTTCACAGCATTAAAGTTAATTAGTGTAATCCATAGCATCATGTGGGTAAATTGGTTTACAGGCTAAATTCATGACATTGTCAAAATCAAGTGGGTTCAAGTGTCTACTGGCTACATCCTTCATAGGCATCTCAACAAATGTTCCCATCCGAATATTTCCAGCATACAAAAATTGGTACTTCACTTTCTCTCATAGTTGGTTTTAAGTGTGTGTGCTCGATAGACCGTGAGTAGATTCCCTCTCTTTTGTGCAATAATTCTGTCATTTCAGTCTAAGTTCTTTTTATTTAATGCGTTTGCAATCGCAAACTGTTATCAACCGTTTAACTGAGTTACGTCTTGGACACGTTAACCTTGTATTTCTGACACAGTGCAAACTGTGGAAATGGAGATCATTGATGTTTTTTAGAGACTAACAGTGTTTAATTATTTTTGGGGTAGTACAACATGAAAATGGCAAATTACATGATAAAATGTCGTAATAACAATTCACCCCGCACTTTACTATCATATTCAAGGAACGATTGTCATTTAAGGGGCTCACCATCTGAAAATGCGACGAGGACTTTGGAAAGCATTGCATTGCAATGGAAATGAGACATTCGTATGACTTTGTAATTGACATTCCTCCATACAGTGAAGCTGCCTCTGTTTCGAGGTAGTAAGTTCGTCTTCTATGAGGTACAGTTTGTGAGAAGCCAAACCAAATGACCCGAACAACCGTTTGACCAAAAGATGTGTATTTACGTACAAAAAATCTGGCATTAATATTGTATTCCTGTAAGTCAGATAATATTTCGTGTATATAACTGGTGAGGAGTTAACGAACAGCCAACAAAGTCATTCGGATCAGTCAGAGGGTTAATACAGGTCACAGTTGGCTAGTAAACAACTCCGTTAACTTTGCACACCGTGTGAGCCGCCATAGTATGATGGTGCCACAACGACTTAACAGTTGAAGGGGTGTTCGATGCACATGATCCACGGAGAACAGTCAGTTGAAATTGGCTAGCAAACGGATGCTTTATTGTCCACCGGTAGATGTACACCATACACACTAACGTGGATGTTAATCAAATGTTTCCTTAGCCGTAATTTTTGTTTCCAGTCTAACTTCGGTGAGCTAAAGGAACGCATTTGATAAAACCGAACTATGGTTTTCGCAAGTATAAATATTACGTACGTGACTGCGTCCGGACGGGAGGCTGGCTACGGTAAACGGCGAACAGTTGGATATTTCGCTTGGTGTTTGAATTCCACACTTACACACCGTTTTTCAGTGGATAATTCACAACTGAAATGTCACCGTCGTGTTCAGTCCCGTCCTTGTTCCGGTCCAGTGTACGTGTTTCAGCGTGTTTCAGCGTGTTACGACCAAGTCGATGCCTAGACCAGACCGAACACATAATGACACGATAGCTGAAATAGCTATGGTCTACACAGTATGTGTGGGTATACACAAACAAACAGATCTGAGTGACCCGAATTGGGGCTGTGACCTACAAAACGACACAAACAACCCTGAGTAACGGTGTCACAACCGAATAGCAATCTTGTGTTGGTAGTCTCTATTGCGACTAACGCGTTGAGGTTACGGGACTGAAATTTCACTGTTATGTACTTTCTATGAGAGGTACACCGTTTTCCACAAAAACGGACAATGTAGCAGCGATTGGTGTTGGAGATACTGTATTGAAGTTGTGTCAATCAAGTCTATGAGACTCATTCACAAGTTGAGTGAACTGAAGTCTTACGATGAAATTCTCCATCCTGCCTGTTGTCGAGCGCAAGAGACACGATCCGGTCAGCAAACGCATCGCATAAGTATCCGGAAGGATTTCAGCCTTTCTAAACATCGAGGACAATGTAATCCTAAAGGAAAGCGAAGTTTTCCAGTTAAGTAATTCTTTTGGAATTTAGTTAAACATTTTCCCATCTAAAGACCCAAATCTGTCAACAAGATAGGCTCATTGATTATTCATGAATAATTGCGGATTGGTTGACTCTCCCCAAAGCAGCTACAAGTCTGAGTTACAATTTACAGAGCTTTTAAGGTGGATATTTAGTAATAAAATATAGAACAAACAATCGCTACTTAAGCGGTCCAGAGTCACATATAGTAAAGTACACAATTCTGGTGTTTACGGTTATTCCCCCATATGCTATCCAGTGTGGTATACACTATATTAAGTTGCATTATAAAAAACAATAAGCAGTCTGTTCGAGATGTACAGACGACTACTTGGTGGTCAGTAGAACTAAGTCTAGAACTATCCGTTGGAAGATTCGTTTAGGTGATAACTTAAATCGAAACTAAACAGTCTCAATTTGATAACAAGGCCGAGGGAATTCAGCTACAGAGAGTTTGAGTTTGACTCTAAGGATGATCGTCATGACCGAATGAAAGGAAATCGATGCGAAAATAATTTATGGGTAATTTCATTCTATATTCCTCCATGTTACGCTCGTTTTATCCGATCATGTATGTCATTATATGAAGAGAGTCAGATAATCGAAAACAACATAGAGTGGCGAATTTTGTCCGTTACCGTATCCATACAGCTTCTGTAAAGTGGGTCATTATTTTATGTTTTACTGATCTGTTTTTAGGTGCCATAATCTGTACAATTACTATGAAACATATTTACGTTTAATCGTAATTGTTATTTGCGGTGGATGGTTAAAATAATAAAATGCAATTGACCATGTTTTGTGTATACTTCCCAAGGAAGATTGTATACTAGAAACAAGCTCGTTTAAACATATTGGCTATCTCACGCAGTGTTTCCTAATCTACTGCTCATTGTTTACAAAAAACATGACACAAGAATCATTTCAAAACTTGACGATCATTTTTATTATGATCCGTCTTAATACATTACTAATTCCTCCGCACACCAATAGCGTGTACTGTTGTGTTGGACATGGTTGGCGGCATCCGATTCGGATTAGCCTGTCACAGTGACCGAAGCCAAAGGACGCCTGCGCTTATCCATCACTGCAACTGGCTTGCGCTGCACCAATTGCAGTTCCACCAACACACCACATATCCAGTGTAAACCCGAAGGAATAAGACTGGGAGGTGTGCCAGTGGGGCCTTTGTGTCCAGCCGGCCAATGCTGGTTAGCCACTTGATTGGCTAATACGGAAAGGAAACCCCTATCTCTCGGAAACTAAACAGAGAGAGGCTGCAATGACGAGATCTAAACTAGGAAGAAAGATTTTTGAAGCGTAATACAAGAAGCGTTGCAGTATAGGATTGCAGGTTAGTGCAACCTAAAGAAGATGCGGATGAAAAGCAAATATCTCGCCAAACTATGAAAAGCCAGGCAGACAATTCATCATACAATGCACCAACAAAGCCGGAGAAAAGAATGGATAGAAGTCCACAGACACTCACGCATCTGCTTTTTGTCTGGCTGCTCCCCTTCGGCCAATCTGACAAGGTTGAACCCGCAAGGACCGAAGTCCTAGTCAGCGCAGCCCTCCGGGTCAAAACAGCACGCGAGCCTGTCCACCACGCCAAGGTAGCAGAAAGGGTCAGGTGTGTTGGACATACACCATTGTACACGAACCAAAACATTCACTCCAATCTAGCAAATACATAAATCTCCCAAGATTCACACTGAAGAAGGTTTCTAGCGAAAAATGTTTGCAGTCATTATATTTTAATTTGTGTATGCATTTTCTTTAAAACATTTACGTTTTAGGTTTAGAAAAGTTTCATTGACTCGACCTGGCCATAAAGATCTGTCACCTATAATTCAAAAACATTGTTGCAGCTAACACAATTTTCCGGAACTGGAAAGCCAAACAGCTTAGGAAAACCGTCTACCGAAAAGATCTATTTAGAGTAAACCAGTAAACCCTTATGCTCTCAAAAGGGGACGTGCTATTACTTATAATTTACAGTGCAGTTAAAGTATGTTGCTACTGGTAGGGGTTGATCGATTAGAATCGTTCTTAATCAACACAATCCTGAGAGAAGTTCAGCAGTCCGATCTTCATATCCACCAACTAAGCCCGCTCTCAGAGGTCACCAAGTATAAATCTTTGTTAGGATAATTCTTCAACGTTTATCCGTGCTCGATGGTGGCTTGCTTGTCAACTACTAGCAATATCTACAATATCGCCTATTCGTAAGGAGTTACCATCCTGTAGATGTGTGAGGTGTTCAAGCCAATTTAACCTCCCTTTCGAAGAAACCAATATGTATATTGTTTCAAAATGAAAAGCATCAAACTCGGTCGCAGCCACCGCAATCGGATAAGCATTTCGGCTAACTCACTTTGTGAAGAAGCACTATACCCGATTTTGTAATCATATTCCGAATATTCTTTCTGATATTAATAACATCTGTTTATCGCCAAGCCACTGTATGCTTGATAGGATAGAACATTTTTAAACAAAAGATTTGCGCAGTCTTATTTCCCAATCACTGGCCAATCTAAGTATTGTCAGTATCGTCCAATCTTAGGTGAAAAACAGCTTATCAGGTTAGTGATGAACTCACGTTGTTGTCGAATACAAATCGTCTAGTACTTTACGTATAGTCTGGTTTACTACACGCTCGAACGGATCCTCTCGAGGTATGCTGAGTGGGTTAGTCATCTGTTATGAAGTGCTTTAACAAGGACGAATAGATGTACTAGAACTCGGTGTAGCATATAAAGTAGGCCGCGTTTGAACGCCTAAGTGATCATCTAATGTACCCGGCCATCTGTTACGATATGACCGCAATCGAGAATATCACATGAGTGGAAAAAGACGCAGGTCGAAAACCTCGGTGAATGCACTTATTGAATCGTTGACGCTTGTAATAGTCCGATTTGTCAAGTAAGTTCAACGATGCAACATGAAACCCATTAGCAATGCTGAAGCGGACAGTATTTTAAGTAACACTAATTATTATGCTACACATTTAAGTTGTATACATTATGGCATCATTTTTCAGGACACTGAAAGTTCACTTGTGTCAACCTGATAGAGAGGAGGACTGGTTTCAAAAATAGTCTGAACCTTATTGGACTTTTATAGCATCGTTCTCTTTTGTCTCGTATGAAATTTCACTGAAAAATTACACGTCCCAACCATCTTTTAGACAAACGACAAAAAACTGTTTCGAATACTGTCAATTTCTCAAAAACAGCTGTGCATAACGCTTTCTGTTCAGTAGCGAATGAGCGCCTACAAATCACGGCCGTTTTCTCCTTTCCCTTCATAAGATGAATGATGTAAGATAGGGGCAATTCGTACCCCGATAGTAACGGTTTCATCAGAAAAATAATGTCAGGTTGTGTTCTTTAAGCGTTGGTTGACGTTGCTTATTTATTAAATATATTCTTTTTATTCCTTGCCTGTAGCCTTGTCATACAAGTTGCCGAACTCATGTAATGGAACGCTTCGAAATGATGCCGGTTAACGTGTTTCCGGGGTCCTTTTTTTGATAATCCGTGGTGAAATAGCTCAGTTTGAGCAGCAGTTAGTGACACTTTAAGGTGAGTCGGTCATGTAGTAAAATCCTGTGCTAATTGAAGCCTGAAACCGATCCCCCTGTTCAATCCATTCTGGCTCATGCTTGAATAGACGTGGCAGAATTTCGCGTGACCAACAGCGATTAAAAGGAAAATCGTTTGTTCCCGCTGCCCATTGCGAAATACTAATGTGAGTGCTTGGAACACATTCTGACCTCGTAAGTTCCGTTGAATATAGTCATAGCTGTGCCAAACTAATAGCTTCGCATTAACTAATCACCATGACCACAACCTGCTTCCTTCGCAGGGAGGTATGTTCATCCCTCTTTCTGTCTTCATTAGGAAAGTTGAGGAATGCTTGGTATCATAGTGTGATGCGTTAAGTTTCTAATGGAACCGTTAATCCGTTGCCATCAAATTGTGAGAACGGTGTGCCACCCCAATAATTGATTCCGTAGATGTCATTTTAATCCGTCACCAAAGCCTACCCAAGGACGTTTCATCCGACTGATTGCAGTTCAACTGGTTACAAAGTACGTTTCCCTTGGCAGTGAAACGCTGAATTGTGTCAATCGGTGATTTTCCCGAAACAATATTCTCTCTGATTTTAAGGTATTACTTTCTTTCAAGCTTACTTCATTACAGTTTAAGAAAATATTAAGAGGAGCGTCAAGCTTCCATGGGATTTTCACACATGTAATATGGTCCATCGAAGAACGTGTACATGCCTTGATATGTTCAAGAGAATTGTCCTTCATATTCGGTGTTTCACTGTGCTGATTACTTTTTCCATCGAGGGAAGCATGTCTATTAAAAGTGAACCCATTTCAGAGTGACGTAGAAAGGTGGCATCCTTTGAATACCTTACACCGTGTGAAAGGCATAGTAAAAGAAGATACGCTATTGGAAGGGCAGGAAGTAGTGAGCGCTATTCACATCCAGCCATTCATGAACACATGACCATGTCGATAGTGTGTATAGACTGGGTGTCCAGGGTGTTGACATCGCGATTGTGGTAACAACGCTTCTAAAAAAAAACAAAGAAAGACCTAGAAAACACAGGCTAACTGGCGCCATTTCAAGCTGTGATTATCTATAACAAAGTACAAATCGTTGCAGTGGTGAGATCATCAGGCACTGGATGTCAGTGAAACAAAGTAACATTTCACTTATTAAAAATTAGATGCCACCACAGAGTAGGAAATTCAGCTGACTGGTTGTATGTTCAAATGCTCGATTTTATAAAACGCCTCGGATTGGAGTTAACGGTGGCTTTCCTACAACAGGTAGCAATCAAGCTGATCGACTGCTCTGGCTACACGATATAAAGCATAGGGAAACTTTGCATAGCAGTGGTTGGATTCTGTAAAACAATGTTTCAGCATGCACTTCTCAGCTGCTAAGAGCCATTGCTCTTAAACGTGAATTCTAGGAACCAGTTCCTCTCACCGTAACCCCCAAGACCCGATTTCCTACATCAGCCATTTGTTTTCTAAAAGCTAATGTTCTCCTGTCGAAGAGGAACTGAATTTATAAACCGATCACCGGTTGAGCAATCGGGACCAGCGATTTTCGTGGGAAGGTACTGATCAGCTAAGTCAGAGATACCAGAACTGCATTCCAAACATCGTGTTGTCAGTGTTCCTGTAAGTCTCAGGCTCAGAATTTCTGGAATGCCCATTGTAAACACTGACGGGCTAGGCTAAACAAGAAAAGCTGAATAACAAGAAGTACGCTTTAATTTCAAAATCACATTACCAAAATTACAGCATCTACAGGAGTGAATCTAAATTATCTGTAGTGTAACATTGGCATGTTCCAATACGGGGTAACTTACGTGTGAAACCGTTCTCACATAGGCTACCTCCCAGACTTCTTTGATCGAAAAATTAAATGTTTACATCGATGGATACCAGGATACCTATCGTCTACGCGATGACAAACGCATCTTCCTTGCTTACACTAAACTTAGGTAAGTTCCCACACATGCATAGAACGTTCCCACATCAAACTCTTCGTCGTTTCCGTCAGTCTCTTCGAAATCGGGTGGACGGTTACGCCAGATCGGATTATCCACATTCGGATAATAGTATAATTTCGTAGTGTGCTCATGTTTGAGTTGTCTGTTGGTTCGCGTTCTATGTAACACGGCAACTAAACCCAGACGGTATGAATCAGCTAGGCAGGCAGAGTCTTCAAAGGGAGTCATTGTTGGAAGAAGTGTACATCATTTTTTAATCTGTTGTAAGTTAGCATAAATTTTCGTGGAAAAAATTGCCTGGGTGAATTTTCGCGATCTTGCTGGTTAGGAGACTCTTCGAGAGTGTATCCGGTATACCGGATCCCTATGTGAGTTAACTCATTCACTGTCACAAAGATAACGCGCTTTACGCACCTGTAGAGGTGAAGTTTCACAGAAAGCAGGTGGCACGTCTACAGCACAAACACAGATGTCTCCATTGGCCGAAGTAGTCGTTCTGCATAACAGTAGGAGGTCCCAGCAGCTGGGCTTCTTGTCTTGGCGACAGAATCTTCGTCATGCCGCCCGTCTCCCAGACAGTGACAAAATATTTCGGCTCCAAACACTTCTCCATTCGGTCCGGATGGTATGAGTCACCGTAACAGTTAGTATGCACCTGCGAACCTCAGAGCCCCACCCAAACACCCCTCCCGGCTGCCTAGGCGACGTTCATGCAAACAGCACGCTTGTAAATTCTAGCATGCGGGATTTTACCCAGCTGGTTGTGGTGCCACAAATGGCCAAGACGACATGGATGGCCATATGGTACCCGGTTTTAGAGTCACGGCACCATGTGTGGGTAACGGAACGAACACTTTAAGCATTTACTTTCGGAAGGTGTGCTTTTAGTACTTATTGACTACGGTGAACAGTAAGTAACGCTTTGACATGTCTAACAAACTCTTAGCCCTGAAATGACAAAATGCTTATTTTGCTAATCGTTGGAATACAAATGACAACAGAAATGGCTGATTATGGGAACGTCCTTTGTTGAGTTTTGGTGTTTAGTGCGCCTCAGGTACTGTTCACTTTCGTTACGAATCAACCGTACAACTCCGGCGTTGAAAAAGCGTTGAGAACTTCCACGACCTTAACGTCATATACATCTAGTGCGACCAATCCAGTGGGGTATTAAACTAGCCAGCTGGTATGATCACGTGTTGTGCTTGTACCTTAGGTCAATATGCGTGATATATGTGCATCACTTGGGGCTGTGTAATGCGATGGACTACACTTCCACATACAGAAACCAACCAGCCACGCAGAATGAGGTTTTAAGTGTAAGCTACTTCTGATAAACAGATAGGGAATAACACAACGTTTCGAGCAAGTTGTAATACTCTACGTTTCAACCACCTCGGGTGGCCTTCCTCAGGAGTGTTGTAATCGAAATCACCTCTTTTGCTAGCGTCCACGTTACTGTGCTGAGGCTTGGACTTGACCCCGTGACCTTTGTCTGGACAGAGATTTAAGAACAGACCGCCACAGCACTAGCTATACTCGCCTGCAGCTGTTTTCCTCTCCCACCGATAGATTGGTGATCACAACGCAGGTAAGGACAGAGACAGTAATTTTGATGATCCTGAACAGTCACCAAAGCTAACCGGTGTGTGACCTGTGATTACTGTAGTTGTAGTGTTTTAATCGAAACCCAGTTTGACGGCAGCAATCGTGACCAAAACCAACCGAGGTGGTAATAACCGTACGGCACTCTCAAGCCATAGGTTAGAAACTCAGCGCTTACACATTCCAACTCCATTTGTGCATTACTAATATTCGTCGTTTACCTAACTTTGATAAAATGGTTTGCTTCACGCGCTTGTTGTTTTGGAGCTACACAGGTGCGACATGATCGCACATGTAGACGCATGGAAACATTAGGCAATCTCAACTACACCTGTTGGAACACAAAAACATCTTCGCTTACAAATCAACCAGTTTACCTCATCAAGATATAACGCGAGAAAAACAAACTGAAAACGAATCAGTGCTCATCTTGACGTTAGACACATCAGTGTGGCAAAATGACTGTGTAGCATGAAGCGTGCGCAAATCTCGGATTACCTAATGTTTACATGGTCAGTCGACCTTGTGCAAAGGTATTAATCTAAAAACATCGTATTCAACCGCAATGGACGTAAAATTTTGTGGCGGTTAGCATTCTTGTTTTTGTGTAGAATTCATCTTCCATCAAAACCATTCAACGCATAGTTTACCCTCATGTTTTCTACAACCATTTGCTTGGTTGCAGCGCTAAGAGGTTGACGCTGATTTAATAATATCAGCAATACGGAAGATTAGTGATAGAAGATGGGTGGCCATACAACATTTTGTTGATTGTATGCATGTTCGATTGCTAACCTGATGTTAGTCACGTGAGAAGATGAAAAAATCGGCTGTGTATCCGATATCTTAGTTCTGAAGTACTTGCCAGCATACAGGTGTTCGTAACAAACACGAGGACTGTGAGTTCCGCTCCGGTTGACGCTATCCATAAAAACCAAAACGTTTATCTGCAGAATGACACTTCAGATAGTTTATACAACGGGCAGAAAATTGTTTAGCTGTAAGAATGGACTCAATTTTTCACACAAACGAAATCACGAACCATGGCTGGTTTCGATCACCGTCGAACGATATCGCTACCCCCAGCACCACCTGTGCATTTCGATGCGAGTACACGGAGACGTATGTCGATGGTGTCCCAGTATGCTGTTAGGAAGACCAGTCTGATGTGGATTATCGTTGTTCGGTGGTGTTTGCACTGCTATACGGAAAATACAACTGTTTGTTGCAATGAATGATTTCGTTAATCAGTTTCAATGTTTGTCTATAGATAACCCGACAATGACCGTGCACGGTGGACTACCGCGCTACACAGGTGTGGCAACAATGTTTGTTCGGTGGGCGATCTTTTGGTCATCGGTCGACTTAGCAACGTTATCGTCCACAGTAATTGTTGCTTTGGTCAACCTATGAAGTCGACTTATCTGCAGCGTAAAACAGCCTCTCGTTTGTTGATAGAAGATTGTATAGAGCTAGCGATTTATTTTTAGAAACCTCCGTAGTTTCCGGAAAAGCAACAACGTCTTAGTTTAGATAAGTAGTAAACACATGGACCCAACAAAAATGGTTAGAGAGTTTCAAGAGACCGACTCACAGGTCACGAACCACAGTGGGTATGATGGCGTTCTGCAATATTATTGTCAACCCAATCGGCGACTGCACAATCTCTAGCTAAAAATGATTTTCTAATCGTTACCGTGATCAACACCTGCACCTCTGTGCACCTGCTTCTACACGGGTGAGCGACATTGTTAACGTTACTCGTCAGTGCGTGTCCGGCTGAGTGTGGAATCGTATGTAGTTTATTGGTGGGTAGAACATGGGCATTCCTTTAACCAGCCTTACTCATGCAACCAGCAGGCCGTACTACTTGGACTTGATCCCCAGACTAGCCTTCGTTCCCACAAACCAGGACCGCACCCGGAGAGTTTCTTCAGCTCCTGTTAGCCTTCTTGAACTCTGAGCTGCATGAGACAACCCGGAACGAAATATTATTGGACTACTCAACGACCAACCATTGGTTGAACGCCAGGTGAGACATCTGAGATAGAACAATGATAACTCATAGGCTACCCTCTCTATAGTGGCAGTCATAGACATCTGGCGCGGGAAATGGTTTATTGACTGAGATCCCTCACGAGTTATGTGAAAACTTAGAACAACGAAAGTTTATATACATTTGCCTGGTTGACGTGTACCTGTAACCCATGGGGAGCAGTACATCGTCATTCGCCTTAAAGGCACGCCACACGCATACAGTGAATAATCACGGTTTTGATATTCACTTTTGGTGCCTCGCCTTCCATGAGTTGAGACCTGCCGTTCGGTTCCCGAATGTACACTCCATATTACTCAAAAACGAATGTGCATGTTATACAACACATCAATGAACAACAACAATGAGTAGACTGTTCACAATCGAACAAGGTTGAGAGCTTGCACGTGGTAATCTGGTCATGCCTAATTTGATATCAGTGACAAATTAAAAAATGGCCAAATTTGAGACCATTTTGGTAACAGGGGTAAGCACTACTGAATAATTGTGAGAACAAGGTCAATATGGTTTAGTGGTCGTTTATTTAAACAGCTGGCTTAAAATCTCATGTAGTACACAAAAGTTATGCGTTGCTGTGTGAGTTGTTCAAATTCGGTCAACTAAAATCGCATGCTCTTTGTTTAAGGCAAGTATAAGCATACGGTGAAAAGATACATTGATGCAACGAACAATTAATGTTCCAAACCGCTAGTCACTTATGACCGGAGGTTCTTCTCCAACTGAGGTGGAAGCACTCTCATTCTATCAGCGTTCTATCATTAGCCATGATAGAAGTCAGCAAAATGTTCTTCCAGTCTATGCTAAAAGCGAATTAATTTAAAACCATTAATGTGTACCGGGCTTATCACAGGAATTCATAATATTGCATAAAAAGTTGAACACCACCTCTCAGTGCTTGTAGTGTCTTTCTTACAGGCGATTTCCGTGACATACTTTCGCTGAACAGATAAGCCATTTTCACGTTTTAGGTCAACACATTTTCTCCAAAAAATGGATGAATTCGATATGGTAATAACCCTCAGTTTTATCTGGAACAGTGAATGATAATATCGTAAGCTCGTGTGGTCATCAATTCAGCTGGCAACCGCAAATGGTCATTCCATACTTTCAAAAAATCATGATATATCCATGTCCGATATGGTGCTCACAAGTCTTCTTTCCGACTACTAACATCATATAGGAACTCTTGCTCGTTACTAATATGAAGGTTGTTAGGACCCTTCTTCCCACATGAGGGTCATAGTTGTTAAGGGAAAAGGCAAGTTATTTTGTTGCTTTGACCCATCTGATTGCAGTGGCATACTTGAGATTGGTACAAACATTTTACAAAGACCTACGGTTCGCGGTTTTATTCTAGTGCAATTGACGAGGCACCAACAGACTACGTCCCAACTGCCTTGACAACACTGCTGCCAGTTTAGTTCTCTGTTCATAACCTTGCTTGATACACACATACACAACATCTCAATCGCCGTGAGCAAACTGGCGTACTGGTTAACGGACTGTTGCCACGTTCGCTATCAAGACGCGGTTATGGCGTCGCCCCGACATCGTTGATTGGATAAGTTCCAACCAATCATTGTTCGTGCACAAGCTGCTGCAGACGGAGGCAAACAATCACAGCCAAACTTCAGCTGCTGTTGAATGCGTATCCGTTTGAACAACCGTGATGCTAGATGCACGACGTGGAAAAATTCAGCAGCAAATTGGCCAATCAAAATGAGAGAACGCATGTCGCTCAGTGGCAGTCGTACATATTTTCATTCCCCCATAAAAAGGTGTTGTTTTCAAGTAAACTGTGATAGCTTATTGGAGCTTAGACTTCTGTTCTGATCCTCTCTCGTTTGGGTAGTTGGGTACGTGACAGATAATAGATGGCACCACACTCTGGCTGACTGGAGGTACTTCCGTGCACTCTGCACATATACCTTAATTCTCTGCACTTCTTCGGTTGGAACGGTGATTGTGGTACCTAGTAAATGTTATGGGAACATGGCCAACCGAATAAAATACTGCGGTTGCCGGTTTTGTCACTCTTTTCTGATAATTGATTTCACATTGTCACGTGGTCAACCATACTGTTACTTCGACTCCGAAAGAGACAAATCGCTGGTCTCTAGGGCAATTTCTTTTCGGCGACTCGGTCCTCAATATAGATTGTGCGATATTTCGTCTAACTTTAACCTCCCTAGTGTTCACTCTTCTCCCACACACCCGAGTTCGATTGCTTCAGACACATTGAGGTTGGCTTTCATGTAACATGTGAACATTGACCAACCTTTTCATTCTTCCGGTCACAATTGAACCTTGATACGAAAACACATTGAAAAAGTTAAAACAGTGTGTATTACAAACGGGTGGGTTCGTCCGCGTACATTCTGTGAGACGTGGTTGATTATGAGCGTGTTGTATGCAAATAGATTTCATGCTTGTGCAAACTTGTCACATGTATCTTCTTTGAAATTACATCGCCGACATATCTTTCGGTTGTATTACTCACCCAATTCAGTTGATAGGGAAACTGACGAAACATTTGACGAATACGAAAGGTCTAGGTCTGTTTCTAACAATGTGGGTAACGATTGGAAGACTGAAAAACCTCTGAAGAAACTGTTTTCTTTTTATAGGTTTCCAATGTTCCGTTTTGTTTTTCACTGGGCCAAACCATGACGGTAGTTCAGAGTCTAAATGTTACACAGTTAGAGGGGTCAACTAACTATTGTTCACATAAAGCCCAGATTGTACTAACTTTTCGTATATTATAAAGTCCCCGCTTGTTTTATGGTAAAAAAAGGTTAGAGAGTGGATTCTCTGTTTTCTTTGTTGTTCACAAACGTATCGTTATGAGAGGTCCTCGTGGAAACTACACCGCTTTACCATTTCACATCGTGAAATGCAATGACATTAGTATTCATGAATGTGGCTTTCGGTGTGAGCACGATTGTTTCTTTCAACTTCAAGACTATTACTTAAAACTATGGTCTGTTTTTCATAGCTTTTGACATGTGACTGACAGCCTTCGTTTGTTTGATTGCTTGCTCTGGTAACGTCATGAGAAATCCAGCTCGCACCACGTCATTCCTCTCAAAACCGCTTTAGGTTCAGTACGTGCTCCAGTACATCTCCCAAAGTGTTGCCGGTATCGTTCGCAATAAAAGGTTGCAGACTCCAGAGAAAAACGTTTTTTTTACTAACGTATTGTGTCATAAGCCGGCACCATAGGCGGGCGAATTTTCATTCAGACGTAACAAGCGAAACGAGTGCAACCGTTTTGTTATACGCGTGTCCAGCTGTCCAATTCGCTGAATCCCATCCTTGTTGTAAATGGGTCAGAGGCTGGGTATCATAAAGTTTTGTAACGAACGAGAAAATGTGGACCGCATTAAATTAATGGTAATTTTTTCATCTTGATCAAAAGTGACGAAATTACTCCATTTAGGTCTAACCATATGGAAAGTTAACAACTAACAAGGCT
Source organism: Paragonimus westermani (assembly GCA_008508345.1). Classification (NCBI taxonomy): domain Eukaryota; kingdom Metazoa; phylum Platyhelminthes; class Trematoda; order Plagiorchiida; family Troglotrematidae; genus Paragonimus; species Paragonimus westermani. The sequence continues at coordinate 154,276 of QNGE01000177.1, read as the reverse complement.
GAAAACACGCCTAATTTACTTCATCGGGTGATCATTTAGTTTGAGGGGAAGATTCGTCGAAATGCACTCGAACAAGTCACTAAAGTGGAGTCGATAGAAATCATCTACAATCATCACGTGACTCTACTGACTATGTAATCATTGTGGGTGAGTGATGGTGGTTATTGTCACTGGCGGCTAAATGTGAAGTAGCGAGTTTACGCATCCGACAAATGTCATGGTCCATCTTGTTCTGTAGTCTGACCATGCAAGGAAAATGAAGGCTAGGTGGGCAATACTGTTGTGTTGTCACTTCCCACTTGCTAGCGAATGGAAGATAAGCTGGACAATATGAAAGGGGTTCTGTTGTACGAAGTTATTGACAGTCCCGAATATATACTTACCGGTTAGGTTACTTCATAACTACACCAAATCCTTCATTGTGTTGATCAAGTCATTACTGACAAGTGGCTTACAGTCTTCAAGGCTTTGTTAACGAGTATTTTTGCACTCAAGCGACGATCACAGCGAGTGCCTGGAGAGTTAAGCATACTTATTCTGTTTTGCCTCCCGTACAGCTCAGCCGACCTCTGATGTACCAGTTAGTTTCTAGTTGCTTTCAATGCAACCTACTCTCCACACTCCTTAGATGTCATACGTCAAAGTGTAAATATTTAGCCCTCATCGGGTCTACCGCAATTGGCAATAAAATAAATCATGTTATTAACAAATACTAAACAGACAAATCTATCGTGGAGAACTGTACCGCCACACTGAACAACAGAACATCTAAGGTACGCTGCCAAGCATGATTGTGGAATCACATTGCGTGTTGTCTTTTACACACCAGCAATAGTATTAGCTGGATATTTCACTACCTTAAACACATTTGCGTCAGTATGAACAGTTAGTTGTACTGACGAGCCTTAGATTTGCACATACAAGCGAATCACAACGGCAGTAAGTGAATTGATGTTTCAACTAAATCACTGGTTCTCAAAATTTTCAGCCTATCAACCCCCTAGTTTTACAAGCAAGACGTTATCGCTTCCACTCAACATGCCATACATGAAGGGCGCTTCAGAACAATGAAGACCAAGTACAATGATCGATATATTCACAGGTCAGCGCAATGGTTTAGTCTGGCAAAACCAAATCAGATTATCAATATCAGGCTAAAGCTGTCCAACTGAAATCGTAGATCACCGCATTCGAAAATTCTAAACACCCTTCTGCTGGTCCCTCTTATCTGGTTATTGCCCAATACTAACCTCAAATCGAGAGGCATGGGTGATATATCCAGCTATAGGAAGCACAGAATTCTGCCGTTCAGCAAAGTCCCTTTTATCTGAGTACTGGGACCAGTAGTTAGTGCAAACACTGAAACCACCTACTGCGATTCTTGCATTGTTTCGGTGTGAATCACATAACATCAGTTTACGCCTGTTTGAACTTCACCCCCTATCAATCCGAGTAGTGTTAAACGAGACGTACTACACGTCTGGTGTTCAAGATTATACTCACGCAGTAATTTGTTATTTTGAGCAGAGTAAGTCATCGTTGCGGTTATCGGCTCTAGCGGCTTGTCACCTAGGACTGGAATATATGGAAGCATCAAGCAGAACGATCAGAATACAGGCATTAGAGTTTCAAACATGAGGGAAGAAGATACATCATTTCCGTTTACAGTTTGCCATGATCATGGACACAGATATGTTGCGAAGTTCTGGGTTCCTTGTGTTGTAACACTGGATGTCTTTGAATATTTTTAATGATGTACAACGTTCGTGAAATACCTGTGTGATCACTCCCATTGTTACTCCGCTTGCTCGCTTTTGTGTTCTCCTCTGCAGAAATGCTTGAAGTTGACATGTAAAATGAACACTATGTATTTTTTCATCTAAATTTCATGGCACTATCGGTAAGGGACACAGAAAATAATTTTACCGACAAGAGAGTGACTCCACATCACATTGTCAAACAGTTCGATGGACAATGTATACCTGAGGATCACTACCGAGTATTTCCCATCAGGAAATGTAACACAAGACATTCGACTAGATTTTTGTTGTTCGGATGTCACCCACAACGTGCACAGTTTACCTTCCAAAACAAGAGGATGGGCCATTACTAGGTTATAAAGACCTATGACTGTGCTGAGCAGAGATTCGTGGATACCTGAAACTCACTGATGCGATTGTGGACTGTTTCCTGAATTGTTGTATTACCAGTTTGATCTGAAAAACAAAAGACGATACTAACACTAAATGTAAGCTTTATGTTGTTTGGTTCGAAACACCAATCAAATTGAACAGTAGCTCGAATTTCAGATATCCACAAAAATAGAAAACGCGTGGTGGTTAGTTGATGACGTGTCGAAACTAAACTATCATGAAGTAACTACGACTATTGAGTCTTGTAAATACATATAGGTATAGGTGAGATTTCGAAGAATGTCACCTTCTCGAAGCAAAAATTAAGCGGGACTGTGTCAATATCTGGATGTTCCATTGGCAAACCCTAAGAAAGATCTCACTAAATAACAATTTATAAACGAGTCATTGAGGGTTTGTACACGTTTTCCGGTGGATGATTTAGTGACATTGAACAGGACACCAACGTTGCCTTCTAACAGTAATATGTTTGAAATGAACCATCTCTTGATCATTTTTCGACTAATCGAGGGGATAGTTACCTTACATCAGACAAGTATTCCATGTCTTCATTTCACCATATGTTTTACACTATGAACTGATTTCATTGCTCTACACGTAGCCGTGACTTAAACTCCAGTTGGAACCACGTTAGTAAGACCACGATTGAAATGAGTGAAAAATAGGGCTCACTATTCAAGAGACAACATTTGAGAAGGACTTTTCGGTAAGAGTACCGACGAATATGTAGCAGACCGGTAATGTAACTCGTGACTAACATAGAAGACGTGGAATTCCACATTAAAAAGAAAACCTATACTTTGTTAACCTTTGTGTAGTCTGCCTGCTACTGACTAAAGTGATCATAAATCTCTTTTACCCGTGTGTTGACTATGTCTATGCCAATTGATCCATTTATAAAATAAATTCTTTCAAGTTTTGATTTTCATGACCGTGTATACTTGTGCAAGAAATGAACACTGTAGGCTAAAGTGGTTTCCGGCTGTTCGACAAACTATGTCCAATTTGAAACGGTAAACGACCTGATTTTATTCACTTCATGTGGCTTAAATTTCTGGATGTATCCAGAGATTTTACATGGAATCAAAAACTGAATTTGGATCAGTTGACGTGACCGCACGCGATCTATGTTCGTAATTCCTGAATCATACTAGATTCACACAGTACTAGGTTTCACGCAACTATGGCTGAACGTCTAGTTCCATACTTATTATGCTGTATTTGGTCTGAAGAAGTGATGGCTTAATCCATAGGTACAATGAAGATGTGTACCTCTTCCGTAAACAAACAGAAATGTGCTTGTACGCAGTGAGTACTTTGACAGTCCTTTATCTGTTTTTAATTCACATATCCTACAACTTTTCTCTTGATTGTAAAAGCTTGCATTATTTGCAACACCTATTGAGGATTCAAAAAATATGTGCGCTGATCGATTTCAGACTTATACTGTCTCAATCGACGAAACTATCTTGATATTTCGATTTTTACTTGGCAGGGTAACAGCCATGTCCTAGTTCGGACGAAACGTTAGGATCTGGTTGTTAAACTGCCGTAAATCTATCCTAGCCTGCAACTGAGGTGTATGCCAACCAGAACCAATCACACAAGACAACAATATAGATGACGTTTTGTATGCAAGTTCTGTCCTGATCCAAGATAGGGTGTCCTATCTTTTTCACGGAAACTCATTACTTATGACCGCTCGGTGAATGCTTCTTCGTATGGTTCGATGGCTAACTAACTGAATATAAGTTCATTGTTAAGGCTATCAGGTAGTTGCCAGAGTGGTCCCAGCAGATGGCGGCGTTCTGCGTGCTTTGTATAGTTTATTCTTCCCGTCTTCATCTACCTAACACTTTCGTGTCGCCGATGATACTGAACGAAACTTTCAAACAGACAGCGTAGTGTCTCAGGAGTAAGGAAAATCTACAGGACGATTTGAACTCACTGAATCGGTGGTGCACTGATGACATTATGCTGCTCGATGTCAGCAAAAATAGGGACGCATATTCATCACCAAAATTGAGCTGGTTATCACCTTGGTGACGCAAGACTGCTGTTATTCGTATGCAAATGAGATCGATGGAACGTAGTGACCGACAGTTTCAGCTAAGTGAAAATTGTGCAACCACACCAAACAAATCCTAAATTTCGATGTACATCTTTGGAAGATTTTGTAAAACATTCCACTTCGGAGTCCTTCCCACTTGTGTTCATCCTTATAGTCATCTAGAAGCGAAGATAAGGGGCTGTAGTACTTCTAGTAAAATAACTGACATTTAGTGAAAGTGTTCGGGTACTTGCCAAAAAGAAAATTAGGTCAAATTCTCAGTGAGCTACAGACATCTCAGAGGAGACTTAGTTTTCGCCCTCAAGGTCCTCCACATATCAGAGCATCCATCGACAATATTTTCCTCCTACCAAACAAAAATACACACCATAGGAGTCAGTCAACGAATCTCTATTATGGAATGGGTAGTTCACTGTTTAGCCAGAACTGCTTCGTAGTTAGCATCTGTGCGCAATGGAATTCACTGCCCAACTCTATGGTCACGGGTGAATCGGTTGACAGACTTGAAGTCTAAAGTGACCGGTACCTACGTGGCAGACAGTCTGCACTACACGTCTCCTAACCACCAGTCTAGCCCAGTGCCACAGATGTGGACCCCTGACGGAAAATCGTTTTGGCCTGTTTCTGTGATTGTTGCTGATATGACTGCTTGCTAACCACTTCAATGCAGTTTGCTGTTTATTTTGTTTCCATTCATCTTTTTCTTCACACTTATAAATCGTCGAACAAACATTTCCTTGACCAATACAGAAGAAGGGAAGCACAATCAACTATCGCAGTCTAGCTCTGTAATGAGTCGAAATTACTCAGTGATGCTACATCACCACTCTCGTGGTCAGGTGTTTGGTGGCCAATTGTAGAGTATCAACTGTAGTAGTTTCGAATGCTGTCGAATTGACGGAGTGCCAGATTGAAACCAGTGTTATTGAAAAATTAACAGAATCTGTCTGCCAAAATTGTTGTTGATCATAGTAGCGAACATACCAAAACGGCCAAGACCATCGACTGTACGACGTCTTAAGAATGGACAACAGGGGTAACCAAAACGAAAAAATGCCCAGTTCTGCGCTTAATGCAAAACAGACAAACAATATGAGAACTATCATTTATCGTTGCACCGTTTTTCTGAACACAGGAGAAGTCACTTGTGATGCTGATGCAGTTGTGACGATAAACTAAAAGGCTTATAACTTTGTCAGTTTGACTCGGTGTTGTTTCTTGTATTCATTTTCTGTTTCCGCGAAACATTTGGGTTTTCATAAATGCAATAACATCTAGTAGACACGTAAATTTTGTAACGCAAACTAAGTATTCTGTGTGCAAATCGAAGTGGATAGGTTTGTTTCACATGATGCGTTGCCAAATTCGGATACACCGAATGTCATGCACTCCGGTCACTGAGTGAATACAATTCCTTTAATGGTACCTGAAGTATTTCATTGAAGCAGATAGCTATTGTATTTAGAGTATAGAGAATTTAATCAGACGCTTGTTGCTCACCTTAGATTAGGGTGCATTTTACATGGATTCGATTGCGTAGCCATATGTTGTATTGTGTATCTCAGTATGGTTTTAAATAAAACAACTGCAGAACTGCATGAAACGTTATTTCCACCTTCTTCTCGTAATTTCGTAAAACAAATGTTTGGATGAAAATTTGGGTGTTACCTTGAGTTTACGCAGTGAAGGGATGCCTTTCTGGTAAGCAGCTGAATTATGGTACCTGCCTGGTATTGACCTGGTTTAATTTGATGCAACACCTGTCAACTAGCTCCCTGGCATTGACATCTTCTTGATGCCTGGTAGATGGAGTGCTAGAAATTTCGCTTCTATACTCCTGCGATTAATTTACTATGGTAAGTTGTTTTCGTTTTAAGCTTACGCAGTGTTATGTTATGATTTGAAGACGAATGGTTAAATCGCTAACTACTCACGAAACTTTCGGATGGAGGTTCGCTAATTGCCGTCTCGATACTAATATGTCGGTCATTAGTTGTGTGGTTTCAACTAACTTTTAACTTGGTGTGTTTTAATTTGCTCACTTCTGCGGGCGGTATACTCTAAGAATTCACCTCTACAACTCCAAAAGTAGATGGTACAGAGTGCAATAATAAATTGTTAACTGGTTGTTGAATGGATTTTTTCTGAGCTAGCCACTGTCAGGTCCTCAGTTGTTGAATCGAGTGTTGCGTGTGTGTTGAATGACCTGAACGTATGCAAAGGTTTTCTGGCTTAAGTCATGGATTCTAAAATTGCCAGTTCCTCACGTTAGTCATTGCAATATCAAATTCATACTGATCCCCGATCAGTTATTTATGTTCGACTAATGGCACAAAAGGCTGGTTTTTTGCGTCTTCGGTTGTTTTTACATCATTCTTATCATACCTGTTCCACTTTATTTCGTCCCCAATCTTTTAAACCGCATGGTCATCGTACGAATAACGGTCAGCCTAACAGACTTTATCATATTAAACTGAGCAAATCAGTGAGCACACCATTCCAACTGTCATCATTTCCCTACATCGTATGACCTGTAACGAATAGACAGTCGGAGGTTTGTTGTACAGTACAGTGAACTAAACTCATAGCTGTTTGTGGCTTTCCGATAAAACTGAACTTTTCAGTCACTACCCTCCTGTATAGAATCGCCTTTTCTTTCTTATCAAAGTCTTCTTCAGCTATTAAGTTAAATTTACACCCGTTCATCAGAATGGGAATGTTTTCTGCCTTCAGTGGCATGTGAAACTCCATTTAGTAAAAGTATATTCCAAACGTTTTTATCGGTTGATTTTTCCGTTCTTCAAGACTAATTAATCTTGTTCTATAGACTTAGATAGCGCTGACTTTCTTTGAACGCACGTCATGTTATAATTCTGGACGAGCAACTGAACTGGAAGAACCGCTGTTGCTCCGTAATAAATTTTGTGTGATCGTTTAACAGAGACTGATCCGGTTAACACTTCCTCTGTTGATGGTCGCTGGATAAGACAATGGTTTGTGTGATGGCGCTAATGTTGCCGTGAACCATTAATGTTTCCAATTTATCCAAAAGCCAATGCTAATGGGGTGTTCATCGATTATAAATGAGAACTTTTAAAGTGTGAATGCTTTTAATGAAAGAGTATTTCAACATAAAACGTACTGTCCTAGAGAACTGGGCAGGAATATTCCATTCAATCAACACAGTCACTCTGATCAGAGAAAATGTGGACTGTTCCAATTTAGCTTAGGAGATAATGCGGATGGGGTGAATCACGTGCTAAAAGAATCAGAATTTTATAGGTTAGAAAAAAATTACAATGTTCATGAACACCCGAATTTATGTTGGACAGTGGTACCAACGAAGATGAAAGTAACTAAGCAAGAGTTTTCGTTTCTATAACGGTGCGGATTATTAAAACGCATACAAAATGATTCTATTACTCAGAATAGAGAGAGAGAAATGTGACTTAAATATGGTCATCATGCATAACGCGAGCGTGTGACTTGTTTTCATTGGCGTCAAAATTTACACACCACTTCGAATTGGTCTGATGGTCAAGTTGAATGGATGTTCAGAGTAACATTTTAAATGTCTATGTCAAGTCTTCATCTGAAGCCATCTTTTAAGGACAGTTTCATGACAGAATTAGACCAGCTGTTCGAGGCAGATTATGTCCTAATACTTCTGAGGTGTTACGGATACGATAAGTGACCTAGGAGACAACGATTAGTAATACACTGAAGAATTCTTATTGACTGTTGGTCAGTATCAGGCTGTATTTGAAAGGATAACAGTACTGGAAGATTAGACCACATTTCCATGTCATCCCAGTTGACGTTTCAGTGGTTCCTTTGCAAAATAGTTAGAGGTTGAGCTGAATGCATTTTGTTAGCTATGCCAAAAAATCAAGGATTCCATGATAACAATGAGCAGATGGGACATCGGTGTATAGATCTGGTTCATTAGTCAAGATGTGTTCTAGCCTAGGCGGTCTCTGAGACTTCCGACAGGACGTTAACCCCTTAATTTCTCCTGTAGTCATGTCCACATCATAACAGTCAAAGGACTGGAAATTTAAAAGTGCTAACCTGTCACTTGTTGCCCTTAGCTAATTTGTTTTTCCAGACTTGTTTCAGTTGCGCAATGTTTACGATCCGTAGACACACGCGCAATCGCCCGTGCAGCGAAACGTGTGATTCGCGGCCACATTTTAAGACTAGGGCGTTAATAGGACAGTGTTCTGCCAATGATTCTTATTACGGACCTAGCTTCCATTGCGGATACTTCGACTACTGAGTCCAATTAGAATCTGGTTAAAATAAACATCAAGCTCGGAAAAAATACAACAACCCACAAGTAATATTTGTGAGAATTCTGTGGAGGGCGGCTTACCCATACAATTATTCATCGGCTCATTACTGTCAAATGAACTGGCTAGACGACAGTGGATTACACCATTCAGATGGGATGACGTGCCAGTAGAAGTTGCCTTTGCAATACCTTGTTATCGATCAGTAGGTCATACTGCACATGTACACACTTTCGCAGTTTAGATAAGCCTGACAGTCAGGTATTTTGATTTGTTCTCAGGAGAAGGGATCCCATATGTAATGAAGTGTCCAGGCAGCTGAAAGTGAATGATCAGCGAAGCATCTAGTGCACAGTCAGTCATGCTTGGGGTCTTAAGAGATCGCACAAATCATAGAGTGCTTAGCTAACTGTTAAACGGGTAGAGCAAACAGGTTTTATTAACCCTGAATACGAAGCATTCACACAGTCCTGTATAAGCCGCTGGGGAGCATCACATGCATGATCTTGGCCCCGTAGTCAGGCCCATCGAGAGATGACACGCGATGAATGATTGATCATCAGCATCCCCGTCCTGTTTCATACTGACAGTTTGACAAAAGTTTTAGGCTCTTGAACAAAAAAATGTAAGAACGAACCTTAAACGGGTCTTTGTGACCAATGCGCCAAAGTTCTTGCAGAATGAGCAGATCTGAGGTGTCAACTGTGCCAGGTGACGGAAGTTTGAGAGGTTTTGGAAGACTGGAATATGTCGTTTCTCATTGGGTTTCCCGATAAGGTCTCGAAGCAGTGAATTTCCACAATGCTGTGCGAAGAAATTTCATTCATGCATCTCATAAAGCTGATTCTTTACAATCAATTTCGGGGATGTTACCTATTATACTGAATCAGATCATTTCAACGCTGTCTTTAACTGAGAATGATCTCAGTGTTTTTGTGAGCTTATTAATGCTGGTCCACTGATCTTTTGAAGATTGTGTCTGTTTTTATTTTAGTCTTGGCAGCGTTTGGGCAATTCGGTTTATCATTCCAAATCTGCTACTTTCATTGGAGTTGAATGTTAATTGAGGGTGGTTTACACGATAATGTCACAATGGGAACGGCCATTGGATCTATCCCTCTGCTTACCATCGGAATTGGACGGTGTTGAGTTTGGAAGCACTTTCTTTAATCATGGGCCTTCATTGAGACCGACGTTACTGACATTTTTTACGTACCTATTGCAAATCATGTGTGATTTACCATGTAAAGTTTTAGGCATCGTTGTAAGCATATTGCTGCAAGCGCCTCTTGTATACGCATCAAGGTCGCTTGTGTGCCCCACACTCGTGCCAAGGCTCGAGTTGCGTTCTGACTGGTCGCGGCTTCAACGATCAACAGCTCACTTCTCCACACACTGAAATGACAACGCTTGTAAATGCGACAATACAGTATGTACTTCTACTGAGTCACTTGTTCTCATTTCCGTTTGTGTCGTCCGTAAGGCTCGCTGCTGCTGGAGCCCGGATACAAATACAGCAGCGACATGAATCTTTGAATACCAAAGCAATCATCGTACGACTGTACCACCGTAACTGCAGTGTTTGATACATACCGCGTAAAATTTCGGAGCCAGCATACGACAACTGCGATCGCAGCTAAACTCTAAACGTGATCTTCTAGTCAATGAAAACAAAATCTACAGCTATCACCGAACATGAGTGTTTTTCGGTAGCCCTTGCACATAAAGTGGCTTAGTTGGCAATATGGCACGCTCTATAAACCCCACATTCGGTAGGGCACTTATCATGTAGTTTGTTTATCTGACTCTCTACCGATCAGCTTAGTTATCGTGTTACGGAGAGAAGCCAACCGGCATAGAAGAGGAAAACGGAAAGGCGAGTAATGATCAGTTGTAGAATTTAAATCAACCAATTCGATATTTGTCGAAGGAACGGAATGTTAGTTAGTACACTAATATTAAATACGGCAGCGGAAGGGACATGTACGTGATTATGATCTTTGCAGTTTGTCGTCATATCAGTAAGCTGCACGCATTAGTGACAGGGTTTGTTCCGGATGCCTATCGGACATATTAGATGAGTGGTTGCTCCGCTGTTGGTGTGGCAGACCAATCAACTCTTCGTTTGAATACGGAACACTTGCTTCATTTCATCATAACAAACGTTGTCACTATCTACTCCAAAGACACCGGTCTGGTAATTAAGTATCACATGCATTTATTTGTCGAAATTCACGCACTGTACTCCTCCCACCGTTGTTCACGTTCAGTGTGTGACGCTCTCGCTTGTCTAGGTCATTCCATTCTGTTATCAACAGAAGAAGTATCTCGATCGCGTGTGTATCTCAGATTGCAGGTGCGCGTTCGGAAGTATTGACACAAACGATTCTGTAATTCTAGACTGGACACTACGAGTAGCAACCAACTTGCCACATGTGGTGTTCAAGTCACATCGCCACTCCCCGTTTGTTCTCGTGTTCTACAAAATGTGGTCTTTTCCCTGTTCCTGTTCTTGCCTTACATAGTGTCCGTGCCAGCTCACGGTTACACATTTTTTACTAAGTATATAGCGTTTGTGGTGCTGAACGCCAGTGACCTTACCAAAGGTTCTACGTCAACCCTACTGTACAAATTGTTTCAACTGTCAAGTTGGTCACATTTCCATAGCCTGTAAATTAGTACATCCACATGTGTGGACGTGCTGCTTTCGCTTAGGAAATGTAGTCAAGTTAACAAACTTCATGGGGTGTGCCGGTCCATTCACGTCATTGGTAAAATGTTTCTCGAATTCTATCTGTTATACAACTGTACGACGCGATACGGTAGTCTTATGTTGAAGTTATCTTTTTTAATAGATCAGACCCAACTGTGAAAAGTCAGGGTGTCGGCTGGATTCGTACCAGCGGCAGACACAGCATGTCAGAAGCTCTGGACTTGACCGGCATATGAATCAATCTATAATGAAAGCCACTTAATCTGTTGATTTATTAATGTTTATGTGTTTTCACACGGGAGTTACACTCTAACGATTGTGTTGTTTGATTTGTGATCAACACGGTTGCCTCATGAAAGCATGGCCGGAGTTCCAGTCCTGGCCATCGCACGGATGTGCATTACTGACGAGCTGTATACCGAGCGAAATTCTAGTTTAGTGATTCTTTTCGAAATTAAGTCAGTTCGGAAGAAGGTCTATGGAAATGCGGCAGTTGTGATCAATTGTTGGTGTTATTCGATCCATAAGGTTTGTTATCGAAAGATTTTATCATTTCTCACAGATCTCGAAAACAAATTGCACGTCGAAATGGCAGACACAGTGGACGAAAAATGGGTCTACTGTTTGCAGTCAGTCTACAACCTTGGAAAACTATGCTGCAAAATCCTACTTGACATGACCCAACCCTTTATTCAAAAAATATTAAAGATATTTTCAAATTCTCACTAAGATCTCGATACAAACAGTGATTTGCTCTGTATTGATCGTTTCGTGTACTTTTATGAATTTTACACAACCCTCGCCTTCTTATTCGTGAATCAACCAATAAACTGTGCCAGTAGTTCTTTCCATTTAAAATCGATTGCAGATATACACGAAATTTCACTGGCTTCAATGTGAATGATGTAACAGGGTGGCTGAGGTTCATTTAGTTGATTGTATTTTATTTGCTGATGCTAGTGTCTCCAAAGTTAAAACTTTTTCTGGATGTACATATAACCCAACAATGAGGTGGCCTGACTTGAACGGTTTATCTTTTCAATATCTGTGTATTGTATGAAAGCAGTCAATAATAATAATCGTGTATCGAAAATACCAAATGTCATTGACGTTTCACACAAATTTGTCTGTCCACTGGTATTTCAGACTGTATTAAATTTAATAAGAATAGTTCGGAGAACGCCAGTTGCAGTCACGTTCAACTTAATGTTGCAAGAAACCGAACAGACATGTACACATATTTACACAAAAAAAGCTGTTTACATCATTGTTCGGAGAAGCGAACCAGTTTCTTCTATTTGAAATTGGAATCTGCAACAATGTTCACTGCCTAAGAAGTACGGCAAACAGTCCGCTAGAGCAAAACATTTTCAGAAACCCGCAGAACTCAAGTTGGGATAAAACATATCTCATTTAGAACAAACTCTTCGAACATATTGAAGCACGTGCAGCATTACAGTTGGTTTCATCAACTACTGTGTTCAGCCGTCCGCACTCTGATCTAGTGTGCAGAGTCTGACACCATTTTTTCTCCTATTAATCATTGTTTTCATGTCTGTTGTGCTAATTGTATATATAAACCACTTGTCAATTATTTGAATCAGTACGACACTTCGACTTGTGGTGTCTTGCCTTCTGCTTTCAAATGGTTGTCGCTCTGGTACTCCAACCGTGGTAAAATCCTTTTTAATAGACTAGAAGAACTGGACTTACAAGCATTTCTCTGTTGTTCAAGTGGAAGCCTCTTCGAAGCCACGCGGGATATAGTGCGGTGCATTCTACTGTGAACAGTTATTCACTGTAAATAGCTTTGTAACGCTGTAGATACATTTTTTGCTCCACCCCAAGTGTTCACACAATCTACTGAATGCGGAACGTGATGACTATATCAGCAAGAAGTTGAGAAAATGCAGATTATATCAGAACACCAATCAATATGCAAAGCAAGGTTTGTCGTGAATTTCACAATTGTATCTGTTATCACAAGTTGGACATATTCTGCTGTGGATTCTACACCCTCATTCTGCAACAGCGGCCGTAGGGAGCTTTGCCAAAACTCACGATTAAGCGTCCCTTTCTATCCTCCAAAATGACATTCGTTTGTTCATGCAGCTACCAATCGCCCTAACGAGTTAGTGGCCCGGATCAACCGATTGGCTTGCCCGTGTGGTAAGTCAATCGATTTCTGGCTAGTTTAAAATTTCAGTCACCTGATGGGCGCGTGAATACACGCGTCCAACCATGCAGACGGCCAGTCAGCTGGACACCTCAAGGAAGTGAGTGCACCATAAGCCCTGTTTTGGGGTTAGAGGTAATTAAAAAAGTGAGCAGTTTCATTTAAATGAAGGTGAGCAATGGAGAGTCTTCACGATTATCTGGATAGTTCTACCCGCACGTGCTCACAAACTAACGTGGCTGGCGCTACCTACGGGCTGAGTCCACAAGCTAAGTGTCCGAAAATTAGAGCAAAGCTGTGTGAAACTGCTAGCGCTCCGACCATCAGCAAGAGGCCGCCCACAGCATTCTTAGACACGGAAGATTGGGGTCTTTATTTACGCGTGTGTTGTCAAATCCAGCAAATCAAAGCCAAATATGGGTGCACAGAAAAGGAAGCCGAACAGATGATCCATTCGGAGCGCATCGGTCGATGGGGCCGTTTGATTCGTCTCATTATTGCTTTTAACCGCTTGTACGTGGAATATAGTAAGTTGGTGGGTTATGTCAGTTGTAAATTGATCAACGCCGATTCTAACCAGAAGTATTTGACTGAAAATACCGGTTCACCAAAAATATTTGCTGAAACCGGCGAGGATGAGAACAAGATGTTTGTTGTCAAAGGTCCTGTATGTCAGCCTGGATTTACACAAAGTGCGAGTGATCGAGGCGATATGGGAACACTGGCTGTTGAATATGCGTCAACCATAGCTGGAACCACACGGAAATCACTCGTTGTCGGTGATCACACGCGCAATCTAGAACTTGGCTACAACTCGAAGTATAGGTCTTGTGTATCACAATGTTCACCGGACAAAGCCAAACCAAACAGGCGATCAGGCACCGTGTTCAACAGCTCCTCGACATCCATAGGCTTCAAATCATCAAACAGAAAACCTCCATCAACACAAGCTGAATCCAGCAGATGGCTTAGTTCCCGAGGTTTCCCGTGGTGTTGTCGTTCCACAAAGAAGCTGACCAGTCCAAATTCATCCAAACACGCACACGAGGCACTCAAGCTTTCCAAACAGTTGGAGACAACCGTTAATTTTTCAAATAAACACAAATTTTCTGAGGAATCCAGCCAGGAATACTTTGATCAGATTCGACGCGATCCGGTTGAAAATAGTGTGGTTGTATACCAATTAGTCAGTTACCAGTGGCGCATAGAGCATAGGACGCAATTTCAAAATGAATCAATAAAAGACTTACCTCCAGAAGAGCAACAATCTGGCAAGAGGTTGGTGGATCTGGTGCACCTAGGAAATGACATACTACCTACTATTCGGTTGCCCATAGCGTTAGAATTAGTACTGCCGAAAATGCAAAGACAGATTAAGAATATTATGTGCAGTTGCCAATATCTGTGTGATCCACTTGAGGTGGCAGCTGAATTAAGGCAAATGAATTATGACACGGAGGCGTGCATAGCATACTTTCACAAAACTCGTCCGTTACGTGAAGTTATTCACGAGTTTCTCCCAAAAACTCACATTACTAAGACAGACGCGAATCAATATCCTCACAGTCAACCGCTTGCGACTTGGGGGTTACAGTCTACTCTGCACTTAGGTAGAAATACCTTCCAAAAGTTCTTGATGAATCTCAGGACTCAATTAACTGCTTTGAGGACAGCTCAACAGGATGCAACAAGACACTTGAATCGGTTGCGTCAGTTCTCACTCGGAATGAATGTCCAACTAGAACAAGCTTTAAAGGAAACGCTGGTGTCTCAACTGTGTATATCTCCACAAGTTGAAAAGATTATTTCTAACAACCGAACAGATTTGCCGTTTTCACAGTTAAGTAAACTGGTGCAAGAAAACCGGTCGTTAAAAATGACCCTCAGAATGGAAGAGAATCGTCGAAAGACGATGTTCAATATGATGCAAGAATATCTAGGCAATATTCGCGTTTATTGCCGTTGCCGTGCCATACCACACGCGAGGTCCTGTATTGAAGTGCCTTCTTTAGATACGGTTCTGTTTGCTAACGGCACCGAAGCAGGGATTGAGCAGTACAAATTTGATCGTGTTTTTGACTGTCATGCTTCTCAGGCTGAGGTCTACACTGAGTTGGCACCTATCGTCTGTTCATTTTTGGACGGATACAATGTTTGTTTCTTGACCTACGGTGGTGAAGCTAGCGGTAAGACGTATACCCTTCTCGGTGCCGGCGGATTTTCATCGGAGGCAAATGGTATTGTTTACAGAGCACTATGCAACGCATTGGCTGAACGTGATACAAGACAGCATGATTGGAATTATTGTCTTAGCGTTGCTGTAATTGAAATTTACAACGACAATGTCACAGATTTGCTTGGTAACGAAACCGGGGTGAACGTACACGTAGACTCCGGATTGGAACGCATGATGGATGCTCTATCGACCCTCCCGATTGAAATGGAGACAGACATTGAAGATTTGTTGAACCTTTGTCGTGCTAAGAGAAGAATCGGTCACACTGCACTGAACTCACAATCATCTCGTTCACACTTAATCATTCTGACCCGACTGAACGCCCAAAGTCGAGTTCACGAGACCAAATTTTGTAGTATTCTGGCTCTTTGTGATCTAGCCGGGTTTGAGGATATTATCAAAGCCGATACACTTGGGGACCCTACTTTGGCCAAAGAAGCGGGCTATATCAACAGATCACTTACCGCTCTCAATCGGGTCTTCATGTCGCTACGCACACAAGACCCTAACACAGTATCCTATCGAGATTCCAAACTGACTTATTTGTTGAAGCCATTCTTCACTTCTTCAGGTAAGTGTATACTGATCGTGACCATCCGAAATGATAAAGGAAACCTAGCATCTACACAAAGTTCGTTGCGTTTTGGTCGGGAATCGCGAGGAGTTACACTAGGTCGTGCGCGCCGTCAGCTCAACCTGGACAGGTTTCTCAATGACACAAGCCTCGCGTGATTTCCAGTTCTGATGGTGTCTGCTGAAGGATAAACCACAATATTTATACCGACATCAACCAGACCGAGGAGCGAATCGCCTAATCGCTTAAAAGCTCCCGAGGAATGAAGTAGTCTTGTTGCTGTTAGATCTGTGAAAACGATTTTATGGAACGCATGGAATATGTACTTCTTTCGCTCTCTGTATATATGGTTCAAATATCCACTCGAGCAGGAATGGTATCTGCTGCAATACACACTATCATTTGCATACTATCTGGTGAAAGAGCAGTTGCAGAGAATTACAATTTTGCAAACAACGCCGATTCTCTGTTTGGTGGGTCTGCGGGATATACCCGACACTTTAGTAGCGTGATCGTTCAAATGGGAACGGGAATTCGTTTACCTCATACAGTAATCTAACTGACATTCTGTAGTAGTCTTTGGCGGCAGAAGAAACCTATTTTAGGGAGTTATAAAGTGACGAAACCAACATTTCATACTTATGGAAATGGATCCGAACTTATAGATAATTGACTGCGGAATGTTAGAATTAAGATGGCAGTTGGGCGTCGGTGTAGAAATGAATTGTCAATGAACACAACTGAATTATCTCGCTGATAACTTTGTGGACGTGATACGTTGTAGAAACAATTTGATATTAAGATGTAAGCAGCCGATACGTGACCAGTACAATCACTTTGGTGATGAAGTGATAGAATCAAATACAACCTGTTCGTCTGGGTACAAAGTTTAAATACCTTCTTGTGAAGTGTTTGGGTTTCGGCACGGCTGCATTTACTAGGCACATTCTGGTTGGAGATATCCTCTTTGCATGGTTTTATGGCAGTTAAATATCAGTGTTAACCAGTGATTTACCACCGTCCATGATTATTATAAACCATAAAACTATAAGGACATATCAATACGGAGACCATTGCGATTGTTACTTTCAACTTGCTGGTGGCGTTCGTCTGTGTCAAGAGATCATAAGTTAGTACGGATTTGAGACAAAGCAAAGCTTTCACTGTGGCAGCCCTAGTCAACCTTGTGAAACACAACCAGTTCTACAGTAGTGACTGTTGACTATTAATTCGGTTCTGCTTGTTGTGTTGTTTACCTCTGGGGCTTGGGGTTCTTTCATTCTGATGGTACTGATCCCTCACACTACTTCACAACACAATAAATATTGAACACAATGGCTTATTGCGACAGTTATGCATGATACAAAAAGGTCGCCTCTGTAAGTTATCGACCATTGATAACTGATCACAGTTAATTACTGGTAGCGCACTTTCGGACCACTGATTGTACAAGGACCAGTTTTGAAGGTAGGCCTGCAAATCATCGGACGATTCTGACGCTGTTAAACAGATTTCGAGAAATAATCGAACCATCTCTATAATACTATCAATTTCCTAATGTTTTTATGTGCCACTTACTCATTAATACATGTCCTCTGAAGACAATTTCAGTTGCTATTCCCTAGTGCAATCAGACCACTTGATTAGTTTCCATAAATCTGAGATCGAAAATAGCAATGAAAACCTTCAAATTTAATATTTATATAGCATTACTTCATTAATGCACATCGACATTTACTCACCAATAACCGATACGAAAAATAGTAAGTTGCAATTCAAAGATGAAAAAACTCGCATTTTCACATCTTAAAAACAAACAACTGAATTTTAACAGTGTTCACATCGTCTCCCTTTTAGTTGTCACCGCTTTCTTTATGGTCAGTTTCATAGACAACTCAGATTACACCATTAGTCATATGATTCAATTAGAGTATGATAGAAAGTTTACTTTCATAGTTGAATGTGTGAATGTGAAAGTTAAACTCCCGAGAATTTTCTTGCAAACGGTATAAATCACACTAGTATTTTTGCGGCAGTTGGTGATTCAAGTCTTGCGTCTATCGTTCTCTTGAACAGTGACGCGCAGAAGGATATCATAGATGACTTGACCAGCTGAACGTCAATACCATCTACATCGTTCTGTGTCAGGTACACCAGAAATGTTCTTGTTGTCCTACTGTGACAAACCCAAGCAATGAGGATTGCCAGCAATTTTACAACCAGTCATCGGCCACCGTCGATTATGTGGCTCGCACAACCATTTCGATACCTCCGTTTTCCAACAGTTTGTAGGCTGTTGTGTCGCTATACGAGTACAATCAACATTGATCCATGCGGGCCATAACAGCGGCAGAGAAAACACTTGACTCATGAGAAGCATATACTACCTCATTTGCCAGCCGTCATGTCTACCCTAGGCACGTGGTCGAATGAGTCGTTGTCCGTTGAAGTCACGACCAATCAGAACGCAGCATGACCTTTAGCCCGAGTGTGGGGAACACAGACGGCCTCGACGCGCATGCATCACTGTCCAGCTAAAAAGCCCGTAAAACCGTAGCGAGTGCTCTGTGTCGCTGCGTCGGTGTTTCCTGGGTCGCACGGCGTAGACGTGGCAGTTCACATGCGCCTGTTTGCACCACTGGTGTGTAGCGCTGCCTAGCGTCGACTTTGAAGCCAGCCGTAAGCTGGCACTCCCCCGGTCCACGAGCGCGAGCTACCGTGCTCGGTCCTGACCGCCAATTTGCCGATCTTTCAGGCGAACAAATGCCCGAGGCTGTGGGCTTGACGGTTGTTTTCTGTAAGTGGTCCGCTAGGTAGGACGACGTTTCCAACGCTGGGAAGGTCTATCGCCTGTTAGCAAATCTCAATTTCAAATCCTGGACTTGATGACTGGTGTGACCAGGAAATTGACCAGACTTCTTTTTTTGTAGATGCGATGCGTTCAGGTAGTGGTCCTAGGGTGGGGACAGAAAAGAAATGGCAAGTTCTAGTTGCCCTAATGGCTAGACTAACATCGTACTTCAAATTAGTACAGATTGAGCAGCTCTCTCTTGAATACATCTACCCTGGGGGTCTCAACAATATTGTGGACACTTTATTCCACGAGTTGACTGCCTGGTTGGTGGAAAAGTTAAACTGAACAACCAGTTGTAAGATATCTGCACCAAATGTAGTACGAATGAAGTTGAATAGTTTGGGCGTCGTGTTTCACATGTTATTTGTAAACAGATTGGGAATAACACAGGAAAGCCACCTGGGGTGGTTGAAACGTAGAGTATTACAACTTGCTCGAAACACTGTGTTATTCCCAATCTGTTTATCAATGAACAGCCAGTCTTTATTTTGTTCTCTCGATTGTGAATCTATGACCTCCTAAACCTCGGTAGTGTCGCATCGCAAGCAAGCACGCTGGATGGCTTATGACAGCGCGATGGGTAATTTTGTACAATTCGATAAGATCCTCTCTTACCCTCTGTCGTTCGAGCGAGAATAAGTTCAGCGACCTTACTCGGTTATGTTAGTTTAGACTCCTCATACCCCCATACCATTTATACGGCGAACTTTCGTACTTTTCCGAGGACTCCAATGTCCTTTTTGAGATATGGTGACCAAGCCTGGACACAGTATTCCAAATGGAGGCCAACTACGGCCGAGTACAATTCAATGAGTACCACTGGACATAGGTTATCGATCGCGGACTTCAATCGATACAACACCCGCCGCACTTTCGTCACAGCCGCGGCACACTGGGCAGGTTGAGTGGACGTACGGGTGACTTAAATACCCAAGTCTCATTCGTTATTTCGTTGCTAGTTCGACTGTTTATCCATGGACATGCCTTAGATACATGGGGGTCGACTGAAGAGCATTAGCGAGGATGAATTTCTAGGATATGCAGCGGTAATTCCCACTTAGATGTCTACTGGCACATTTTCAAGATGCTCTCTTGGAGGTCGTCCGAGTCTGACGCACTTCAACCAGCTTTATATAATCTGCATATATCATGGGCTGACTAGGTTGCCGCTCAAGTCATTTATATATATGAGGAAGAACACAGGGGGGTGAGGATTGAATTTTGAGGTACACCAATTAACGGTTAACCGTCTTCTGGCAGTACTCCTCTCACTCTCACCCTACACGACCTCCCAGGTAGAAACGTCTGGATCCACCTGCAGACTGTAGAGGATGTACCGGCTTTCGTGGCTTCCAACCCAATAGTCTGCTGTTGCCAGAATCGAAGGCTTTCTAGAATTTTAGATAACACACCTGGATCAATTGTCCTCTGTTTATCATCTCCGTGACAGTATCTGAAAACGTCAGCAGGTTGATGAGACAAAACCTGACCCTTAGAAAGCTTCATTGAGGAGTTTTGAAAAACGTCTGCTTACGGAGAAATGTGCACATCCTGTCTCATATTGTGAGTTCTTATATTTCGCTGACGACACTATTCAGGATTACTGGTCCATAATTTCCGACGAGTGATCGATTGCCATCTGTGAGCAAAGAAATTATGGTGGATTCCTTTCAGCCTCACACGGCTATACCTGTACTCAATATGAGATTGAGCATATGGATAAAAGACGATGACAGCGGTTTGCCAGCGGTTTTAGGATAGCCGGGTGGATGTTGTCTGGTCCTGCGTACTTTATGTTGTTTAACAGGGATATCGTTGTCCCAAATTCATGGGACGTAACGTCCTCATCCACCATGACCGCGCCCTCGAAGTTAAAGAGAAGCACAGGTACTCTATTGTCTGAGCGATAAACACTTTGAAATTGTTCTGTAAATGCGTCTGCTATGTCATGGACAGTCTATACGGTCTCTCTGTTATAGTAAAATGTGATCCTAACGTCCTTTCTTAAGGATGATCTAGACCGGGCATAACTGTTAAACTTCCTAGAGTTCTGTCCAATGTCACATACCAGGTTGAGGTCATACACCAAACGAGCATCCCTTTTTACCCAAATTACTGCATTTCGAGCTGTTTTGGCCGAATATATGGTTTCTAAGCCATCTGCCCACGCTAGAACGTGTTGTTGACCCTGGGGGCGACCCTATGCTTTCCGACACCTTCCTTCCACAGGTTTTGAGAGGCGTTCCTTTCTGCAATAGAACCGGAGGTCATCAACTCAGTTTGCCCATAAACTGTCGACATCCCCAGTGGAAAATGATGGGTTCCAGGTCATTCCATCAGCTTCCAATATCAGACTCATATGGTCAGTTCAGTGAAAAAGGTGATCTTTGTGTGCCGCTTTTACTGACAGAAAACATTTGAGCAAGAAATAAATCATCATGTGATTGCTCTTTTCGAGCACTGCTGCAAGTGATACGTTTGCGATGTCACTGCTGCGACGAACTGCGAGTAATTCAAACGTTCAGGCTACCTGATCAAGTGGAAAACTTGTGGTCATATCAGCATGTGAAATCGGTAACAGGGTAAAACACTTTATGATCAAAACCTCTACCACTAACAGATTATGATGGCCAGCTAACTTTAGAAGCATTAAAATCTTCCAGAATGAGCAGGTGATAGCCTCATGGGCAAGTCGTTTGGAGTACTTTCAACAATATTACATCTTCTGTCGATATACTCAAAGACTATCATTTGGCGGGTTTACATGAAGAAGGCTGGCGGCGGTTTGAGTAGCCAGGCAAATGCAGTTATAGTTCACCTTATAGAACATCGCGTCAACAAAAAGCAAACACCTCCAGCGGCATTGTCACGACAATTGGAACCGATACGCTCAGATTCTTAACTATATTTCCGGTGAGCAGGCAAATGTCTACGGAATGAATCGTTGTTTGCAGCTTGTCTCTCTTATTGGCCAGGCTGCATACAATCGCCAGCATGCTCTTCAGCTCCGGCAAACTGGCTTTCTGATAGCTCCGCAGTTTGATCACGTCTATTACCTCGGATGATAAGGAGAGGTCCGGTTTTGAATTTGAAGGTCTAAACCACATCGATGCAAACCATCTTTCTTTTTGGCGGTTGACTTTCCTAGACTGATGTTTCGTCCTCTTGTTCTCGTGAAACTGTGATAAGCTTTTCCACCCCATTTTGTGCACAGACATTCGTTTTTGATTTCTGGTGCAGTTGACATCGTCACATATGGGTCGAATTTGTGATCCATGACGATATTTGTGCCTGCAGTCTTCTGAGCTATCGTGTAAAGTTCAGTCCGTGCCAGATCTCGAATGCTGAGGTCTCGAAGTTTGACTAGGAGCGGTCTGAGAAGATTCTTTTATGCGTTACGTATAGTCTGAATGCCCAGTCTGTGTGCTGAGCACTAATTTGCCGTTGCGAGCAGTCCAGTTGTCCGCGGAACTCAGTATTAATCGTCTATATGGAGATCTATGTGTTAGGATCGTAAATGATCGATTCCGGGGGTGTGGATAATTATTTCACCATTCCTTTTAGGATGGCCTCGTGAGAACTTTCTATTTATCTCACTGCATTAGTTTGTTGTTGTAGACTGGCGAGCCTCGTGTTGCACTACACAAATGCAGTAAGACGCTCGGATTTTGCTGTTGACGGGATGTAGTAGAATTTTGTCCTTAAATCCAACTTTTGAAAAGAATCGAACGCCAGCTAATTTGACCAGTAGTTCATCTGCTGTTGGGACTGTTGGTTTATCCATCACAATTTGACCATGTGGCGTCTTTAAATCATCGCATATTCACAGAAAACCGTCTGCTTCTAGCACCTTTACCATGGGGTGAACCCATTCAGGGGTACCAGTTTGTTCTAGCAATTAATTTGAAACCATTTCCTTTATGGAAGAGGTCGCTTATTCATGCTTGGTCAGAGGACTAGGGCGCTGTGCTGCTGTAGAGAATGATTGTGTTGCTATTTTGAGTAGTATCCCGTGAGAACAGGCACTCGAGTGGCAGCAATATTGACCAAGTTAGGGTATGTGTTCTCGTAGGTCAACGTGTCGGTCGCCATAATCTTTCTACAATCAACAAAAGGTGTTATCTCCGGGGCCACAACTGCATCCCGACCGAGTAGTGCTGGATCGTTCGAGGATACGAAAACGGTTATCTATGGTGATTCAAGGTACAGACCCACCAAAATGAAGCCTCGAACATGAAAACATGAATCTGAGTAACTGTTAAACCTGTGGGTCAAAAGACAACATCATATCACTGAAATTCCATTCATAGAACCTTGAAGGGATGACGGTTATTGCGGGAGCGGAATTCAAGTACATAGCAGCAACTGTCCCATAGGGGTGTGTACAAATGTTCACCTTTCGAATGTCCGTTGAAGGAAGCTTGGGCCTCGGAAACCCCCGCTGTTGCTTCACAGTTAGAGTAGAGTTAATCACTAAATAAATTTGTTTTGCCATTAATGATAACGAGTCGTCACCAAAAGTACCTTGGCTCACTCACGCTACTTGATGAGTTCTGCAGCATCGGGCAAAATGTGCTCATTATCAGCAGATAATGTCATCAAATTTATGAGCCGGACATGTCCGATAGTCTGCTTTATGTCGACCACTACCTGAACGGTAACCCATTCAAGCAGTTGTCGATGTTGTGGGAAAGGAACAGTATATCTTGCTGATGTCTAGGTTGTCAGCTTTCCTACTGAACACTCTAGAGTATTCATATGTTACTGTTTTATTCCTGACAAGATTGAAAGCACCATTCCAAGACAACTTCGCTGTGTCTTTGATTAGAAGTGTTCCATCGATGCGATTATCTTTTATTCCAGCGATAAGTTCTTGGGTGAGCATGATCACTTCGAACTTATTCCTTGGGATGCCCGAAAGACCACATTGTCGAACTGTTCGGAAAGGAGGACGACATATGAGCTGCTCTAACGATTCCAGAGCGTCTTGTTCCAACTAGCAAGACTTGAATCTTCCTGTGAATATGTTTGTACGCACCCCATAGTCAGTCATCCATAACAAGAGCATCTGGCTATGAGTCAAGTGCGTCGAAGTTCTGTTGTCCTCCAGCGCCCAGCAAATGATGAAGCGGCCTCAACTTCTGGCTTTCATTGTAATTACTGCCCATCGATAGCTTATCCAACTAATTTTTAAATGTAGTTTTCCAGTGAGCCCAGTCACGACAATAAGACTCCGGTGGATGTAGATTAGAAGCCATCGAACAGGTTTGTTTGGCCCGAGGCCAGTGTCGCATCCCTATTCGGGTACAGTCAACACTAAGTCATACCGGCAATAACGGCAGTAGAAGAAACACGTGACTGAGGAAAAGAACATACTGTGTTCTGAATTCCGCAAGCAATAGCGTCATTCTTAAGCGTGCAGAGGAATGAGCCAATGACCAGTGAAGGCATAACGAATCAGAACACAATTTGAGTCATAGCAGGGGGCAACTACAAAATCTGGTGTCTTCTTAAATCAGTATGAGTATAAGAGCGATAAGATCTAATCCTGTGATGTCCTTGGAGCAACAGTGAATACAGCCTGGTCACATAAAAACGTCAAAAAACTTTCAGCATCAGAACGATTATCTGTAGTACGGGAACCATGAATTAACAAACTACACAGGTGGACAGAGATATAAATTACTCTGAACATGGAACTTATCAGTTAACATGGTGAACGTGACATCTGTTTTGAACACATCATATTACATAATTGGATAGAACTAGAAAGAAAGTCTGTAGTAATAGGGCTACGCGGAGTTGACGGTACGACTACAAAGACGGGCATGAATGCATATTCATTTTTTATTATGCACCACGCAGACGACAATTAGCAAATGGGGGGTAGATCTTAAGCTTGAAGATTTTCATAACATCCCATATGTCCATTGAGCGCACTATGTCCTGACCACTGTTTTAGTGAAGAAGCAAACGACTCAAGTAGTTTTAATTTTTATTAACAGTGTTTTCCTTCATTCACCTAAATAGTCCACATTAGATCTGTCTGAAACGTTGAAGTTGGTTTTGCTCCTTTGAATTGGAACTCAATCGTGGAAGGTAAGTTGATAGATATTCTGTGGTTTAAGGTCAGATTATTGAATAGACCCACCATTGGTTGATTTTGTCTTATCAGTTCAAGTTGCTTTGTTTGGGTTTACCGGTATTTGGGCTCGATGGCGTTTACATCTCCTCAAATCCTTGATTCGCATTGGTTCGTAGATTTTGTCTAGCTCGATGTGTTTGTTCATTGAACAGGTTGATGAGTACCAAGCTCCGAGAAATTCTCTTGCATGTTTGGTGTTTGCCTGAGTAAGGATTTCTGCGGTGTTCAAGTTGAAGGCGTGTCCAGTTTCATCCTCATGGACGGATATCAGGGAAAATTGATCGTGTCTCTTGATGGCCAGTTAGTGTTCATGTATTCGTGTTGATAATTTCCGCCCGGTTTGGCCGACGTAGTGTTGTCCACAGTTATTGCATTGGATTTTGTAAATGACATTTCTTCTGT
>QNGE01000177.1:87081-128040 GCA_008508345.1 Paragonimus westermani | reverse complement strand
CATCAAATCCGACAAACTATCGTGCCAGTATTGACCCGCATTAGGCCATCTAATAACCTTACCCAACGCGAACAACGAGCTTTGAACAACCTCAAAAAGGATGACATCATCATTTTGCCAGCTGATAAGGGACGGATGACAGTTATCATGGACAAGGCAGACTACGTAGAGAAAGCAAAACAACTGCTCAACGACACAACCACCTACCGCCTACTCAATGCTGATCTCACCAAAAAACTGGCCAACAAAATCAACAACGCACTAAAAAAGCTAGAGGCTTCGCACGAGATAAGCAAACAGGAGCGTTGGAAAATGCAGTCAAAAGATGCAACCACTGCTAAAAAGACGGATAGTTCAAAGGAGAAAGACTAAAACGTCTCACACATTTGAAAATGTAGTAAACCGTAGGTGCACTGAACTACTGTCGGCTCTTATAAGCAAACACTCATAATGTTGTTCGCTTGTCCTGCATACATCACAAACCAACCGTTCGAAATAACTTCCTAATGCAAATTCGCTTATCTGTAATTTTTCTTCCATTCGATCAATCCCGTGAACTTGATTAGTACTGAGTTGATGAATGAGGCTCGAGTGAACAGGAGGTCACGAAGGAATGACTACTCACTGTATAGTCAGTATTTATCAAAAGCTTTTGAACCTACTGGTTCCTCTGAACAAACAGCACTGAATTGTAATTGGTGCACTTACACAAAAGTAGGATGCCTGACACAGTGGAAAGTACGTCGCATTCGCAACGATCATCTGGAACGAATGACCTTTGAATATTCCCAGGACCAACCAAGATTGCAGGTCATGATGATTACAAGGCTCGGACACACTGTAACGAAATTGACTTCCCAACAATCCTATAGGGGTGGGTAGGATATGGGGCCAGTAACACAGATGATCAGGTAATTATCAGAATTCCCCTCGGTGAACGGCGAAGTGGCAGGGCGGTCTAACAGTGATTATATATATATATATATCTCTTAGAAGATAAACTGAGAAACAGATGGCGTTTTACAACTTATTTTGCATTATCTGCCGGATCGATATCTCAAAATTTCAGTGATCCTTCTGCCACTACGCAGTGACCACTTCTTCTTCACACTAGGGTGCTAAAAAATCCATGGTTCATTTGTTGATGTATTGCTGGTTGCACCTGAAACTCACGAACAGTGCATTTCAATCTTTGACAATTTGCCTACGTTTGGCTGTGCGAGTCTTATGAAGCGCAGCCAGCCCCTCTCTTTAGACTCAATATTTGGGCACCCGAGGCCATCAATTACAGTCACACAGACGTTTTGGGATGTTCGTGTTCCAATCAGCCGAAGACTAACTTTTTGCATTGTTACTGACGTATCAAAGGCTTCCGTTGTGCATCCAAAATGTTTGTCTGCTATCCTAAGTCCGTCCTTGTTTTCCGCCCATGAGTAAACCAGTTTTAAGAAATCATTGATGCATGTTTACAAACAATACGGTAACACGAAATGTTATGGAAGTTGCATGGCAACAGGCGCAATCGAAATTCTCACTGATATTTCAGCACTAATGTTGCACCATAGGGAACCAATTCTTCTCAAGTTAGTGAATCGGTCCACAACGTCAAGCGAACCACCTGATTCACATTGAACGCCACTCAACTTTGAGCTGGTCTAGTTTTCATTTGGGGTAATTTATAACTAACTGGCAAACCGTACCATACTCTTGCATTTCCTGCAATTTTTTAGCAGGAGAACGAGCAGAATTTCCACCTCCATGCTTGTTTGGTTATTAATCAATTCACCAGAAGTTAGACATGACACACTGTTCACATCTGAAGACACGGTCACAGTAGTTTCAAAGTTATATTTGAGATAACTAAGCGTCTTGAAAGGGAACAATGTAACTATATATGAAGGAAGTCTCAAATTGTGATGGTTGTACAAATCTTATGACAGTCACAATCTACAACTACCTAAACGTATACTCGCTAGCGCCTAGCGATATAAAACGAACATCACCAAAACCGATAGCGAGAAAACAGTATCACACGTATCCTGGGTGTTGGACAAATATTCATTCGATGGAGCAAAATTAATCAAGGATGTATGCACAGGTCTTTGACCAAATGGAATTGCAGAATTTAATCACGGCTTGCGCGACCGGCATGCTTGTACAAACAAGCTTATTGATAAGTGTCCACTATAATTAAAGAGTGCCCAGAGTGACTTTCAGATGTTTACATTATTATAAAGCACCTTTATGCATCACGTATCCGTGGTTGACTCTGGTGGGTTTCCAAATGTGCTATTCTATGAAAATGCCTCCTAAACCGGAGGTATTCAAATCATTAAACGTGGAATTGCTAAAAATCTCATGTTCTAGAAGGACAGTTTGTAACCTTCGGGATCTCATTGGTGAAAGTGATTACCGCGTCCACTATCCCTATAAAAGGGTTACGAGATCACCAATAGGAGACTCCATGCACCCCATTGATCTAGACTTTCAGCATCGGGGTTTCCGAGTGTAGTGCGACCCAAGCTTGTTAAGTTTGTTTAATATCTGGTGACCACAGTGGACAGGCTTTCGTTTGCACTCTCTCTGAGTTTGATTCTTCAGTTCCCGGCATATTTTAGGTGCGGAGTTGTCAATCCACGATGTTCAACTGTTGGGGTTTGCGATCATTTAAAAAAAGATGGCTTTGTAACACACCCCAACAGTTTAGCGCATTCTCATTGTTTGCCACTTTTCGTATTCCGACTACTTAGATGGCGCCCTATATATGGACAGATTCAATGTTAACGTGACGAAAGCAAACAAGACGTGAGTGTGTTATCACACCTACCACACCATCCACATATTCGAAGAGAAACAAGACACATTCGGAAACGGTTGAAAGCAACTCTAATATGATGTGAACTTTCTAATAGACTACTGTACTGGCTGGTTTGATGACCGTAAAAGAAAGGCGACTCGTGAATGGAGACCAGTGGTTGAGGGACAGAAGACCACATTCTCCTGCTCGGTTGTTTTGTGCAGTTAGAGGAAGGATGACTTTATACCAGAAAAATGATATTGGCTGTAAGTTAAGAATAGCTTATGGTCCACCTGTGGTTCTGGACGCCACGACTGCCGATGACATTAGCATCGGTAATATGTTCTCATGAGACCCACTGTGGAAGCTATACCCTCAGACTTTTGCCTGTTTTGTTAGAGTACTCATCTGACTGCAATGACAACTCTGCTAATGTTGCTGTTTACTAGGAGCTAGCTGTTCTGTTTGAGTGAATATACAGTTTTGTATACATTTTGGTAGGTGATATCAGGTGGGTTGACTTAGAAGTCCTGGGTCCTGCTTACTTGGTGGGTTTGACCCAATACCCGTGGACTGGACGAACATGGAATAGTGTTACAACCGTACTGGGACTACTATTACAAAACAATAGTTTCAAAGTGTTCAGAGTCACCGCTGAAGCTTAGTAGTTCCTTCCTCCGATCAGACAAGGATTTAGGGGACCCACAATGCTGTTTGCTGCAGGTAGCGAGACGCTGTTCTAGATGATTTCTCTTGCTGTTGTAGACAAAATGTCAAAGCGGTCTGAATCACTCATGAAGTTAAGGTTCATTAGTAGTTCAAATCTTCGAGGTTGTAACTATTGAACTTTCATCTTAATTTGGCTGGATATGCATGGTTTTCTGCTGATCTACCAGTTTTCTCAATCCGTGGGTTTGTATACCGATCGAATTGAAATCCTTCGACAAACTGGTTGCCTCTAGAGGAGGTGGATATGTCAGCAACAAAACAGAAGTACCGACATAGTGTAGAGTGTAAACTCAACAGTTTCAATCCGGGAGACCCGAAGCTCTCATAGACCTTATTTTCACCGACCATTCTGACAGTAGCTCATTCAACCGGCGACAAGGCAGTTGACCAGTATACAGAAATGTTCTGGAACCTGTTAGGTTTCATAGGAAATATTCCTTGCTACAATTCGCATAAAGGTTAATCTGAATAGTCCGTGAGAAAACCGGCAAAACTAAAACCTTAATTAACTGACACTGTAAATGACAGAAAGCCATCGAACCAGAGAATGTCAACAGACCACTAAACTAATTTATGCCATTTATTCGAATTGTCCATGTGTATGTAGAACCGTGATCAGGCAAATGACACACGTATCCATAGTAATTCAAGAGGAGCACATTTCGGGCTGTACACTTCGGAAGACAGTTTGGCCAGTTTGTCGTGTATGTTACCGTCACTTATTGTTAATGTTTTAAAGCAGTCATAAAATCGTCCACGCACTTAGGTCTACAATCGTGTCTGTGCTATCAAAGTCAGTAAATCCGTTGACCCAAATAGCCTTTTGTCGACATTGTTCAAATTTACTGGTCTGACAGTAATGCAGACATTGACTCAGTTATTCCAACTAATATGGACAACTAAGAACACTTGTCATCTCTGAGATCGTCCTCTAGTGCTATCCAGCTTCATAAAGGACATCTAAATTTCTTGCGATACTCATCATCGATTCAGCTTGATGCCAGTCATTATAAGATTCCTGGCATCAACCATAATTTATGGACGCAATGTAGACCAGAAGGCAAGCAACTTCTGGAGTAGCGTCTCATATTTAGCCAATCAGCAGTTGGGGTCTTTTACGATCAAGAAGATGCATTCAATTCACCATACTGAGTGATATTTTTGCCGTTACTTCTTCAAAATGTTGTAAAGAACAACTATATCAACAACACAGAACAGTACCATATTTACAGTTCAAAGCTTGTTAGCGTTTATGTCAACTCAGTCTAAGGCGTCACCATCGCGAATGACTTACGTGAAAGTTGTACATTTTCACCGTTTTGAAATTTGGTTTTTGTCTATGACTTACAAATAGTGGTGGCTTGGACACCTTGATGAAGTGCCAACTAACTTTGCGTGTGTTAACGAAAAAATGTTGTTCAATGTTTTCCAGACGGTGGGGGCAAATCTGGATGATATTTTTTCCACTCGGCACATGCTGCTGGATGTGGTTTGCAGCCTCAAAGTTCAAACTGTTTCTGCAAGACTACAGAGGGTATGTATATTTTCTGCTTGCTATTGAAGTTATGGAAGTTTCTGATGGGTTCACCTGGGAAGCAAGCTCAGTCAGCAGTGGCAGAAGCATGACTAAGATTCGATGGCAGGCATCTTTACTAAGTTAGGTCACTAAGTTAGGTCATCTCCAGAAACAGAGGGGTTTCTGTTCAATGCTCACTGGTCTAGTTAATAAAGTCCTTGCACGAATAGTTTTATTGTACGGTTGTAAAACGTGGAAGCGCATGTTTGAAGAGGAAAGTTATCCTCCTTCAGTCAACCATCCTTCCACATCGGATAACACAAACTAGTAATGAACCATACAATTTCGAAGGTGATATTTGATGGCTAGGATCCATCAATTTAACATGCCTAATCTTAAAAGATGCGCAAGTTTGAATGATTGGCTCATGTACTGGAATTGTCAACTGATCACCCTTCACTCCGAAGATCCTGTACGATCGACCTAGCCAAGCTAGCTGAAAGAATTTGTAGATACTTTATTAGTTAGCACGCGTGAATAAACACACATTACAGCTTAATCATTCCCATTGATGCTCGTTTCCGGCGTTGGGATCCTCATGACTCACTTTATTTTTGTTACTAATACAACTAAGAAATAAAACAGTTCAATACAATTGACACTGTTAATTACCGTCCATGATGAACTCAGTGCGATTAACTGAGCAGACAATGAAGGTTTTACGAAGACTGTTTTTATCGATACAGTCTTAATATGGTGTACAAAATGGTT
Source organism: Paragonimus westermani (assembly GCA_008508345.1). Lineage (NCBI taxonomy): Eukaryota > Metazoa > Platyhelminthes > Trematoda > Plagiorchiida > Troglotrematidae > Paragonimus > Paragonimus westermani. Next base: position 122,227 of record QNGE01000177.1, on the reverse strand, counting down.
GTTTTTCCAAGGATAAGTAAACATAGGCGTTGTATTTTGATATGAGCTCTTCCTAACTTCGCCCTGTATTCATTTGTATGTCATTTTAAACAATTCACATACTGTTGTGACTGATGATGACAAAGTTGATGCAGATGAGATTGAGGATGATGTGGTATGAAGAACGGATGTACCCTGAAAGCATATGGCGAAAAAGGAAGTGAAAATAACAGAACTAACATAACTCTCGAAAAAATTAGTTTGCTACAACTTGTATCACTACTGACGAAAGAAGAAAGAATGTTTCACTTAAAGATTAAAAGTAGACTGGAAAACAAATAGCCAAAGTGACTGCTCTCACTGTCCACAGTTAGCTGACAAACGCAATCAATAACTTTTAGAATGGTGAATAGTAAATGACCGTTAATGACTCGTCATTCTTGGAAGCTTCAAGGTCACTTCCGTTTTCTTGTAAACGTCTGAAGCAACTCCCATACAACCTTGTGAATAACTGGTCAGAGAGGAAAATAATGGGGTCAAACTTTGTAAGATGCCAATTTTTCTGTGTATCTCTTCATAATAACCAGGGACAAGAATAGTTGAACAGAATAAAGTCAGAGTCAAGAGTCCACTATCGTGGAAGGTGGACAATGTAAAACATGAATTTATGTGCACACATCACTGGCTGTTTCTGATTGGTTACTGATAGCCACAACTTTGGGGTTTAGGTGCCACAGTGCCACAAGGAAGGAGTTGATCGGGTCAACATTGTGACCTATCTTTAGAATGGGCTTCGCTACTGATGACGTCCCATTTTGTGCTCGGTTTCTCATTTGATTTTTCTTTAGCCATTCAGGAAGATGTTCAGCCATTTATTGATGCAGATATCGACACGATTCGCCTACGTAGCCCTCACTACGACAGCAGCAGAACGATATATGAGAAAGAATAGTTGGGCGAATCACGTCTAACATTTCCAAAACTAACTCCCGAGTTGAAGACAGGGAGCAAAGTTCAGTAGCGCAGTACGTGGGACTCACAGTCGATCGAACCTGACGACATACTACAATCGACTAGTGGCCTCCAGTGAACTGCAATTTGATAAAAACATATTTTCCAGGTTGTGTGATTGTACCTTTTTTCAAATTATACTTGTTACGAATAAACACATTTTTCCCGGTATGCTCTAGTGTGTAGTGCGGTTGTTAAAACCTGTGTCAAACGGTCATATGTGCACACTCGTCAGGTCTGACAAACAATGTTTAGATCAGACCCTGCTTGTGGACAACGGGTGAAAACCTGGATAGTTGGAGATGTTGGTCAACATTTCAAATGTCGCAGCAATACATGACTGCCTTGTGAGAAAAACAGTAAAATATGAGTTGATGGAGCTCAGGCGATAAAACTCGAGGTGTGGGTTTCCGTTAAGTAGAGATAGGAATATTGCCTAAAATTGGTGTTTCAGCAAGCGAGCTCAACAAAGAAGTCATGTTGATCGTACAAAAATAACCAATGTTGTACGCACAAAGGTTAACGATTCGTGCAGTCCAACAATGTTGTAGCGGCTCCAAATTTACTTTTGTCATGAGTTCCTGCGATACAAGCGCTATGTGTTTATGACAAAACGAAACATTTCCTTCTCGCAACGTTGTTTTCTTTTATTGATGATTAGTCGGGGATATGGTTTATTGTAAAGTTGACCATCATTCACATTTTATCGCAGCCTTCGCATTCAGATAGACTTTCCAGCCAGCCTCTTTCGAAAAGAACTCACTAGACTCGAGTTTCGCTCTTATTAGAGCTCGTCAGTAGTGCATATCCTTGCCATGGCCGGCGTTTGAACTCCGGCCATTCCAATCATGAGGCAACCGTGTTAACCACTGCGACATTGACCTCACATTAGGCACGACCGAATTATTAAATCTGAACGCTCAACCACTCTCGCTTGTGAATAGTGAGCAGGTTGCCTTGATTAAGTGGACCAAACAAAAGCAACATTGTAAGTATTTATGAACGTCTGTCATGAATATTCTGTGAAAAATCTGATGTTTTCACTGCGGGTTAATTAGAAAAACAAGAGCTCAGTGATTCACTCTCTTGTTGATGTTTTCTCTGGTTGTCGTACGCGTGGTATCGATATGATGCACCGGTCTGCTTGCATTGCATTCAAAACTGTGTTCTATTTATGAGACGTCATTCATTGCCATGGCCTCACAGTACATATAGGAGGGTTAGGACTTGGTTATGAACGTCGCCCTGACAAATTAGTAACAATAAGTTCGAGCGATGTGCCATGACTGTGACGTCTGTAAATTTGTGGAAAACGAGTCCAGACATATTGTGAATTCATATGCACCACATTGTTACCTATAAGAAGCTTCGGCCATCTGCAGTGTTAAGCTCTCGTAGGCAGTCGTGGGATCTATGGATGTCCACTGTAACTCTCTGTAATTTTAATCGAAAGGTTGAAAACAACGTATAGACATAAAGTTGTTGATGGCCGAATAACACAGCAGGGTTCTATTTTCTCACCGTTTCCGATGACTCTCCACTAAGTTCCTCGGGTGAATGTACCCATTCGAGTTCTGAATGTAGCAGCCATTGGATGGAAACTAAGACGTTTCTGTTTCACGTCTGTGGCGAACTCAGAATTAACAGAGCAAAGCAAAACTTTAAAATTGGCCTCTTATTCGCGCAATTGCAGTCGACCAAAAATAGTGCAAATATCTGGGCAGATGAGTTGACGAATCAGTAACAGACTGGAAAATTGTTCACATGCATGCAGCTATCACGTGAACTGATAAATATTTGGGATTTAACCCTGAGTAGTGTTCAGAATTGATCGTGGATTTTACAATACGACATACTTCCTAGACAGTAAACGCTGTAAGCAATTACTAGACTCACGTTTCATTTTGTTCAATTCCACCAGACTCAGATTTAAACTGCCACTCACTTTCTTCCGAGTAATAGTGTTTAACACTACGCTACTAACCTTGTAATCGATACCAATGAATAATCCCACGTGAAAGCACACTTGTATTTACCAGCAAAGAATGCTCAGATTACTGGATCGTGTAGATAGCAGACAAACGGGGTGGACATGGGATTTTGTGAGAAAAAACGCCCCAGTGAACAAGAAAACGTTCTAAGAGAGATGTAGTAGAATAACAACAGAGACATGGACTTGTAAAACTGAGTGTAATAGTTTTGGACATATTTCTGGAGAAATAAACAAACTCAAACATACCGAAACGAATCACAGGGTTTGCAATATTGAAAAGCAATAATGCAGACAAGAGTGGAAACAAAATTAGCAACCCAGTTTACTGCATGGTTATGCAATTTTATACACTAGCCTTTGTCAGAACAAGAGAGAAAATTTCCGGATATATATATTCATACAGCGAGAAATAGGGAAGCGTACGCAAAACACTGGATAAGATTCGATGACGTTGGAAACGAATTTGAGTATGATAGATCTAAAGGAGACCGCCTACTGACATGAGATCAATTCTTAGCTTAAGCAGCTTTGATAGATTAAGATCTGGGCACGACTTCAGTTCTGATCTATTTGTGGGGAGAATATAAAAATTAACTAATGCTCTTCCCTGGAGGAAAGGGAGAAACATTTAATGTTTACACTCACTGAACGAAGTGCTGCGTCCACGAGATTGACAAAAAATTCAACAAAGTTATTCTCGACGATGAACGAACAATAAGTCGAGCGTGACGTGTTTCATATCTTCCGATAGAAACGAATTCTCTGGAATATTAGTGGGTTTCACACAGGGTGGGGATGAAAATAATCAGAGAATTTTGACTGGGATGCTACTGAAATTCGGAGATAGTGGAAAAGGTACCTGACCATTTGGAACTGTAAATTAGGAATGACTAGAAAAAATGTTTGTGGGGGGATATAAACATTATTTCTCGTTCACCATGATACTTTCTTAATTAGGAGGGGACTGCCGTTTTTTCTTCCGGATTGAAATGTTGAAAGCCAAATACATGGGCGACTTTAAAAAGTAATTAGTCATATACAATGTGTGTAGCGGAATTTTACGTGCCGCGATTTTTCCAGTATATATATATACGTATATATTGTCACAGACTTTAAAAAAATACAACAGTTAATTAGGCCAGCTGCGCTCAACAACTGGTTCATTATACAAATTTGAGTCGTAAAACAGTTTGTAATACACACGATACAAAATCGAACCCTCCAAATGACGAGGTTTATTCACCGAAAATGATCTGCTGCAGTGTGCAGGATCGTTGCTAACTACCGCAGGTGCACGTGAGAGTATTCCATCTTAATAGTCCCTGGAATGGAACAGTGTCAGCATGTCAGTTCCCCACAGTAATTGCGATGGGTTATCCTGAAAGTTGCTACCGAATTATCGCCCGCAAAACAGTGTTCCTTTTTACGAAACCCTTTACAGCCATCAAATCTCAGTTGATTAAAACGTAGAACATATTGACGAACGTCAAATTAATGGTTGTATGAGAAACAGATTTAATTTAATTGGATGACAGAAACATATTTTTGTAGAATGCAATCACTCTGAAAGTGATTCCGGTTTACGTAGGATTGTCCGCTCTTCTACAATTGGCGATTTCGGACTGCATGACAAAATTAATCATCTCTGATTAGGGAGACTGCAAAATTTAGACTACCTCATTCTAAGGATTAACGCAACAAGTCATAAAAACTAGTCATCGAAAAAACCGAGAAGATTATTCGTGTGGGTTGGCGCTATTAATGTGAAATCACGAGTTGAACATTTTCGAAACATTCGTAACCAAAAACACCTCAAATATTTTTAAATTTGTATGAAACCGACTAGGCTTTTTAAATGTTCTCGTAAATGAATTGTCTAGATTTGCCAGTTATACCGGGTGGAAGCAACTGGATTAAAGGATTGCGTAAAAACCAAATTAGTTGAGGAAGGATTTCCCAACAAAACACATCTGATTTTCTTATAAAAATAAAAAATATAGTTTATATTTTCTCTATGTTTTATATCGAATCGCCTGAGGTCAGTGCACATTTGACTGCATCAGTACACCTCTTGAACTGGTTTTCATTACTGAAAACGAATTCGAAATTTTGCAATCACAGTAAGTTTGTCGTTAAAAGCCAATTGATGTGAGAGTTCCTTGTTTGCCTGTCTAGTCTGATGTGCATATCTGTTTCGATCAAATGCACTTTCTGGATAATGTTTGAGAAATTGAAAAAACCTATTCTCTTCTGTCTGTATCTACTTCACGAGATTAAGTTTAACATCCTCACATTGAAATCCGGAAATGTTTTCAGACGAACACACTTGCAGTGACCAAGTGGGTATTCGTGTTTTTATGGCGAACAAGACCTACAATTCTATAAGGAAGAATATTAAACTGTTATCCGGAAAAATCTGATCGATACGGTGCCTACATTTACCAAAGAGAACTATACAATTAGTTCACTTTTCCTAAGATAGAAATCCTTTGTGAAATTAAATTAAATCGGCACAGACCTATTCCTGGTGTCCTTGTTTTGTAGATTTGCTTCATTAGACGATGTTAATTCAACCGAGGACGGACGCGTAAACCAAAGAGTGCTGTTTGTGGTCCAAGTCGGATATCCTGTTCACCACATTCGATGGTGGACCTGTTGCAAAAAGGTTACCTAAACGGACGTGAGTTAATCAGCTGATGAATTTTGAAAGTGATTCACCAATTGTTTGCAATTGTAGACATGCACGAACATTTGTGTACAGCCTGCGTTAATATTGCTTGGAAGTTACCACACTTAATTTGTTTAAGATTTTGCAGAAGATGAAAACTACTGACCAGTCAAAACAGTCTATATTTTGATAGGAATAATATAGACCTGCTAGTTAGTTTGTTAGCTAACCATACTATGCTTTTTCTAACAGTTCGTATATCATCTTATGTGATAGAGGATCGGACATTAGCGTTAGCCGAATAAAAAAGGATTTTTTAGACCGCTCTCTGTACACACGACGTGTCACTGCAACCAGCAGCTTGCTTTGCAACTGTAGAGTGGACTTACGGAAGTGAGTGCTTGGTGAACGCATTACTGTACTGCACTTCGCCCGCTTACCACAGTCGCGTCCCGATCTACCCAATCGAGGAAGATCAGAACAGGAATCTGAACGGCACTAAGCAATCTCAGTTTTTCAGCAAAAAACAGCACCGTTTTGTGTAGGAACAACAGTATTTACGACTGCTATTAAGTGACAGGCGTCCCCATGTTATGATTAGTCAGTTTGTTGCTGTGTTGTGCAATGACCGTGCATTTGGCAGCTCGGTTGGTTGAAACACATACGCATTCATTAGCAGCTGATCGCCGCGTGTGATTGGTTGGCACCAATTTAACCATAATTCCGTCTGTGACAGATTGTGCGTGAACAATTATTGACTGCACCTCCTCCAGTCAAGAAACCGCTCCAATGCGAAGTTATTACACAACGTCCTCGTTTCTTGGAGCACGCTTCACAGTAGCTTCTGTTTACTGTAATAGAGTAATTGATAAAGGCGCCTGGTAGGATCTAGTGACTGAGCTGATTCTTCCATATTACCTATCTCGCTGTAGACAAAAGGTGCTATGACTTTCGTCCACGTAGTATTACAGCACAACAGTTCAGGCAGTTCAACGGGTGATTATGAACGTAACACTAATTTTTTATTATTATTAATATTATAATCATCAATCATTATCATCATCATCATCATCAACAACAACAACAACAACAACTCAACAACAACAACAACAACAACGACAACAACAGCAACAACAACAGCGTCTCTGTGAGTCGCGACCGCTCCAGCCCGGGAGACGAACTCGATCTATAATGGCCAACCCCTTCATGAACGACTTCGTTTTCCTGCGCCAGATCATTATCTGAACACCTCGCACCTTAAACCAGTCGGTCGCATTGTCAGCGAACAGTACTCGGTGTGGAGGACGACTAGCTGGCATCCTTAGTACGTGACCTGACCATCTAAGCCTGTGTAAACGTAGGGATTGAACAAAAGAACTCGTTTGACAATCACTACCAAACACCCGTTTTCTAACCTCTTCGTTACTTACACGCTGATGCCACCCGATACGACCGATTGAACGCAGATATCGATGAGCAAATACTTGAAGACGGTTCACGTCTTCCACCTCATCTGTGATTCTGTTCTATCCTTCGATATCAACAGAGGGTGGGCTACTGACTCTTAAAACTCTTCTAGTGCTAGAAAAACAAAATTACTGCAGTTGAGACAAATACATATTGTCTTGGCTGTTGCCTGCGTTAGTGTTGGTTTCCGACTTCCGCCTTCCCTTTTGTTCATTGTTCAATCTCCATTTGATCTCCATTTTAGAAACCGATATTTACCTCTATATTCCACTTGCCTTGAAATACTGTCACTTCGTCACAAAATGTAATACACTTATTACCAGCTTTCATATCACACTCAGCATCCATTTGGGTAACGCAAGCCTGGTTTCCTGTTGGGTCTACATGTAGTAATTAACTCATTACACCTATGTCCCTGGAACATCAGTCATCAGTAATCCGACTCAATGGACCCAATAATCCCAGGTACTGCAAAAATAATTGGGAGCACACCAAAACACAGATATCGTGAACAAAATGGGTATCCAAACTAGCTAGTGCTTACGTACGTTTATTGCCTCAAAGTATTTATTTTCAATGCCATTAATTTAACTGTTCTGAAAGTATGCCTAAACAGAGATGATCTTTTACTGGAAGCAGGTGGGTTGAGGTTGTGCCTAAAACTTTGAAATTGCATGGATAGTTAATGACTGCACGCAAGTGCCGTGAAGTTGGGGGAGTCCTCGAAAGAGTAGATGAGGAAGGTTCGTTCAGCTGCGCGTCATATAGCGTTCCATTATCAGATGGCATTTGTGAAGTTTTATGTATCATTTAATCGTTAATTCTAACGGTAATTCTCAACATAAGTTGTTCGATTCACGGAACAACCATGCCAGTGATAAGTCGGAAGCTGCGCAGAGAAACTCAATCACTTCAACTTCTCGCATGTTTCCCGGAATTGATCAAACATGTAGGGATTAACTATGCTCTCCTCGCAGCTCAATCGCTTGATGTCAGTTCGCAAGTAAACCCATGAGCTGTTCTGCTAACCATCACCCAGATTTTTCATCTGACTGTCTAATTCACTGCCCCCACTGCTCATTGACTAATCAATCATAAACCTTACCATCTTTATACGCTTAATGATGATTGTTTACCAGACAAATTTCCATATACACTTAAAAATTTTCACGTTTGTCTGTTAAAATGTGGTTCATCGACTGAGATCCTATCAATGCAGCTTTCATTACAGCACTCGTGACAAAAAACTACCTTGCCTGATGGAAACGAAGATGTACATTAATTCACGTTTCTTAATTTATTCGTTGCAAACATGTCACGCACATAGGTGAATTTCGACTTCATTCCTGTTGAAACTAATGCAACTATTTGATTCGTTTGCTGTTGGCTAGTAATTACAGAATCATGTTTAGTAGGTTGGTTTATAACGGTATTATGCGCGAATAGTCATTCGCATCGAATATCGATTCATCTTGCAGCGCGCATCACAGTTCCCAATTCACAATATATGATGGTTAGAAAAATATGCCTATGAGATACAGATGACTTTTGGAGAACATTCTAGGAAACTTTGGTGGAAAATGTCATACAGAAAAGGTAACAATTCAAGCCATATTTTGACAGATCTATCGCACTTGGTAACTGAAGGCGTTATTCTTTTGTGGGGGTTGAGTCTCTCTGTAAGGTAAAATATTCTAAACTACAACAAAAAAACGTGGTCAGTTTGTGATGGTGCAGCACTTTTGGGATGCAACAAGAAGAACGATAACTCCACATAAAGAACTCAAGAACCAAGTTATTTATTTAAACTCAGAATTAGTTCTACTGCAAAATTTACATAAATCAGTTGAGGTAACAATATGGTGGGAAGTTTACAAATAAATTCAACTTTTCCTCAAAATGTAGTAACTTGTTCAATTGCGTTTATCAAAATCCTTCCAAGCAGTAAAAGTATAGTTTAATGTATTTGGTTGTTTTTGTGACTAAGAAGGTTGTTTGCTTATGTTTAGAAACAAACGCTGAACAGTTCTACAAATGGTGACAAGTCAAAACACGACGGTAATCGTCACCTTTATGATGGATAGATGAAACTGGGTAGAGTGTCTGGAATGAGAAAATTGCAAAACGTGGACATGTATGCACTACATTTACGTGAATAGTTCATGCCCAGGTGCAACCTGAAACATCTGGGCAGTGCTTTTAACTAATGTGGCAGATTATATGACTTAGCTTGGACCAAGTTGCGAACAATCTAAGCGCCAGCTGGATTCGCGACAAATACAGAAACAGGACGTTCAGACTGACAAGTTCTCTACCAGCTGAGATAAAAACTAGGCCAGGAGCTCAGAACTTTCACACTGGAACTCATATACCTGTTCGATCCACTCTGTCTTATGGAATACACCAAACGACTCGGGCGACTCTCTGTGGAAACAGGATTTCAAGAATAGTTTGTGCTGGAATCCACCAATGTAAGTGTTCGTTCAAACCCAGCCGAAGTGCAGAGTTTTTGCGATCCAGCCACATGTAAAACACATGTATATTGCAATATAAAAAGGAAGGGATCCATAAGCCCCAAACATTCGTTCGGGTTGAAAACGGTGTAAATGAATGTTCTGTGCATAGTGAAGTCACAGGTGCAACACTGATTATAGGTCATCGAACAACTATGAACGTCAACCAACTCTGAGTAATTCACACGGTCCTAAAGTAATGATCATATAACTACCAGAACTGCTGTCGTTTCCACCTACTCACTTTCCCATTCTTGGTGCACAGTTTACATTAACCGTACAACCAGACACTTATCAGAGAGAGTACGTGAGCAACAAAGCGCTTGGTGAGCAACTGGATAGCAACGAGGAACTTTTCGTGTAGCTGTCCTTCGTGTGATCGATGCTGGACACCGTCTTTTCGAATTGTCCGTTTAAACTGATCAGCTATATAGCACACATGCACATCTGGAATGCGAATACAGTTTTGTCGGCTTACAGGAACCATCCGAATCTATCTGTGCAGCCCTCGTCTGTCACCGCAGAATTACTCACTGTACTGGATCAATTGTCGTAGTCCGATAATAATCAAGACTGTAACAATTCAATGGATTTGGGTGTACATTCTAACATGTACCTGTTAAATCGGAATCGGACAGAGAGTTTTGTGCTTACATGCCCACGTCTTAACTTATACCAGATGAGTCACGCAGCAAACTAAGCAATCACGCGTACAACTGCTTACCAATTTATCGGTTGGTTTAGATCGTTTGTCCCCGGTTATTCATATCTTACATGCATGTATCATAGAATGAATCAATGCACCGTATTTGGCGGCTTACCAACTCGTGTTGTCCTTACCCCAGCGGGGGGATTTAACAGTACTACGCAAGACTTACTTGATTGTTGTGGTTTTCTCCAACAACCGCATACAGAATACAAACTGCACAAAAATTGAAATGGTATCGTCAGTGTGCAGAGGTAGATGCGTTCTGATTAATCGACCGCAGCCAATCTGGACGTTCAACTATATACGTACAAACTTCTGAGTTGTAAACGAGCAGCGAACATGTGACATTTATAACAACCACAACAACATGATCCACCACTGTATTCAACAGGCAAAGATAAGATCCGTGATCACTACACAGTTGTAAATCTCAAGTGGCAAGTCCTCCGAATACATATATATATATATATCTTCTGGTACCATGTCGTCGTCAGTCTTGCTGAAAGGAAATCCGTGTTATCTAACTTCTACTTTCTCCAAGCAGGTAAGTGTTTAACAACATTCGAAATCGTATCTTAGTGGAAACAATTACGAAAGCTGACGGGTGACAATTCCGATTTATGACAGAAGACATTTTTACAAAACTTAGTCACGCTTCAGGTGTGTGTGGATAAAGCTTTCACTGACCTGACCCTGTTAGAATACCCGCTGATATAAGCCCTTTCACTGTTTCGGAACAACAGTGCAAAACATCGATATACAGATAGGGAATAACACAACGTTTCGAGCAAGTTGTAATACTCTACGTTTCAACCACCTCGGGTGGCCTTCCTCAGGAGTGTTGTCATCGAAATGGATTTCGATTTGGTGCGGATATCTTACAAGTGCAAAACATCCTTTTTCGATCCCTGATTCATTGCGTTAGTGTGAACTACCTATTGGAACGATACTGATAGAGTGGTATCGAAGAACCAGTGATCTGCTGGGAATTCTGTTCGGTCGATCACCGATCTGAAGGAAATTAGGGCAAGATCAGACGAACGACTCAGCAGATTTAGCAATAATATGTTTCCTATCTGGAGTCTATTGTAAAGAAATCTGAGTAGTAGTAGTTAGAGTCCTGGAGCAGATTCCAGTTTGGCTGAGTGGACTAGGTTATTAGCTGAAAGATTATTGAAGCGGTGGAGCTTTGCTTGCCGTCCGCCTACTCTACACTTCAACTGTCGCTTTATCAGGAAAAATGGTGAGTTGCAATGAGCTGAATCATCGTTTCCCTAACTTGTTCATGTTGTTTGATTGTTAAATATTCGAATAACTTTCCGGATCGGCTCAACATGTAGTAGAGGTATCTATGATAAGTTATTGGGTATACGCACGAAAGCCACTGGTAAAGTTATGAAGCACACAAATACCTTTCACCTCTATGTCAGATGAGTTGTGGAACGTGCAACGTTGAATGAGAGCGGGCAACTTTTAGATTACGGAATGCATAGGGGAGTGCACAGAAAATAATGTTCACTCCTAAGGTACCCGTCCTGCAGCCCAGAATAGAAGCACACATGTTCTGTAGATCTAAGTAATCACAAGCATTCTTAAACCCATTGCACGGGCAGACCGACGGTGAGCAGGAGTCATCATCATCATCATCATTATCATAGGCAGTAACACATCAGTGGTTCACACCAATGCTTAACTGCCACACAACCATGAAGAAAAAGCAAACCCTATATAGAAAGAGAGAAGGAAAAGAGAAGGAGATGGAAAGGGACCCAACTACTGGAAATGACTACGTCCATATTCAACCATTCAGCATCAAGGTGCCTACACCTTGCAAACAAACAACCGAGCTGCAAGTGAGAGTAAGGCTTCATCAGCGAGACAGCTTACTTACGGCTTTCACCAAACACCCGCTTTCTAAATGCTGCGTTACTTACACGCTGGTGCCACCCGATACGAGCGGTTGAACGCAGACATCGGTAATCAAATACTTGAACATGGTTCACGTCTTCTACCCTGAGCGACCAGGTTTCGATGCCGTAAAGTAATACGGCCCTTACCGTTGTCTTATATACGCGACCTTTTAGCTTCAGAGAAATACCCCTTTGTCGCTAGAGTTATTCCAGATCACTGAATACCGCCATCGCCTTAGAGATACGCGCTTCTATTTCATTCCTTACACCTCCGTCGCCGCCCCCGATGCAGCTTCTCAGGCATACAAACCGGTCAACAACCTCCATGACCACATTATCTAACATCATCTCTACGTGATCACAGCAATCCTGCAGAAACACTTTGCATTTTGTGACAGCAACACCTTGTCCTCGGTATAATCAATATCAGCCAGTCTTTCACCAGGTAAGAGGTCCACGCCGGCATCTTGTGAGTGCCAGAGAAAATCCTTCATTATTTCGTCTATGACAAAATTAAACAAAAATGGTGACAGCGGACAGCCTTGACGTATGCCGCTCATGGTGCTGAAACTGTCAGACAGCTCACCGTAAACCCTATGTTCACGTACTCATTCGGTACGTGCTCCAATAAGAACGACATTCCTGAATGGAACCCCGCCACCTATAACTAACAGCTATGTGATCTATCTGAGACCAGGTCTGATTGAGAGAGGGAGGGCGCCAAGTATAGCAATGCCGTGGACGATGCCTAATTTGCGTTATTGGTCGAAGCACAGGACGAGGGAAGTCTAGGACTGTGTGGCGAGAGCAGGGACTTATCGGCACAGTGTTACTATGATTAATTATATCTGTTATGCGACCTGCAGCGAAGTTATCAGAATTGGGGATCGGGAGGGGCCTGAGGGTTAAATTTGATAGGACAGTGAAAGAGGGGTCAGCAGTAGCATGTTTTCGCCTATCCATCCTGCTGTATACAGCAGATAGTGCGACCCGGTTTATATTGCGAGACGGCCGATGCAGTATGGAATTGTTTGTGTTGTGAGGATTCATGGTTGTGTGTGGGCTGAGATACTGTCTGGAAGCCCAGGCCTAGACAGGGGAACGATCAGGGTTCTCAACCAAAGCCTTTGGCTCAATAGCCCGTACCGCAAGGCAGCGGGTGGGTGGCGGTGTACCAAAAATGTTGTTTTTCGGGAAGAGATGCCAACCATCTTCTAATCCTCAAACTGGAGGACCAGGAGACTGTAGTTTGTCACACCTCTACCTGTTGGCCTGCCTGGTATGAGTGACTCTGTCCAGTTTAGCCCAACAGGTCATCGAGATGCGCAAGCCGTCACACCACGGCAAGTACTGTTTAAAGGAAACTAAGAAGCATTTAGAACACGAATCAGTTATTACTACACACAACACCTTCGATAGACCTGAAACTGATCCTGGCTCTCCCAACCACAGTTAAAGTCTAAACAAGGTAGTTCTGAAGTTCACAGTCACCAAAAGGAGTAGGCTTGTCGGATGGTTCGAAACTGTCAGCAATCTGGAGATACCCACTTAATGGATCATTATGACACCTTATAGGGACGGCCTGCATTTTTCCCAGTGTCAATGCTTTTTCTGTCCATCGAGACAGACAAACGCGTAGGCGTGATAAGATATTCACCCCTGTCTTCACCTTAAGAACACGTTATGACCTCAGTGGACCCATAGACCGATCCGTTATAATCATAGTATTTGTAGTCACCGTACGTCAAAAACAAGAGCGCATGCCTTCTGGTGATCGTCTCCTAGGAGGCTAGGAGGGAAGAGTAAACCATAGAAAACTACGTCTCCCTTTATTTTTTAGCTCACTGGGGTTTAACGTGGAAATTGGTGGGCAACCTTTAACTTCAAATTGTGTGTTCTGGGTACACAGTGAAGAGAACTCTAAACGTTAAAAAATAACTGTTAGTCAAGTTTAATGGAAACGACGATTTCCAACTGCCTCGGAGGTCCTAATCGCAGGACCATCAAACAGAGTTCAGAGGCAGCAACTGTCTCCTGTCGTGGTTATCGGGCGATCTGAACAATGCTCACCAGCAATCTCAGTGGGGCAGCGGTAAATATGGTTGTTCCTGAGAAGCGTAGCTCTAATCTGAATGATTGATAGTTGACGGAAAATTGAATATAATGGCTGTTCACTTTGCTCAACGCAATGCTTTGGAAAATCAATAAACACACTCGTTTCGACTGGTCTGACAGGGAAGCTCAAATAGCGACCGGGTTGGTTGATCACCAGTCTGTCTCCGTGTTGTATTACAATACCGTCAAGGGTTGTGCGTACCTGAAGAAACGTCGCAAAGCCATATAAACCCGTCAGTAAATGCTCAAAATACTTGGCTGGAATGTGTTAAACGCTGATGTCCACCAGACTAAACAACCTGATCTTAAGCTTGTTCAACAAACACCTTGTCTGTAGAACCACTCGAAACCAACGGCCATGAAAGAAATGTTTGACCGTTTGAGCGATGCTTTCAGGCATGAATTTGTGTGGATGGGAGTGAGTCCGTGATTCTAGACAATTTGCTTTGGAATATGGGCACATTTAGCTGTCGTTCCTAGCGCTGCTTTTCCACTGTGAGCTGAAGCTCCCTCTGCCGGAAAATCGAGAGAAACGTGTCAGGCTTAACCACTCGCTTGCTGCTCTTTTAATCAGTGAATAAGTGAATAGTAGTTCTTACGATACAGCCTTACCAGTCATGTGGTACCTCCTGAGTCCAGATGAAACGGCTATTATAATGTTGTTCTCCTGGATTCGAACCATCTTTATTAAACACTGTTCTAGAAGTGGTCATTCTGAGTGTGCATCAACCTTCGCCTGGTACTGCTGTGGTACGACAGGAAGTGTTGGTAATTTGTTGTTTGTTTTCTAACCAGCTTGCAGATATGACATTGATTTGTGTTCATTGTCCACCGACTAAAGATTGACTAACAGTCATCACTTTATAATGTGCTGCCTTCTGGAAGGTCTGTGGTAGTCTTGATAAAACCTTGTATTTGTTGTGTGCACAGTTATTTTGACGGTTGTTGTGGAACAACGATTTATTCCCCGCCAAGTGACATTCAAATCACTAAGCATTCAGAAGATTTATGCCCTCATTTCCAATTGGAATCCTCTCCACCAAGAATGCATACTTTACGTTCCACATAATATGCTCCTTGTCAGAGGATCCCTGTAGCCTTGATTCATGTTGAAAAGCCAGCACTCCAAACAACCTATGACCATTTCAGGAAGACATGACAGACGTGAGGCTCTCTTCATTTTAATCACGCCTTGCACAGTCGATCATGTCAAGGTGAAGCGATGAATCACATTTGCACGCTTCCAGTACACAGCCACGAAATTCTATTTGTTGTTATTTATAGTAACCTGATTACACACACCGCATATTTTGACCTGCGTTTGTCTCAGGACGCATTCGCGTTGTTTTCACAGCTGGGCTCAGTGCCGATAATACACATCGCATTCACTATCAGTTGAACCCAGAGGGTATAATACACATTTCGTAAACCCTGCCTTATTCAACGTGCATTATTCAAAGGATTGTTCGTGCTCATTGGACTTGGCTATTCGTTTGACTGGCTAGCCAATAAAATCTCGGATGCACGCAACCACGTTGCACTCCAGTGGCTTACATCGACAAACAAAGTTGATAAGCCGGGAAAGCAGATAATCTTCTGGATGAATTGTATCAATCTTGATCACTAGCTGAAATCAGTGGGCTGCGGATTGAAAACCCGTCTTCCGTCCACTATACCAGCTACATTACATTCATTCTTGTATTTTCCCCAACACGTCACCTAACGTTCATAAACTGGGCTGTTCAAAAAATTCAGATGTTCTTGTAGATAACGCCAACACCACCTGTGAGTATCACAACGGTACAGGAGTTTGCTAATAAACACTATGAACTCTGAAAAGGATACCCAAGAGATTCAAGCATGTTAACGTCAGAAGTTGCTGTATTTGTTTATGAGGGGAAATAATCTTTGTTCTAATCATTTGGCAATTTAAGCAGGAGCGGTATTGCAATGTCATGTGGACTTTGGAGCTGATCGTTTTTATTGTCAACGAGATGGTTATTTTACTGGACGCCAGACTGTTGATGGTGCACCTCTATGAAATACTGGCCACTAGTAGAGACGGAGCTCTTAATAAGTTGCCAGAATGCGCACGTTTACCTCCGAATTGGTTTAGACATTTTTATTATGCTGATACGCATTCGACTGAGAGCCACATTCCAGTCAGTCTTCTTAAGTTTTGTGTTCGTTGCCTTAACGCCAGTAGAATTAGCCTCGTTTATCTATCAGCTTGCAAAGATGATCGCTAATCTACTTCTAATAACTAGTTGGCTAGAGGAGATCTGGCAAACCGTTGCAAGTAAGTCCCGTGAGATTTACCAGTGATTGGGTGTGACTGATTTCCTAAAGCTGTCCTCATCGAGATAACGTATGTGTCGGGTTTGTGTGGGTGATCATGATGTGGCTACGTCAGCAGACTTACAACTTCGTTGCTGTTGTTTTTTCTCGATTTTTCGCGTTAATAACCTCTGTTTACAAACACTTCTGTTCCATCTGTGACCTTATAATTTATATTGAGTAGTGACAGTTAATTTTAAAAAAAGTATGCCAAATTTAGTGGAAACACCCCATTGTTAAATACGTGGGTTGAATAAAGTTATGTTGCAGTGTGCACGTTAGCAAGTTTGGTGTGTGTTGTTTAGTTATACCTGGCGATATTGTCCGAAGTCGAACCTTGACAGGCAAGCTAGTTTACGGTTTGTCATCTTCAGGCCAACATGTGACAAATATAACTATACGATTAGTTTTCAAGCAACAACTATCTGGACGCAAATGCTATGTGAAGTTAGTGTAAACTGAAAGATTAGGGACACCGTTAGGTGGCATACATAGAAAGAGGATACGGAATGGTCAGTAAACCCATATCCACAACCTTTTTTCCAATGAAGCTGACAAGATACTGAGGACACTATCTATTAAGCCAGATTTGAGGAAGTTTTGATAATGACATGTCATATAAAGAGCCCAGGACTTTTGTGGACCGCTTCATGCCAAGGTATATATTGATAACTTCCTAGCTCAGAAAATGCAGTGAAATCAGCCAAAAGACTGTGAGTTACCTGTCAGACGTGAAATAATCGGTATGAACCTTTCAAGCAAAGATGAATTATCAAGTGCATTGCTCTTTAGAAGGTTTGACATGGCTGTCAGGATGATTTTCCACGTTCTACAGCCAATATCTTCACTCATCTTACGACCATTTGTATACATTCACTACAAAGAATCAGCAGGCGCCAGCGAAGCCTTTTTCTGTGTTTACTCATTTTCGTGTTTGTGTGGAGAGGGTTCCATCGGTCGCGTAACAAGGCATTGACGGCCTGAATGCAACGGAAAATATTCAGCAGAATTTTCGCTTAATTGGTCGACTCTTGTTTCAGAGTAAATGTGGACACTTCGTTTATGCCGATCTACTGCTTCGCATGTGCTCACATCAGAAAGACGAAATGTTTTAAACTGATCTTTACTGAGACTGTCGGAAGCTGATTGCAAAATTCTAACCAATGACCACAGAAGTCTTTTATTTCCACGGTTTATTCACTATCTCCTGCTGTCGTTGGAACAAGTGACGCGGTACTACAGTGACCGTAATCCCTAAATCACACCACGTTCACATCATATGATAATTCGCGCACTGTTGCTTGGCAATCAATTTTATAGTTGTGTTCAGTCTGGCTTAGGGTTGAACTTTGTTTAATAATCCAACCGTAATATCATCTTGAGCAGGGAACTGGACTGATTTTACATGTCAATCTTTTTCATACATGTCGTATATTTTGTCATATAAAGCTCCTATTGTCATAGTGTCAAGTGCAATTAAAGGGCGACTCGTATAATTGAGAGTTTCAACCTTAATTCCTGTCCTTAGGGATGGCATTAAATTACAAACAAACCAATAATGTGGGTAGCAAATTGCGCAATTTTCCCGTCTTTTTTCTGTGTTCCTTTTCAATAACTTCTCATCAAGTACCATTTCATGAAATACTTGTATTTCAAACGCAAAAAAGACAGAACTGTTCATTATGTGACCCCATAGATCTTACATACCTGCATTAATCAGTACGTAAAACTGTTAAGAATCAAACAATATAACCAGAATTATGGTAGAGCGATCTGAATTGGGATATAGGAAAAAGTTCAGGAAATGTTGGCTTATTTCAGTTGATGGCCGAAGTCGTTGCGCTTCTCCCAATCGAGCAACTTCCAGTCTACTGTTTGTTGCAACTGGTTGGAGTGGAAATCACGGGTTGTTCAAATCTGTAGGACGGCTTGGGGATTTGTGTTCGTTGAAATTGCCGGGGTTCTCATACACTGTGTTAATGATTTCGTTTTATCAGCAGCATACTCTGGTTTGAGGTTTTTCATATTTGCGATATCCACCAGGGGTCTATGGAGAATGCGATAAAAAATTCGCTTTTTTGGCCATGTATAAGTTAGTTAACGATGTGTAATATAGTGGCTGCATAGCCCTACTCTCACTGTGATTCTTAACAATGGTTTATTCGTGTTTACTCAAGATAGAGAAACTTGTCTCGTCACTAGACTGTCGGTGAACAGCCGTGTAGATTGAACAGCTTGACAGTTGGGCTGTGTTTATGAATATGGTCATGCCGATTAAGTAGGAAAGCACTTCAATTGATTGACACAATGGCATTTTCACACTCCGCCATTTTCGGAACACACGCTGCTTTCAAGGTTTACGCCTGGAGGTGACAGCACTTCACACGTCCCTCTTTACTTATCCATAATTGAATCAGCACCACTCAATTCTAGTTGGACTGAGACAACTGAAGCTGAGGGAGGGAATGATTTAGCACCAATGTACAATGAGTCAGCATGTATTGAGTCTGAATTTTTGTTTGCAAGTATAAAAACTGTTATCTGGTAACACGGGACCACGAATGCGTGGCATGAAATGTTTGACAAACCACATGGATATGGCCGAAAGTAAAATCGTTTTTCCATTCTGACCAGATCTTTAATCATCGGTAAATCTCATTGGTCAACAATGCAGCATGCGTTAGTAGAACCTCAGCTCTCTGGACAGACAGATAGTCCCATGGATTTGAGTAAGTTGGAGACCTGTTTGTGCGTTCTTATCTCTATGTCAAGCGGTAAACATTTTCTGTTGTAAGGTTCATAAGTATGACGATAAAGTGGATCTTGATGGACAAACAAAAACTTGTAAAAATTAGTCCCCACTCTGATCCACACTCACACGATATCTTGCCGAAATTTCGTTTCTCTAAATTGGTCACCTACTTGGACTTATTATAGAGAATTGGGTTTAACGTACTTCAACATTAAATACAACAACAAACGTTGGAGAAGCTTGTTTTAAACAAGTAACAGCTTCGATACACAATTTTAAATATGTAGACCACGTATATTTTACCCTATTCAAAAGGGTGTACATACAAGCTATTGGGCTGCAATATATTAACCAACCTAGTCATGGTGCACAGCTTACTAATGCATGCCCATTTCTGTTCAATACCGTTGCCTTTGTTTTGCAATATATACTTCTAAAGGCCAGTCAAGGTTTTATTTGACAAGTGTATATTACTAACATTGCCACCTTGTCTCTAAACTTTACTAACACTGGCCTTGAATTGGATCGACCGATCTAATTATTGTTTTCGCCTTCGTTCACATTAGGAAAAGTTATCACGCGGTGGTTCTGCGATTCACGTTGCGCTGAAAATGGAACCGTCAAATTGAGCTAAATTACCTCTTACCAAATCATGTTGTTTTAGTCGTGACACTGATGGAACTGGGTTTCAGCTGAAAGTCAGCTTCAACTTTTCCTGCAGCAACTATTAAGTTGATGAAGCAACCCCGTTATTCACAAACTACTAGTGTTGTGAACCAAGAACGCGGATGGCACAAACCAGTACACGGGTAATGCCTCTGAACCGGACTACGAACAAAAACACGCATTCGCACACGATGGTGATCTCAGGACTTCCCGGTCACTATCAGCGCCAACGCTCAGTTCCTCCATGTAGCAAGAACCATTCTATGCGATTTTGCTCCCCAATGATCCTTCCCGTTTCTTTCCCGTATTTGTCCCGCGGCCATTTCGATGCTGAAATCCACGCTGTTGCCTCACTACTGAATAGTGGTGATGTGAGTAGTACATTTCAACCGCCGGTCCTCATTGCAGTAGATTCTCTAAACTGGAAACAAGTCTACCGATTGCGCCTGATCAGTTCTGCACCTTGGTCAAGAAACAAGTGAAAGCTGTATTCCAGACACAGTTCGTACACAAATTTGGAAAGTGTAGGAAAATTCTGAATTTTTGAGAATCAGTTTCATAACTTGAAAATTTGAACTTACATTATTTCCGGAGAAGCTACAAAAATTAATCTGTGCCACGCCGTTTCAAAGTTTACCGCGAAAAGTTCACTTTAAAGACGATGTTATCCAGAACAGAACATTTGGGAAAGGAATCGAGTACGCTGTGAATATCAGCATGCGAAAATTCATTTATTCAATAGCTACATTCTATCGATCGCCTCTCTCCTGTCTTTGCCTAACAAACCACGCTGTGACTATGACAGCGCTGAAACGTAAGTCACCTCGTCGGTCTTGGAACCACTAATCCTGACTGTGTTCTCCGAGTAACATTGTAAGATACGTTAGTCACACAGTACAGATTCAGTAGACTACGATCTGCCTAATCGTGAGGTGACCGTTCATTAGAGACGTCTAATTTTTTCACGAAAATACTTGTCAATTAGCAAGTTTGCAGTACACTCCATTAAATAGTTGGTTGGAGTATTCAGTTAGAATATTTCTGATGACCACATTTTTATCGAGAACAGAGGTAGATGTTTTTAGATGGTCTGGTTGCAACTAACTATGCACAGATCCTAAACGAAGGCTGTGATGAACATTAAGCTTAAGCAAACGAAGTTTAATTCACAGTCTGAAGGATGGTTGATATTCTGTAAAACTGTCTGAAGAGTAACGCTTACAGGGACATGTAAAAGGCATTGGAGTAGACGTTGGAACTTCCATATCAATGACGTACACTACTATTCAGTTCGACCTCATCCTTATCTTGATACTCAACATGACTAATTGACAACGATAGTGGAGACTGAACTCGATATGGACTCGGCATTGTTGATGGAAGTCTATTCCCGAAAACCAATTGAGTGAGCACGAGAAGCTGCCTCTTAAACCAATTTCAGTGAGAAATATTGGTTTTTCAACCCTGTCGTATACGAAGAAGAAGCACCTCTCAGTGTATTCCAACAGAACTGAATGAGAAATGTTCACTAATGTCCTTCCTACGGCCAATTAGTTATTCAACTTCCGATATCTGAAACTTCTCGCTTGCTTTAACAAGTGCTTTAAGGTGGAACAGAAGGACATCATTGCGCAATCTTCAACGCTTCTGAAACCTCACCACTCGGAAACGTGAAACAGCCCACTCGAAAATACAGGTCACCGATCAGTAAACACGCTGTCCCAGACAATCTCACTCAGAATAGTGTTACTCAATTGGAGCAAGAAGATAACAGTTCTACGCGGAGATAGGGTGACCCCCTTGACGTTATATGTACAAAATTGACCGTCGCAACCTACTAGATTGCCTTCTCCACGTTTGCAATCAGCTACCACATTTCTGCAGATCAGTCGAAGAGAACTGACCGGAAAGTCAGTGATATACGAGTGATGTTTAGTCAGTATAATGGGGGTCAGTCGTTAATTCGAGAGCATGCATTATGGGACTCTGAGAAGACAAGAACCACTGTGAGATGAAAAGACCAAGAGGATTGTAGTAACAAAAATCTAACATTATGTCGGGTCTTCCAAAATGTGAGTAGTTGTCATTGTTTCTGTTTCCTGTCTATCCAACGGACGTTGAGTCAAGGAGCGGAGGGTTGAAAAGCTGAGAGGGATAAACTGAGAAGTTTTATGATTCACTGTACAAATTTCCTGTTTATTTCTCTCCTGAAAGATCTTTTAAAGCAACTTCATATACATCGTATTCAATTGTTGTATATAATTTCAGCCCAATTGTTGACTATCGGATCATCTAATATTTTCTTATAATATTTTTCCAAGATCATCCAGTAAACATCGTAAGATGTAAAACTGCCTTTATTAACACTCTTCAAACAAGGGCCTGGCAACATTTTTACGTACCTCATGTCCCTGACCAGCAAAATCACTTTATTCAGTGGCCATCGAAAAGAACTCACACATATCAGATTCTGCATAGTGGAACTTATTCCACGAATTGTGGCATGCAAAGTCACAGACTTAAGCTGCTTCCAGTTTTCCATTATATTTAGGGTTGAAAAGTCTGTGCGGAAAACTCGCATTCGACCAAGACACAGTAGCCAAACTACACTAGTCTGACCTTCTGGCAAGAAACAAAACATACCAGCCCGATTTCTGCTGACACCACACGCCAATTTAGGCAGCATGATGAACGGTTGCCCACCCGTCTATCTAAACATAACACACTAACTAGACTCACTAACATTGGTGGGTTTACGTACTCATTTAGGATGCAAATTACTGTGGCCCCGCTCCCAGTGTGTCATGATACATCAGCACGACAGTCTGTAGCCTAACTAGCTTAGTCTACTCAGCCACTAAAAACCTAGTCCACGATCAGCCAAACTGCTAGCGTGTTCGTATACTACAATTACGCCCATTCGGTGTCTGTACAGTACGCACGTCGTTAAAGCATCCAAGGAGCAAGCGCACATTTCCCTCGTCACAGCAATTTTTCCTGTTCGCGTTCTGCTACCTGTTACCAGGACTGTCTCCGTTACCTTATTTGTGCTTATAGTCATACTGGTTGTCACTGGGTAAACAATTCAGATGCGCACCCATCAGATGCGTCGTAAAAGTTCCCTAGAAAGCCTATGGAAAACAACGGAAGCGATTGCCATTTCTCATTTGCGGTTTATCAATGATAGTCAAGGATAGTTTCAACTAATTTTAGATTTATAAGTGTGGATGTGTGTTTCATACAACTGCGGTGAGTCACAGGTTTAGCATTCCTCGACCTAACGAACGACCGGCTGTCGCGTGTACGCTGTCAGACCTCCCGACGGACCGTTTTGTGAACTGAACAAACCTAACAACTTTTGTATTCACGGAGAATTTTCGGGTGGTTCTTTTCGAAAACTTGGCGCGTATTAGAGCCAGTTGATAAAATATACACTCTAACCTCGACCATTTTCTGAACCCCGGACACGTTCCAACGTAGCAACTGTTTTGACTGCTGCGCCAGTGACCTCACATTAGGCACGGCCGAATAACTCTAAGCTAGCGTTTAAACACATTTGCCTGAGTCATACTCAGGTTGTCCGATCGTCTCCAGAGGAGACATGGTCTTGTTAGCCCCAATTGATGACTTCACAAATACTCACAAACAAATGGAGCTGGGCGTTCAGCCGGCTAGTTGTGCTTAATGTGGGGTCAACAGCATAGTGGTTGGCACGGTTGCCTGACGAAAACTTGACCAAGTTCAAATCCCTTTAGTGGTAAGGATATTTACCACTGGCGAACACAAACGAGAGCTGAACCCTAATTTAAGACTTTTGTCGGAAACGCCTGTCTATAGGGTTGTAAAGATTGTGATCAATTGTGAGTGATATTCAGGCTGTAGGAAGCATGAACTCCAACAGTTATTTGTTTCATGCTGTCCAATTAGAGAATAAAGTGGGCGCCACTGTTGTTTAAAATGAAACGGTCATTCTGTCTTATTAACCACTATCAAAAGTGGTTTCTCATCTAGGTCTTCCGGACTTATTGACCACAAAATCGGACAAGTTACTGTGATTTATATCCAGGGTGTCATTTGTGTCTATGTTCAAACGTACACGTGTTATCCTTCAGAAAGTGGTTTTTGCTTTGGATGCAACCAGGCAAGTGAACCACCGCAATTGAAAACATCCCTGAGTTAACAACTGTGGAAGATTCGCCGTACATGTTCCCACAATGAAAGTTGTCTCGTCACATGGATTCACCATCTGTAAGTACTTCCAGTGCAAGCCGGAGTGTAATGTCATCTGCCTTCTTATTTCAAAAAACCTTCCTGATATTGGAAGCGTTATCGTTCAAATCGAGATATCTCGTCGTTATACACATTCGTTGAATTCGGTACCTCTAAAGATTTTACACAACACTATTCCCCTGTTATCATGATTGTTTAATTCTTGTTTTGTCGTGTTGGTCACTAACCGCAAAACTAGCCAGCAAGACAATACGATTACAGGGCTGACAACTCTGGTTTGTTTAAAACATCTTCATTTGATCACCGTGAGAGTGAAGAACATTTTCCCCTAAATTTATGGTACTTGGCGTACCAGTGCAAATGAGAGCGTTTTGCTCAACTTTGCTACAGGTCACACATAGTTTTCAAGTCCCACCGATCCGCTGATAAGAGCTGACGTGGTCTCGATTCCATTACCTCTGACCGCAAACAAAGGTCTTCACACGAGTGTGCACTTAAGATTTGGTCGAAGGACCTTAAGCAAGTCGTCTGTATCGAAAGTAACTTTGGTTTATCCGAACGATTTGTGAAGATTGCCCAGGAACTGTGTTCTTTATTTACCCGCGGTGCAGTCGATGTCCAGACAGGCTAATCTACGAGCTGGTCGTGATGTTTCTTTCTGGGGACTTTGTCCACTTCAATCTTCAAATAGTTTAGTACATGATACTGGAAGACTTTTCGCCCTGATGGCAGATCGGTACCTATGAGAAATGCTTCATTACCAAAACGCTTATTCATTGCAGTTTTCTGCATAGGGGAACATAAAGTCATGTGATAAATGTGGTCTTTTGGCTTCTTCAGTCACATAAGCGACTAACATTCTGTAGAATCTGAACATTCTCATCTGATCTTGTGCATAAGCCGACTATCAAACACCACAATATCCTGTCGGTCCGGATCACCTATTAGTACGTGTGCTCATTTTTATGCTGCGATGGACAGATGCAATGCTAGACACTATTTCGATCTCCACTAATTACTTCGAAATGCGCTTTGCAGCCTCAAAGTTAAAAGCGCTGCTGCAACGCTGCTGTGATTACGCAGACTTAATTCTGGTTAATGAATTCATGGAAGCCGTTCACCGGTTTGCTTATTTCAGTAGCTGCATCCGAGGCAGTGAATATGTTGGGAGTAGAATAAAAGTGCTAAGCATCGAGATCAGAACGATATTTGCTAAGCTGTATGCCTCCAAGGATAGAGGTGCCTCTCTCCGATGCTTAAATTTCGTGTGTATAAGGCGACAACAGGGGCTGTATCAAGTCATAGCAGCGAGATTTGGTCGCTGAAGGTAGAGGGCGTGAACCGTCTTCAGGTGATTGACGATCCATGTTTGCATTCAGTGGATCACATCGGGTGACACCAACGAGCGATCGTTGGAGAGATTGAGAAACGAATATTTGGTTGTGGCGATCAGGCGAATGCTTTCGTTCATTCTTTACATTTCCATCGACCAAGATAGCTAGACCATGTACTAAGCATGCCGGTAAGTTGTCTACCACACCAAGCACTGTTTGCTGATGCTGCGACCGACTGAGGTAGATTATGAGGTGGATAGGTGATGACCTGGCGTAGAGAACTGAAGTCATTCACTTGGAGGGTGGCCAATGTAGGTCAGGTTCCTCTCCACGGCAGGGAACCTCGTGACTCACAGAGTCGGTGACTGGGTACGTTAGACGAGATGACGATTAGTTAGCCTCATTGGTGCGAATGTTGGCTTTGTTTAGCAGAGTTATCTGTGAAGTAAGTATATTTAATGACGCGCGGCATTGAAAGTCATAAGGAAATTGTCTTGCTGATGAAGCCCTACTTTCACTCATAACTCGATTGTTTGTTTACGAATGAATGTTTGAATATAGACAGCTATTGTTGACAGTCAAGTCCATTCTATTGGATTTTGCTCTCACTTGCTGCGCAGTGTTTTGTTTTTTCTTCGTGTTTATGTGGCAGCGAAAACATCAGTGAGAAACACTGGTGTATTGTTGTCTCTGATGATAGTAATCGTGAAGCAAACGAATATAATCCATGCCCGTGGGCAACGCATGACTGCTTTACCAAGACAGAGCCATCCGTAGTACACAGTTCTGGCTCTTTCTGCCCAATTTTCAGTCTTCTACACATTCTGCACTTGATTTCTACAGTAAGTGCCTATTGGAAGAAGCTGACGAAAAGAGACAAAATTTTGATGGCCAGTAAATTTGGCACAATACTTATCTCAAATCGGTTTTTAGTCAAGTCGTAAGGAGTGACCTATTTGACTAACACGCACGAATGAAAATTTGGTTCCTTTCCTATGACCATACGTATGTCGCCGCTCTAATTGCTATCATATTTCGGAAGACGGTGACTAGGCCTTATTCGTTCGAGCCTACGAGCTTTCCCTTATGTTCTGCGTTTGTCCAATCGCGGGGATACATCCTAACTGGACTCAGAAGCACGCACACATTAGGGCGTTTCCCTGTTCCATACAATTCTAGTTCTCATTCGTCTATCAAAACATCTTTTATCTTGCTGTTCACACAACAGATTGACGCCTATAATTATCTGTGCAGGGTAAACTGGTCGCCAAATGGCGTTCTAGCAGTCCGAAAGATGTGACTCCTTGCATGCGCGTGTGTAAGTACATCAGTGCGTCTGTCAAAATACATCAGAGCCATAACGACTAAATTGATGGGCAGATAAGGATCACTCTAGTTTGAACAGCGTACAACACAGTAACACAGGGAGGTGCCTCGACAGATGTCCTTCAATGTCTTATCCCAGCTGAGTTGCTGGCTCAGTCTTTGACTCGGGTACCATTGAGGGAGTGAACAAGCCTTTCACTGATTGCCATGTCTTACCCATTTAGTAAACTTTTCCAAAGGTTTTACAATTGATGGACATCATGGTTCACTTTAGCATGATGTTGTTTTAGCTTAATTCAGGCGTATGTGCACACAGTTACCACTCCTTTCTATAGCTATGATAGGATATGTAGATAAGGTTGGAATTGTTCCAACTAAAGCAGACTACGTTGGAATTCAAAACAAATGCTATTACATTTGGAATCATTCGCTTGTGTATCACTGAAGTGGGGGTTCGGCAGAAAAGCTGGAATCAAGCATCGCTCAGGTAACTAGGGAGGAGTAAATAAGGGCGAAGTTGTCAATACAGGATATCTTGCCAGTTCGCTAATATATTTATTGCACTCTGACAGGCAAGATGTAACATTTGACAACTTGGTTTTATAGGTAAGATAATAGATTGAAAGAATGTACTTCCACTTGGATGTACGATTTACTGAACCGAGTTCACGTGGAAACACCAACACACCTTGTGGTAATGAATGGTGATTAATGTCTACCTAAATAACCTCTCGTTTCAATTTTGAAGCAAACTTAGAAACGAGAGATGGACTAGTTTTCTGTGCAATTCGAACTGAAAAAAGAAAGACAGAAGAACGATATCGCTGATTGTAAACAAGAAAATACCTGAAAGCAAACTCAAATGGATGGTATTCAACTCGTAAATAGTATGATAATTTCAGTCATACGTGGCACACCGGTAAAAATTTGACACACTTTCTACCGGAATGGACAATTTAGCCTCCACTCATACGATCACTCCAGAAATAAACCAAAGATGATCAATCGCTGGCATGGACAGTCCAATGTGCAATCCATGGCACACGCACGGTCTTGCTACTGAGGATCGAAATCTGTGGTACTTACGCAATCCATCATCATAAGCGTATGCTATGTATGCGCTTCTGCACCGCGGTCCCCTGATCAGTAGCGATTACGACAAGTCCCAATAAATTTTGTCAGAAATTTACCATTTGGAATGCAGGAAGTGATATGAGCTAGAAAAAAAGATGCTTAAATTCTGAAGAAGAAAACCACCAAGTTTATTCAAACGCATAACTGCAACAGGCATTCCAATAGTGGCGGTTTACCCAAAATCTCCACACTGGTCATACGTTCCGATAAAGTACTATGTGTTCCAACTCATTGTCTTACTTACATGCATCTCATTTTCTCGCTCATAGTATTAGTGTGAAACCCAGAGTCCCGATTTGGGATCTAACGTCTCATGTATGCGCTTAGCATCCTGATTCAAGTGGAACTCTCGTGTTTCAACCTTCTTACCCGAACCTAATATCGCACAATCACTTGCGCGGGACGCATGTAACCCCACCAGAACGTTAGTATGTATACAATACAGGTGGGTGTTTTGCAGAATGCGATAACCTACCCAGAGTGAACTGGAAAGCTATATCGCTAAATAATTTGACTAATTTCCTGCGGTGATGTTTGACGACACGATGGTTAGAGCAAAAATAATGGTTATATGGCTGAAAATTTAACTAGAAACCCTAACGAAAATTCGCACACGACACATCCTCAATTTGCCTATAAAAACACTGGCCTGAAATACGCACTGATGATCAATGACAGCTCCTGATGCCAAATCACTGATGTTTTCACGTTCTTCTCCACATTCATCGTTACCAGACCCGTGTTAATTATCTCACCAAAGGATTGACAAAACTTATTTGGAGAACGGCTTGGCTTTCTTTTCATCTTCTTTTACAGTAAAATCGATAACCATCGATGGAAAATTTCAAATGAAATCGTAACCTTTCTGCTGGTAAACTATACGCATTACAGTACGACACTAATTCGCTTGTAAATGAGGTATTTCTGTATGACCGTGTGACAAAAGATGACGCTGACCTTTTGCTAAGGTTTGTTGACAGCTTTAATTTTCTGTGATTGCTCAGCTAACGCGCAGTATTACAAAATATAAACAACAAACGGTTCTCAATGGCCGACAGCTCAGGGATACTCTGATCAAATGTATGAACACTAATTCCATTACACTACCCTCTAATACTGTAGGTGTTACTAAAAATACTTTTTTGTTGAAAAGTCCCTAAGTTACGGAACGGAATCAAAAGAACTTGTGGCACAAAGCAAATATCAGTTTACTGAGTTTCTATTGGCCATTTTATAGACATGATACATCAGCAAAATGAAGAATTACAATTGGTGGCAACGCCTTGGCTTTCTTATTGGTCGGCTCGGATCCGATTGCAACTGGTTTGTTTTAACGTGTGACGCACTTAAACAACTTGTTTTACTCCGATGTTGGTTATAACAAAATCCGATAGTAAGGGAAACGTGCTATCTTGATAGATCACCGCGCTGACATGCCAGTCTGCTCACGTTTTTGACTGATTGGCCGTAGCCTTCTGTGAATCGCTGGTTGACTTCGTATCGATGCTCTTGTCCAACCCAATCCCTTTGCACTACGCACCAGCAGAACCTCTCACAGTGATAATACGATTGTTTGAATTTCGACATTTTTTGTGAAATGCACTGGAAGATTAAGGATAAGAGACGGACGAGATGGAACACTGATCTATGTGGTCAACAAGAGAAGAGAGTGCACGCAGCATTGTAACGCAATTCATGCACGCATGTGATTGCAATTTTACAACAGGTCGGTCACCCGAAATAAGACGCCGGACGACAGATAAAGTCAAAGAATTCATAACAATAGACGTTGCAAGGAAATAAACGATTTCACCAGTATTTTTGTCAAAAGCTATGGGGGAGACTACAGTATCGGCGAACTGTATATTGAGGCTTACTCTGTAAATAGTGCACGCAAGCATCAAACCTGACCGACAGAAGCCTCGGATTTTGTAACGAATCAACCTAGCCCAAACTCAGATCTGTATGAATTAGTACGTGGTAGTTCATTTGTACTTTGGTTGTTTTTAGTTACGCCTAACGCTTGTTGAATAACCCCTAACCATAATGGGAAAGGTTACTATTTCCATAAATAAGCTGGATCGTTTGTGTTGGTCAGTCGTAGCATGACACAAATATGGTGGGAAAAAGAACAGCCAGGTAGATCATATGTGAACAACCCCCTTTTGTGAACGGACAGACCCATTAAAGTTGCGCAGAACTGGTCGCGTTCGGAAAGCTTTTGTTCAGTCGGTTCGGACAATACAACACTTATTATAACTCCAGAAAAGCCTTATTGATTGCTTCTTCACCTTTGTTGTCTTGGATTACTGAAACGAATTACCAAATTGACCAGAAAGTAAAACTGCTAGGAATTTTTGGTGATGTGACTACCGCTCTCCCCCGACCGTAGGAAATAACACACTACTGATACACTGCAGCAAGTAACGAACTCCAGACTAGTGTTTCTGTCAGAATATGGCTGGTTGGGACACCTTTGGAAATGCGAAGGATACGATTATGTGTAGGTAGTGTTCACATTATAAACTCCTATTGATTAGTATACAACTTCTAGCTTAATCAATACGGATAGACATGGATTGTTCTCGATTCAACACCTTTGCTGGTCACGATCCTGAGTGCGAAGTGGTCACCGTATACTTGGAATATAAATACCTCTATTTCATGTCCCAAACATGAAATGCGATTAACTAAGGTAAGTGTTCGATTACCGATACTGTGTTGTCTGCTCATTCAGTTGGGCGGTATCTGGTCCGTAGGCACTCACCGGTTCAATCTTCCCGCAAATAACCGTGTTCTGAAAACCTCACGTAACCCATGTTCACCGCGATCACAGTATGCCGGCATTTGTGCGCACTTTTGGGCTTGCTCACTTGAGTTGATGACAAATAAAGGTCAAATTAAGCAACGGGTTTGCACACTGTGTGGGGAAAAGTGCATTTTTGAGAATAAAATGGTACTTTCGTTGCTATCACGTTTAGAGCGGCACAAGCACTTCAGCTGTCCCAGTGGCAGCGGATAACCTGAAATACTCAGTAGCTAAGACGACCTCCGTAATTAAATGAATGTCGTTTTCCTCCGGTCAGGCTCAAGTTTGGTTTAGTAATCTCTCGTTATTGAGAAGACGCTGTGTCTCGTACACACGCCTTTTCTGATGAAGAGGCAAATAAAGACGGGACGACCATGTCAGTGTGATTGGATTTGAAGGACAATTTTTGCGATTGACTATGCTTTATCACCGTTTCATTGACGTTTTTTCATTTCGGAGGGGATTTGGTTGCTCACATGCTTGTAATATTTCATGGTGATTGCCCTGTAAAAGTATTGCTCAGTCGGCTCTCTCCTTACTTGGATACGTGACGTAGAGGCAGGTTGAGACGGGCAGTCGAACTGTTGTAAACTGGAACTGTTAACCACTGAAACATCGGTCTAATTTGCATCATACAAGACGAAACGAATAATAACGGTTCCACTTCATACGGTTGTGTTCAGTGGTCGATGTTTTACCGGTCCTCTTAGCTCAGGAAGTCAGACTGCATTAAGGTCAGAAAAAGTTACCAATCAAGTGGTCCAGATAGAATTAACGGTAAAAACATTGCATTTTAGAGCAGCAAACGCTGAGTTGGAAGATCGGACCACTAACAACAACAACAACAACAACAACAACAACAACAACACAACAACAACAACAACAACAACAACCTGTATCCGATTGTTCACAAGCGGTGGTGCATCCTGGGGTTTTTAAATAATGACGTGGTGCCAATGAAGTGAAATATTCTAAATATACCTCATTTCACGTTTGTCATTCCAGGAAGAAGGTTCATCTGAAGTGAAAATATTCCACTGTGAATGATAGGGGCAATTTGTAAAAGAGAGCGCATGAAAAAATGGTGGACGATAGTGAAGTGGTAACCGAGAACAGAGAATTAACCTAGCCAAATGTTGCAAACCCACAACAAGGGTAATTGGACATAAATTTAACGATCAAGCGATTTTGGTGTTCCGTTTTTTTTTCTTTGGCAGGAAGTTTGTGACTGATGAAACTATCACGACAGATTCTGAAACGGCAAAGACAGAACAGTACAGCTGGTCACCAAGTCAGCGTGTTGTCTTGGTTAGGTGTTTTATAACGTACTCTACTGATGTAGTTGCATTGATCAAACAGAAGCAGTCAGCCGCTTATACTCTCACGTGCTGATGTAAGTCACATGTCTGATTTATTCGTGAAACTCAGGTGAGAAGCAACAAACATTTTCTACTAGCATATCTTAGTCAGAAGGACCGTGTTTTCATTTTTAAACAGATTAATAATCGGTTTCAATCAGCCTATGCATGCCTTGGCAGTGACAGCTCCGTACAAGGATACATAACCGAAATTCAGTGGAACTGAGATGGCTGACTACACGCTGTTGAAATAAGTTCGTGTAGTGTGCATGCACACAGTTTCCTACACCAATATTATCTCGGGTTTAAGCGAACATAGCTGCTTCAGTCGCGATATAAATTCATGAGCGGCCCAAGTTCTGCACTCACTGAAACTCAAGTTGCTTACATTTTCGTCAGAAAGACGAACTAAGGCGAAGAATCCTTAATCTGCAAAAGCAGCTGCCTGTATCATCGGAACCTGGCACAACAGACCTAAACATTTCACGAACACTCACTTGGCCAATCCACCTCGAACATGAAATGTTATTCTGTATGAATGAACTCACAGTTTCGGCGTCACGTTTAGCAAGTGATTTCGATTACAACACTCCCGAGGAATGTCACCCGAGATGATTGAAACATACAGTATTACAACTTGCTCATAACGTTGTGTTATTATCAATCTGTTAATCAACGAATTGTTGTTCAGTCGCGCTTGTGGAGTTAAAGTTTAAAATCTAGGCACGCCTTATCTAACCTTGACTGTCCCATGTTAGTGGATGATGCTGAATTATGCATACAGACACACCAGAACGGCTGTTGTGTTAGTGGTAAGTAGTCGTTGGGTGTGAAAACCGTAGGGTTTACCAACGCACTGACCATTACTGATAAGCGGTCGCAATTTGGTTATGCTGTTCACAATGCTACTAAACATAGGAATGATTTATATTCTGGTTCAGTTAAAGTTTGTTTGAGTACGTTCGCTACATCTGTGTATCTTGTCACCTCGATTGGGACAGTCAACTAATCGACTCGACGTACAGTAAGCAGTTTCTAAAATACGTCATCTATAGGTTGGTAAGTAGCACGGCCCGCCAAACTAAGCACAGTCAGTGGCACCAAATAACGGACAGCGTTGTGAGTGAACTGCATAATTTAAAGTATACAAGTGGACTGCAACAACTTCAACTAATCTGGTTGTATTTGTGATGAATAAAAATGAAACTGAGTGTTGACTTTCATCAGAATCTACGGGAATTTCGGGTTCGGATGCTCATGTTTACCTGTGTTGTTCAATACTCACCAAATATAGAGTGGTTGAATAAAAGTATTCTCAGAATCGCGCGGTTCAAAAGTGGCGGAACTCACAAAAGGAGAAAAGAAAGCAGAAGTTGGAAAACATTATTCAATTAGAATCATCTTACCATACTTAGAAAGATTACCTTACAAACTATGCAACTGGAGGTCGTGCTGCAGTGCAACGTTTCATTGATTGTTGCTCTGATTGGGGACAGAGAATAGCATTCGGAACGTGTGCATCAAGCCTTTGTTGACATGTACCTTTATGTTATACTGTCGCCTAGCACTTTAATGCAACAGACTCGGCCACCGTCTACAGAAATCTGAGTTGGTTAGCCTTACTATGGTCTGAAATCAAGGAATTCATAGTGGATTCATACATGTTTGGTGCGACACGTTATCTCACTATTATCTGGACTGTTTTTAACGAATTTAGTTTCATAAAACGGAAATCGTTTTTCAAAACCGTTCACAGATTATCAGCTAACCACTTTTATTTCCAGGATAATTCCCGGGAAATAAAACGCTACTGCTTCAGGTCGTCAAACTAACCATCACTCTAAAAGTTGGCAGAAAATCAAGACGGACATTCATATGGCATAATGCCACCTGCAGTACTAGTGGAAGAAATCAGCTAACCCGTTTGATTGGTTAATTTAAAGCAAATCTGTCCGACACCAATGACACCAGTTTTGTGTGAACGACAGAGATGGATGGAAACAAAACTCGGACTAAGGAAAGCTCGTTGTAGTTTATCACGGGACTCAGGCAATACAGTGTGATGGTTGGTTCTGGCACGATACTCTCGTCAGTGGATAAGTATTTAAAAACGCCACAAGTGGAATTCGTCGAAATATCTGGCCTAGGGACGTTGTATCATGAAACGGTGCATCGTCATCGGATTCCTAAAACTAGCACCTCTTATCAGCTCAGTATGGTTGGGTGAATCCACAAAATTATAGAATACATCACAAACAAAGTCAATGGTTGACATGGTTGTCGGACATATTGTTATCCCCATTGAACCAACTTTTGTCTAATCAGTGCTGCGCACGATTTGAAAGAGTGTAAAGATTACGGGTTAGCAAAGGTTGCAAGTAATAGTAGTGGAAATTTTACAACAAAATATTACGCTGGTAAGTCTCTAATGTGCGCATTGAAAACCTTGATTAATCTCTTACTAAAGAGTGTGCGAAAAATTTACTCAGGGTGTCATTCCGTAACTAATGCTCACAGCTACTCAGTGTACTCGGTTCAGTTATTGCAAACCTGAGTAAACTAGTTTGTGAAGTGCATTTTCTTCAACGGATCTCAGCGAGCTCGTTGCAAGACCAACCTATTGTTGTAAACTCGTTCTAATCTCTAGTCAATGATCAATCGTATTACAGATTCACATTCACGCGGACTCGAACATTTGTTGTTACCGATCATCACCGTCATCATCATTATCATCATCATCATCATCATCATCATCATCATCATCATCATCATCATCATCATCATCATCATCATCATCATCATCATCATCATCATCATCATCATCATCATCATCAT
>QNGE01000177.1:0-85165 GCA_008508345.1 Paragonimus westermani | reverse complement strand
GCGCCAGGAAGAAGCTCAACACCAAGCCCACTGGATTCACGAAGCGCACCCTCCAGAATGTCGTCCATGACAAAATTGAACAGGAAGGGGGAAATCGGACACCACTGACGAACACCACTATAAGTGATGAACGCTCAAGGCAGTTGTCCATAAACTCTCTCCTTACTTGCAGAGTGAGCTTACAGTGATTTCAACAGATTCACATATTTCTGTGGTACTCCTGTGCGAATGAGACAGCTCCAGAGAACGTTAGGAACAACTGAATCGAAAGCAGCCCTCAGGTCCAAAAAGACCACGGCCGTCGGCTGTCTACGTGAATGCCGATGTTCCAAGATCCGTCATAAGGTAAAAATGTGATCAACGCACCCCCGACCGGGTCTGAATTCCGCTGGTTTTTCGCGTATCTGACTTTCTCTGGGCTTAGTGAGCCGACGTAAAATGAAGCCAGTGAGTAACTTGGATGCAACAGACAGCAAACTGATGCCTCTGTGGTTGTTACATAGACTTCGGGCCCCCTTTTCGAATACGGGAATGACTGCTGATAGGCACCAATCACGAGGTACCTCTTCAGTCTCCCAGATCGTCTGTGGAAGTTTTGTTAGTTCTGATAGAAACCTCACTCCACCATCCTTGAAAAGAGGAGAGAGGAGGTCTGGTCCAGGAGCTTTATTATGCTTCAATAACTTGAGCTCCAGGACCAATTCGGCTTCCGATGGAGAACCGCCTCGAACGCCCTAGCTGAACAATCGAGTCCCGTCGTCCACATGATTTGGTTGAGGCCAACTGAACTGTTCTTCAAAATATTCGGCCCACCTGGCTGGTGATAAATGAACCAGCTTTTTCACATTTGGTCTCACTTACAGCGACTTGACAGTCAGTACAACCATGGATCAAGGAAAAAAGGCTTTCTGCTATTCCCAGATAACAAGGTTTTTTCCATCTCTTTCGTTTGTTGGAAAAAGTAGTGCCCACGGTCTTTGCGCACGCTTTTAGTCAGGTTGCGTTTAAGTTCTCGACGGTCGTCATCATACTTAGAACCAGGTGGAATAGAGCGACGCTTGTTCATACGAGTTATCGACGTGACGGAAATCCAGTTCTGTCGAAACAGAACAGCTCCTTCGGAACATGCCTGTTCACAGCACGCTTTCATAGCTCCGGCGATTTGTTCCCAATGTTCGTTAGGATTCTTCATCTGACTCGAACTGGGCAACTTCTTCACCAAAGCCTATTGGTAAGCGTTCTTTGCATCCTTATCGCTCGAATGCCAGATAAACACCTTGCATTTACGAGCGTAAGTCCTCTGGGCAAATGACAAAACGAAACGGGTACGCACAACGACATGGTCCGGGTCCAGGTGGGAACTAATCGAAGAAACACGTTGATAATACTACCAATTGTCTATCTTGTTTTCTAGTCTTCTGGAAGTAAGAAAAGTCAATACCAAGCATTGTGTACTCACCAGTTAAGTTTTTTGCATTTCACTTACCCATCCTCAACAATCGAAGGACGGTTAGATTGAGTCTCACACCAACATTACTTGGCATAAAGTTCCTAGGGAATTCGACGAGCGATCACAATTAATATTGATTGACAGAAAGTATGAATGCCTTTCGGTGATAAATTCAAGGATAATAAGGCTGGAGTTGTGTAGACATCAGTACAAGGAAGGAACAACATAAGAGGAGTGAGAGCGGAGATGTACAAGTAAAAGCCTATTTTGGAATCTGGCAAAAGATGTGGGCATACTTCTGGGAAGTCCGGAATGAATGGTGTGATGTGGGTTAGGTAGGTTAGGGCTACTGCTGAGAAGTGTTTACATATTGTGAAAAGTTGAGAAACATTAACCTAAACCGATCGTTTACTGAGAATGCCATTGTAACAAAGCAGATATTTCAGGAACCGGACAAGTCAACAACAAGCTGGTGATGAATAAATCCTTCAGGGAAACTAACACACATTTTTAGAATTACCTCTTACGTGTATTGGAGATATAGAACTAGGTCAGGCATTCGATGTTTCAGTGAATGTTTTGCTGACAAATGAGGAACAGTAGGTGATACTTTGAAGTGCGTGGTTCTAATCACGGTAGCAATCTGTGCCGTGGTTTAGCCGTGTTGTCTGTGAAGTCAGTGCATCTAATGACGTGGAGCAGTGAAGGCCGCAATGAAGCTGTCTTGCTGGTGACGTCTTACTTTCACTTACCGCTCGGTTGTTTGTTTGAAAGTTGTAGGCCACTTGATGTTGAATGCTTAGATAGGAGATGGCTACTTTTTACTAGTTAAATCCCTTACCGTCCTATTCTTTTCCCATCACTCTTCCTATACAGGGTTTGCTTTTCTCCTCATGCTTGTTTGCCAGTTAAGTATCAATGTGAACCACTGATGTATTGCTGTCTGTGATGATGATGATAATGATGTGCGACATTTCAGACGGGTTTGCAAATCGCTTCGACAAAATGGTCAACACATACACGTAAGTTCTGTAAATCATAAGCACTATGTTGAGGTTAGTCTATACACCTACCAAGTATAGAAACAAAAAGCCTAAAAATCCACAGTGAGCAGTATTGTGTATCTAATTAAACTACATATTACAGTCAGTCAGTAGGAGTTGACTTTATATGGTTTGCAGGTCAATAGGCGGGAGTTCGCTATGATGCTGCAAGGTCCCAAAACAAACAGTAATCGGGCTTCGGATAGTAACGTGAATGCTCGTGAAGACCCTGCAGGTGAGCGGTTATAAAACGGTAAATCGATGGATACTGTTATGTGTTAGACCTTACAAGAGGGACTAGCATATGTGTGTCCTTACACTAGGTGAGTAGGAGAGAGAAGTGCTTATAGATTCTGTGAGTTCAAGACTAACAGTGATGAAAATTTTCAATCCTCACCTCAGAGACACGGTCTTGGATGCAACAAAGGGAAACCAGTTTTCCTCCACTGGAACTGATGATGATCTTGCCGGCCAGAGGGTTCGATTTTTCCTTCGATAACTTTCCGTTTTGGTTCCGGTGAGTAGTAAATTGTTGAAGGAGTTGGGATTTTCCATTCATCTGAAACCTAATACCGAGTTGGTTCGACTGTGTTATAAATTCAGACATATTAGACAAGATTTACGGATGGAGAATCATGCCGTGTATCTGTGACTGGATACGACAATCTTTAGCCTAGGATTGCTTGAGCTGGTTTAAACCATACCTCTGGTTATAAACAGTAGAAGTTTGGCTAATTTGCTAGTTGTAATGAGAAGGCTGATAATAACGACATCGGTCACGACTAACGCAACAACCAGCTTTGTACTACGTATAAATTTTGAATCCGGAGAATTCCTTCGACATGGATTGACCTTCATCATAACTGCGCCTGTGATCGTTGTACTCTACCTTTCGTGAAGTAAATAGTTACTTAGGTAAAAGGGTGTTCGCTGAGCATGCGATTAGTCGTGAGAGTTCGAAGGTGTTTCAGACTCACACGGTAAAGGGCACAATTGCAACTACAGATAAAAACGGAACCAACTCAAAATAGGCATAAACGGGATTATGAAATTATAGACAAGTCAATCCTTTTCAACAAAAAGTCGTAGTTTACCTAATAAATGTACATTCGACAAAATAATTTCACCCGATAACCTAAAAACGGATATGCTCGTACAACAGTAGAGAATTGAAGAAATCCGATAAAACAGCAAGGAAACAGAGAACTCAAGTATACAGTTAAACACTTTTTATGAAATAAAGTCACGAATAATGGCGAACCGAAGCCCTATGTATAGTAGCGTTTGTGTAAGTAATAGGTTGAACACCTGACTATTTTTCCTACAGATATATTTCGAATAATTACTGTAGATACTGAGTTTGCATGAACATAGAGTAGTTTTCCAACGAAATTTCCACAACGTAGCTGTTCTCAGAGGACGAGGATTAAGCTAGGTTTGATAATAAGATACTGCAGATTTTAGCTAGACACTTGGGAAATTGACATTTAAACACAAATTCATT
The DNA here is from genome assembly GCA_008508345.1 of Paragonimus westermani. Classification (NCBI taxonomy): domain Eukaryota; kingdom Metazoa; phylum Platyhelminthes; class Trematoda; order Plagiorchiida; family Troglotrematidae; genus Paragonimus; species Paragonimus westermani. Next base: position 81,168 of record QNGE01000177.1, on the reverse strand, counting down.
CTTGAGAGGACGTGACAACACAAACGGAAAATAGTACAGCCGGTTGCTGAGAATATAAAAAACCAACTGTGTAACTAAGGCTGAGGATGCACTTGTAGATGTTCTATGTTACACGTGGAAATTACTAAGGAGACCCATCAAGAGTGACTCATCAATATCCGTCTGCCATGGTTTTGACCAATGACAAACTGGTGTATACGTTGACTTGATGTATGAACATAATTCGCTTGAATATTTTTTGGAAACAGTTCATTCCCTTCAGAAGTTTGAACAAAACCGATAGAACACGAAAACTGATAGATGCAAGCATTTCGTATTGACCCGTCAGTACCAAATTTACAATAACATGAAACGGGTTTTTATATTGAGCAGTTATGGGAACAGGGTGGTTAATCAATTGGTGGTTTAGGAAAGGTCGCTAAGTCCAGGGAAGGGTCAAGCTTACGAGCAATTGTTTCTGAACACACAAGGTCGGCTTCAGTCGATTGATTGCAACCGCCTCAGCAAACCGCAATAATCTTGGATTTCACCGCTGTTATGTGTTAGCAACTGACGGGAACATACGAAATGGTATTACCATCTTGCAAAACCGGTATTCTGATTTCACTGTTCAAATTCATCAATCTCACCCTACTAACTTTTGCTATAATTGTGTGTGCTACGAAGACGACTGACCGTGGGGCATCTTGACGCACGCTTAAAAACTGCGTGGGCAAGGCAGTAACGATGTGGTCCACTAGCTTTATACCGTATATTAGAGAGATAGAGCGAGAAAGCCGTATCCGTGCAGTTTGTAAAGTTACTTATAAGTTTCCAGATCAAAACAAAAACACTGGCTCACTACCGCTATCTTGAAATTAATTATTTATCGGATTGTGTGAAATTGCACTATCCCAACCAACTCCATCAGCCCACTTAATGATGCATTTAACAAAACCACATAGATGTTAAATATATTAAGAATGTATCACCTTGAGATACACTATGACTGCGAGGATTTCGGAACCAAGGGCGAATGAATCTGGCAGCAACCCATACACACATCTACTGAAAGAGTTATCGAAAGGTCCTTAGTGAACAGGACCTACATTAATAAGTTGAATATGACTAACAAATACTATGAGATAAAAGTCGTTAGTGGCAGTGATGAAATCCAAAGCAAGTACCCGAAACCTCTGAGCAGTTGCTAGGAACGCGTTGAGGAAGCTATTGACGAAGAGTCACACATGTTTGCCTGATAAGCAGATAGACTAGAATCTGTTGTTTTATATTAAAACGAATAAACTTTTACCCACTGAATAGTAGTCACACTAACTGTGGGGAAAATATATTTACGGTTAGTAGAAATAGCGTGCTGTGTACAATACGAAAGTGGTCAATGGTAACTGAATAATTATGGACTAGAGTTCACTTGAAAGGTCATACTATCCTCTCATATTTTTAGTCAATTTACCAACGTTTTGACGTGTTACACTGCAAGGCAATTAAGAAAAAAGGCTTTCTTGTTTCATTTATTCTAAGTTGATGAAAACAATTCTTATGGAGAGTGCATGCTCGAACAACATTTCATACATATACGAAATGATAACCTAATTTATTGAGGAATTGATAGACACAATCAAAATAGCGGGATGTGTCTAGTTGGCATTCCTAGCTCAGTTCTGGAATAGTGCGCATGAAGTGTATGAATATCCCAATTTTTTATCAGTCCACTAAGAAACATTATAGGCAATGCAATAGGGTGAGAACATACGGATTGGTAACAAGCAGACTCAGATGACATGCGTACACAAATCGGTCGGCGAGCGGAGTGTAGTCAGTCAGTTCACATTGGATTTTCATAACTAAACTAAAAAAACAATGGTGTAACTGTAACAGGAAGGTTGGGAAAATCACGATAATTTAACAATGTGGGGAATGAATTGTTCACGGTAAAATTATCATAAATGCTAGGTCTCTGTTTAGTGGATTATCAAGTTGGTGTCAGCTTCACCACCGTCCGCTTTTGAACACAAAAATCTTTCCATAGGTGCATGGTTAGAGCTTCGAAAGCTATTGGTTCACGTTTGGTTACATTCCGTTAAACAACAGGGAAGATCTTCGAAGAGTCTAATTTGTGGCCGGATTTGAGCAACTGTTTCTGTCATGACACTCACAAATGTTTCAGTTTTGATACTCAAAAGTAATTCCAGGATGTGTCTCGAGAATAGGGTGTGTGACGCTCACAATTCATGGTCTACGTGATGCAAATTTTGTGTACCTGGAACTTTCTAACTAACATTTGATTTAACCAGTGTTGGCATAGAGCTTATGTTTAGAGTTAAAGTTGCTCTCGTTGTTGAGTACAGCGCAGTGAACTCAGATGACGTATATGTACGGTTGAGTGCTGACTTTGTTAATCGTTTTAAACAAGAATACCACATCATTACCGTATTAATAGTCCGCATCCGCCCAACCTGTTTCATTGCCACCCTTGTTAGTGCATCAAAACGGGAAAAAATATTCGAATATTCACACATGTTCCACCTACCGTTAAAACCGGATTGCGTCTACCAACTAGACAACTTCTAATGTTCTTCTTGTAAGCACCCATTTTTTTTACGAATTCAGTTAATATTTCTTGTATGTAACACATGGAAACAAACGAATCGTTAGGTGAACACAACTTACATAAAAATTTCCGTCAGTTTTGTATTCATACGGAGAGAAACCTGTTCAAATGCATGCAGCTGTCTACATTTTTCTAATTGGACAAACAATCATGAAACCTAACAGAATTGGCAACCAAATCCAAAATGTCGAGTCTTCTGTACGAAGAAATAGACAAATATCCTCTTGCCCTATTGATTTATCAGGTTTTAATTTACACAAGAAAATATGTACAAATTGGGTGTTTAAGCCATTGAATGATTTTCAGGAATGACTCTTTGTTTCACAATCATGCAGTCAGGTCAAATGTCAACACTGAACCTTCCGCTGGTTTCGTCATTAGCGGTGTTCACGCATAAGCTGTTATGAAACAAAATACGAATGACCCGCGGTGATTTCAAAGCACCGTTTCAGTTGATGGCACTCAGAATCGTGTGCTGTCAGTTGCCTTACTACAATTTGGTCAAAAATAACTGAATGATTATTTGCAACAATAAGTTCACAAACCATCTCTTCTGAAGTTTGTAGAAAAGGTAACATGAAATGCACTTCAGAATAAGCATTTTAAATGTGGCGGGAGATCGATAGATAAATTGCTCCAGTATTAATGTGGTGATTACTTCATTAGAGCTATGCTGATCATACCACTGATTTTAGCCGACAAGTTGCACTCACAGTTCCCGGGAGACTAGCGGGCTGTCAGTTAATGCTACCTCGTATATCCACAGTTGACGAGCTGCAGCTGGACAGGTTGACAAGGGTGATTAAGAAACCTCGCCAAACTCATTTCCGAATGCACTTACGAAGCACCATAGTACCACATACGAGAACCAAGTGTTCAGTATTTGGAAAACCTCATTACCGTTCCTCTTCACGGCTGATCTAACTAAATCCTTTCTAACAGCACACAATATTTTGGTGTCAGTACACCCCTATTTCTCTCTAGAACGTGCACGTACGCAGACATCGACTTTTGTGTTGCTTGTTGTCTGACCTCGCGAGGTGGTCACCAGCTATTAGTTGACGTGTTATGGGCATGGACAGACAGAGCAGAAGAGGTCACCGACGAATATTTTCTCTCGTCTGCTGTGACCCTGCATTATAATCGACATGTGTGTACATGCATGGGTGTGTGTTATGCTTTCCTATGTACAGCCGGTTCATGGCACTGCGCTGCAAGACCAATGGTACAGGTCGTCTATATCACTACCAGCAAAAAAGCGGAATGTCCTTTCGCACGAAGTCCGGATGTGTAAGCCAGTGACGGCTTAGAATAACTGACTCCGAGTCACAGTAATTTATGCATTAGTTCGTCTGCTCACCAAGACAGAATCAGAGAGGAAGTTCAAACCAAAGTCCAAGACGCGTGTTACTATCACCTTTAGCATCCAACCCGTTAAACCAAAGTGTGTGAAACGTAAAAGTTACTCGCTGTACGTATGCACACTGATAGCGACGCCGTAAACCCAATCTCTAAACTGACAATCCTGTGAAAAGCTTTTGAACTCATATGTTGCAGTGTACAACCAATGATAAGATCCTGAGACCAAAAAACATTGTTCACACGTTTTTGCCAGAGTAGTTCTCAAATGACGTAGTTATTAAACTTAAGCCAAAAAGAATAACTGAACGTCGCGATAGCAAATTTTTTTATATTCGTTTTTTCTGTTTGTTAATATGGAGGGTGAAAAATTGCTGCAATCCTGGCAACACTTCATAAGTCACCCGGTGTGCTGATATCAAAAATATGGGAATCAATAACTTGTACCATACTGTTCAATATACCACGAGTAAAAACCTCAGTCATTATAGCGTCAGGCTAATGTGTCTTGGAGAACCATATTCATTCAGTTTTATCGTAAATGGTATCTCCACTCTTAGGTAGTTAGTTATACATTCCATAACTATATGCTCATAATAACAAATTTTGCGATATACTCCATCTAATTTGTCGTTTATAGATCGACACATGGGAAGAGAGATAGGTGCATGTCATTACTCATGGCAAATACATCGTTGTATGTTTACTATAAATGGGTGGCTCACAGTCAGGAAAAATAGTTGTTACAACCTTTGAGCAATAGGACAGATTGTATTCCCTCGGATTTAGGCGGAAAGGAAATTTGTCATTCTAAATTGAAATGCATAAATAACTTTGGCATTCTACTGACAAATGTTTCTCAGCTACAACTGACGAGTGAAACACAGAAAACTGTCGTTGTGTGATTACGGACAGTCTGTCATTGATCCGACAGTTACGAGCATACGCTCCCCTTTTAGAATTCAACCAGTTGATTGTATTTCCAGTCTGATTACCATCCGGCCACCAAAGTACTTCACGATTGAAATATTGAATGCATGGATTGCGACAATCGCTCGACTCTAAGTGTTACCGATTTGAATGCTACGGTATCGATGAGCTCAGTGTTCAAGGAATCGTCGAATGATTTGCCTGGACATCCTGTAGTGTACTGTGTATAGGAGTGTGCCGTCAAGACAATTGTATTATATTATATCTGTATCAGATCTGCGGCTTGACCTCAAGTGAACGCTCCAGGTGAATCATCCGACGTATCAACTCACTCGCAAGACACGTTTCGCAGTATCATCAGTGACTCCGGTTTTGGTGCCAAAGATTCTAGCCCATCTGTTATTCTTCCAACTGTTTGAAGCGAAATATTGCAGTAAGATTGTCGGGCTGCTGTTGCATAAACCCACAACGTAATTTGTTGGACTCCACGCAAGACACCTCCCGTCAATTTTGACACCTTCCTTTCCTATCGAATTTCTCACAAGTTTACTAGTTCAATAGCTCTTCGTTGAATGTGCAGTTCCTGCCAGATATACGAGTTTTTGACCTCCTCGACAGTTTCTTGTTGTTGTAACATCACAACAATTTGTGTACCATCATAAACTCGTTAGTATCCTTCTCCGAACGAACCGCGATAAGACATCGTCTATTAAAAGAACTTTGAGGCCAAAGCATTTCTGGAGATCCTAACGAATAACATGGGGAATTGAAGCCATGTTACATCTTTATCGGTAAATTGCTTGCACGAGATACACTTCTAAATATCCCTCATCTGTGTCAGCATCCTTGAACGCTCCAACAAACAATGCACAAGTAAGGACATATGAGAAAACAGGGTCGTTCATAAACAACTAGTGCATGGTTGTCACTTCCCGTCATGCATGCGGGCACACATAATGCTGAAAAACTAGGTTCCTACAGAGCACAAACCGATACTCGTCTCTCACATAACAAGGTTTCCGTATCAGAAGGGTTCGAACCACAATCAGATCTGTCACACGTGTGTAGTGATGCTAACAGATAAAACAGCTTTATCTTTAGTAATGCACTTAATCTTAACAGGATAGAGGGTCATACTTCAAGACACCTCCCCTGAGAGTTATCGATGCAACCGGGACCTCCGGTTGACCATGTCAAACTTCTAGATCCGAACCGGCGACATATGATACAGTGGACTAAGTTAGTAGCTGAGTCTAACTCTTTAGTCTCTGGGTTACAACTGCATGTTGTATCATCACGTTACGTTGAACGAGTGATGACTTTCCTGGCTGGATGAACGTTTAGCGCATTAATGTTTGTAAGGAATTGGGGATCATGGTTTCCTGTTACCGTTCAGTTCTGCCAACTTAGAGCGCTCCACAACCAAAATTTTATTCATAAATTGCGTTTGAGTAGGAGGATTTAGACGTTGCTGCTTTACCGTGATTTAAGAACGTCTGTAGGCAACAATCGGCTTCGCATAAAGAATGCACCGGCAAAAGCTGGCCTCAGTCACTGTGTGCTTTGAATGGCTGTTGTAAAATTACTGCTCTCTTGGAAACAGTGGGTTGCACCTGTTGACCATATCTATCCGTTCACTTATTCAAAATAATATCCAAGACCGGCAATCACCTATTAGTGTCATCTTCATTATATATTTTTCAGTGTAAACAGTTCACTTGACCAAACAAGTCTGGTTCCTTGGTCATTATTAATAAAGTAAATATCACCAACATGTTTCTCATGAAACACTGAACTGTCCGATTTGTCTGCTCTCTGTTCTTTTGTGTTCACGAAGTATTCGTCTGATACACGACGAACTGAATAGTCGATATAGATATCATCAGTCTGACGATAAGCTTCATATTAAAAATTAGGGTTTCCGTCAGATTCAAACAGCTCATTCGTTGAGACTGAGAGCATTACTTGATGTGAGTTGATATAGATTAATAAGATTATTTAGGGTCTTCTAGTGGCATACCTATGAAAGACTACTCAATTTCAAGTGCGAACTCACACGTTTGCAGGACGGGAGGGATAGCCACTTTGAAACTGTTTCAGGTGGTACATTGTCCTGCATTTCCGTACTCGTTTTAAACATGACGACTTTATCGGCAATTGTAAGTTTTACACATACCTTCCGCCATTGGGACTGTAGCAAAAATTGGCCGGAGCATACATCGTGTTGTTTCAGTTTTTTGCATGTTCTATGCAAGTGTACACCCGAAAATAATTGTTTCATATTCACACTCCACGCTCAGAAACAATATATTTTCACGCCGCGACTACTTGGGTGGTCGCACTTCCAAAGTTGTGGGGTTTTAATCTGTCCCATCTTTATCTCCAGTACACTAACTACCCGCTTTTGAGTTGTTATTTTCTGTTTTGGGAAAACAATTGATTAACTTCTTGTGCACAATCAATGTGAGCGGGATGTTTTCTTCGAAAAACAGAGAATTCATTCCATCTTATCAGAAGATTTGGCAATTTCAAATAAACCAGGACGTTCTTTTCTCATTTGTCTTTTTTTGTTCAATAAATTACTTAATCTAATCTGTTCTTTTAAGAGTAGCCATACCACTAACACGTCTATGGGCTTGTACTAACATAATGTGGACATATGTTTATCTGCTTTTATATGGATCATTATGTACAGATTATTCCGAGCCATGGGGCTGTTATGTTAACAAAGCCTGCCTTATCTTGTGTACTTTTTCCGTGCTGTTGTTTATCGAAAACGCAAACAATCACGCAAACTAAAGAACAATGTCTCTATGGTCATCAAACAGCTCACGGACTCTCATATTACAAATCTTCGCGCGCACATCCTCGTTTATATGTACTTCACCTCAGTACTGAGTTGTGTACCAAATGTGGTATATTTACCTAACACTTTGAGTCGCGAATCTTGTCAGAGTTTGACCAAAGGTCATCACAACAACAATCTGTTTGGTGGTCACACTATTGTTCTATCTGTACACATTGAGCTGTTGGTTTCCGGTTCGTAGTGATCCTTTGGTCTCGACAAGTCAACATGGCTTTTCGTCTACAACCGTGAAAATTAACAAGTCACTATTGTGTGGTACGATGTACAGTGTTTGCATGTACTCACCGCTGACTGGATTATTTAGCATTAAAGTATTTGTAGATGTAAATGTTCGTGAAAGCATTATAAGCAGTTCACACCGCGATCACTGTCTGCACACTCTTATGGGATTAACCAACAACCAGTTTTACACGCAGCTACGCTAGCCAACTTCTTAAAGCGTTTACAGCTATGTGGCACATACCAAAGAAAGCCAGAGCGTCAGCTACAGTGACCATCAATGTAAGTAATTGTGCAAATCAAAGTTTTCGACGGAGGGTCCCGGTTGTTAATGGATACGTGGAAACGTTGCTCATTCTACACACGGTACATCGCAGTACGGATCAGGTAAATCAAGTTTTCATGTGATTTTCGACCGACTGGATAACAGAGACGAGTAGCCGGTTCAAATCACCTTTATGTGCAGAAGTGAACTGGTTAGCAGTTAGTTGCTGCTAACAGAAATCATAGGCTGACGAGTCTAGAGTAGTAATAGGGGGACCGTTATTTGAAATTATGTTCCCTTGTAGAGTCATGTGATGGCCGACATCCACGTGCGAGAACAGACGTCAGAGGAACCGGGTATTTATTCGGAACATGACATAATATTTTGCGGAACTTTCCGCACATTTATCCCACGGTTCTATAACATAGCTGCCTTAAAAAGAACAGGTGTAGTGGTCAAAAAGGTCTCTGACTACCCTAAGTGAATGTAGGCGTATTTTACTGAGCTCAGTGACAAAAAATGAACGACTGCAACAGGACAGTTACGAGAGTTTTAGCGAGTTATAGGATTAAAGAGCCTAACTCACAGAAAGGGTTCAAGAGGACCATCGCAGTATTCCAAAGTACCAGTATCCGGGAAGCGAGGATATTCCGAGATTACCGTGGGCGGCTGAAACGCGGTCGGTGCTGCGACGATGTTCGGAGTACAACGGAGCTAAAAATGGATGAGATCCGTGTAGTATCGTCAAGCCGGTAGTAGAGCAGAAAGACGTGTGTGCACGAAACTTTATTGCTATTCCAGGGTCATTTTTAATCAGTTCGAACAGCATGCAGAGATGACGGAAAACGTTGATGTACAATAGTGAAGCATCGTTAGTGAACAAAACCAAGAAAAAACTCTACACAGGTGAGAAAATAGACGCAAAGTACGAAATGTGCATAAAAATGACAAAGTTCTTCAACTTCCTGATATCAGATACAGTTAGCGAAAAGATGGACATGTCCTAAGATAACCTAGCGACAACAGTAAAGAGGAATTCTTAGTTGTGAGCAAAGACCGCGGATAGCGTACGTATTGTTTATTCGAGGGACCAATACATAGGTTATGCGCTTCAACAGAAAACCAAACAAATCCACAAATTTGCATAAACACTGATCCAAGACGTCATAAATTTAACGGATGCCATTACCTTGTTACGTTACGTACCGACAACTTTTTTGTGCCGAATTATACTCTAATGTTTGGTTTTGTATTCCACCCTCGGTTATTTCAATATCCAGATACATACTCACCCTTCACTACTGAATGGTAGCAGTGTTGGTAGTATTGTGGGAGCGCTCATCCTCGAAACAACAGTATGAGCACAAAACTCCTAATTTGGCGACTCAATAGGACCGAAGGATGTTGCGTCAAGTTGTCCTCTTTTGAGAGATCAGTTTTTCCCGTTTTCTTTATTTCACGTAAACTAACGGTGATTATTTTCCGTTAAAGTTCACCGGAGAGTCTTGAGTACACCTTGAACTTACTTTATGTGAGAGCCTATACGTGCGTCGCCTGTCACTGTGACGCGCATACGCAAGTATACTGTATTACAATAAAGCGTCATCATCGGGAATTCGCTTTGATCAGGGTTTGCAAGACAGGTATGTTTTAGTGAAGAACACGGCTGTGTGTCTGATAAGACAGACGTTGTCAGAGTAGATGAACCCAGACGACAAGCATAAGTAACAAACGTGTAACAAAATAATGCAGGCGTCTACGAACACAGATGCTTAGTAAGCCCCGATCACAATTTGCTTACCCAAAACCACTGAAGCCTCTTGGTACTGTGTTGTACAAATAGTCACTAAATAAACGGTAACAATCACTTTTGGCGACTGTAAGCCACAGCAATCGCTGGTGGTCGTAAGATGTGGATAAGCGTTTGACCGACTGCAACTACCCTTGGGACAGATGCTAACAACCCCAGTGAACACGGACAGAGAAAATATCAAATCTAGTCTTTTGTTTCTGATATCTGCCAACGATCTCGCAAGACAAACAGACGGCTTGGTGTGGAGATACCCGGGGCCAACTTGTCAAATTGGCCTTTTCGTTAGAGTTGGCAACTTGTTACACTGCGCTTTGTATGTACAGCGAAAATGCCATTGACTTCATTAACCTGAGCATGACAGGTACAAAACATGGAACTGGTTGAGCCGAACAGTTGCCAGGTGTCGGACTAACTCACTGTCTGTCGAGACGCATGTGGAGACAGGGGGTGGGTTAGTGAATTCTACTGGCCAGTAGCCTACAGGAGGCGCCAGCACAAGAACGGGCGAATCCAGCCATATTCCCATGACTACACAAGTGCAGACGGAGTATTTTACCACACTTGTCAGTTCAGTAGTCTTCGTGGTTGAGCCATATTCACACAAGTTTAATTCGGGTCCGGACAACGGGTTGTGGGGCGGCATCCTGACGTATGGTTTCACCCTTAACAGCGTTGTTAAATGCATTGTGGCACAGCCTTATCGCGTCTTCTAGACACATCGTCAATGCAGTCTTAAGGCAACCGGGGAAGGTGAAAAGCGAGAAGTAATACGGGTGATTGTGAACAGTGGAAAAAATTTCAGTACAACAGTCGGGATCTATTTTGAAATTTCTAAGCTCTTTGTTTCGCTACGCAGCTCATCTGATGGGGAATATACTATGTAGGTTAATACGGTTTCTGTTACTAGTTCAAATCTAACAGTTTTTCTGTTTCTGTCAAAATGGACCACATGAAAAACCAACAGATTTGCAGTACCACTTAAAAATAACCATTTTCATGGTGAATGAATCATGCTGTGTTGACTACATAGAAACTGATGCTTGAAACGTGAGCTTCTATCACAAGCCATTCACTACAAACTACACTATTGTTCAAGTTTCTGGTCGCAGGTATGAACAGAGTTCCACATCGGATTCCCAAATACTCATCAGCATATGCTAGTTAATCCATGACTCCAATTTGTCCAAGCATGTCGCCACGGGTAACATCCGAGTAATGTTTGTGTTGATAACACTCTCTACTGAGTTGAATTATCATATAACGGAATAGAACGTGCGAATATGTAACATATAACCAGAAGAGCAGACAGAGATTATGACCGAATATGCATTACGCAACACGCGGCAACAGTTTAAATACAAGTGTCCTGCTTGTTTGTCTGACTGTCCGTTGTTAGAGATCCTCGTGCACAAGGATGACATAGCGGTCACTTCAAATTCGATCCGTGCGCTCTAACTAGTTTCGGTCGCGTGTTACAAATACAACCACAACTAGATAAGTTCACCTCCTCCAATGAACCGAAGGCTTATAGATCCAGTATGAAGAAATTGACGCCCATCAATTGGCAATATTCGAATTCGTCAGGCTTACTGACTCACTTGATCATCAGAGTTTGAAATTGTATGTGATCCGCTAACACATAATCAAGTACTTGTAGTCCAAGTTTATGCTCTCATCATGTACGTCTTAACCAACCAGGCATCTAGTAAAATTTTTAATTGCACTAATAACTGCTAATTATATAATGTTGTGTATAACAAGAAGTGTATACTTGGGTCAGACAGGTGGATTTGCTGTTTGACTGACCGAGACTTACACTCATGGATAGGGTTAAGAATTTGGTCTAATTCAAAGTCGGGATTGTGTAAAGTTTGTACGGCTTATCTGCAGAAAGTTGTATTTTGGCAACAGGACTATTCTCTCAAAAACATTTAAGCAAGCAATGCAATTCGCACAGACATTCAACCATTGTCACGTGATTAAATTCTGCGTACGTTAATTCGAACTGTCCAGTTTAATTTCGACGGTCTTGAATAACTTAAACTAAACGATACACAACATCTGTTTTTAACGACACTGAGTAACGTTTATTAGTTGTTATATTGCAGGATATACTACTGGAGAATATTCCGGTGCACCTAATCACTTACTTAAGGCGATGGAGCGCATTTAGTTAGCAAGAGAATAGGCAAACTTTGCTGAACGGATAGAGAGAACATCACGCATTAATCCAACTTCATACACAGTACTTTTCACTAAAGTGGTGTGCTCGGAGACATGATAAACAAACTGGGACAAAGTTACCTTGCTGACACGTCCCGTGCAATCTGTAGTTCACTTGTCGCCTTACGCATACGGAACGCCTCTTCCAAAATGATTTGGGACTGACTGATTTGTAAACACTGTGTGTTTGATGCTAGAGGTCGCCTACTGTTAATTTTTAAGTTCGTAGTTGATTACAACAAACTGTAACACCCGAGTTCGCTTCTGAAACACGCAATAATATGTCCCTTGACCCGGTGCTGCAACTGACTTCTCGTTTCTCCACTGTAGGTGACGAACACCACCCATGAATTCGTAGTTACAGTGTGGCTTGCCCTAGAGTGGGACCGGCGTCCCAAAGGAGGGAATCGATAAACAGATGGTTGGATAAAGTAAAAAGCTCTTGCAAGCATACTTTTACCATCTCGCCCGTGAGAATATGCGTACGTAGTTGCAATAGAATTTACAATATTTGACCTAACAAATCAAGGTTCAAACTGTTGTTTCACCACGGAAAGGTCCGAAATTACAAGATTAAAGTAAGGCATCAATTAAACTTCACACACGCTGTTTATAAGAACCGAATTTCTACGTATATACACAGTGACTTGAAGGAATATAGGCAGCTGATGGACAAAAACAATGTCATCGGACGGAAACGCTGTGGTGCTATATACATCGTTTGTTTTGTTGGACGACCGGAACAAATCCTGGGCTCTTCTAAGTGGATAGATCCGAACCTTATCCTACGAGGGTCATCATATAGTTTTCAATTAAGTTCAAGATTCAGGCCTTTCCTGTTCACAGTTAAATTTTACCAGAAACTGTTGGAACCACTTTGGAATTAGAACAAACAACAAACGCTCCCATATGACTCCAGCGGACTAAATATTTTCTTATAAGAACGTAAGATGTATTAATATTAGAGGGTAGAAAGCATACTCACCTCATACAACAAAGCTGCTTCCAAGTTGCCTCTAACACGAAATTTAAAAACAGTCAAATCAGCGGTTTCCGTCCAATATATATCTGTGAGAAAAACTGACAGACGCAGAACTGACACTCACAATCAAGGCTGATATTCGCCTGATCAGTTGCGTACCCATGAGCTGTTGGTTAATACATGAAAATTATACTTTTAGACGGTTGCTGTGAAGAGTTTTAGGTGTTTAACCGACAACCCCATCGATTTTGTGAATACGAGTTACCAACGGGAGATAATTTGGATAAAGCTAGGTAGTTACCTAGAACTCCATAGGCATATGGATTTTTCTTAACACTACGATACTGCATTTCATGCATTGATACGTTACTGGGGCGTCTAAAACCCAACTCGTTTTTCTTGACCAGACCACTGTTTAGTTCAGAATGTCATCCTTTCAATAAGCCAAATTACGGGCACCAGTTGAGTATGACAACAAATATGCTACTGATCTCGGAAACAGAACAGTTCATAACAGCCAATTATATTGACCTCTCCTGAACAACGAAAATCCCCATTTCTCCTTAATTTAGTTGAGGCATCATTCATATTTTTCCGTTTTCATGATCAAGTTACCAAAATACTAGCTACTAACAAATATCCACAAAAGCTTTCAGATGTCTTTGGCAAAACGAAATTCCTGAGATCAAGTGTATACGATACGCTAACAGAGAAAAGTTATTCGCAGGTGCCGATTGAAAACAATCTCGTTACTGTACGTAGGCACAACCTTTCGTGCACCTCATTTCAGCCTACCGTAACATTCAGTTTTATTCTGTACTGTCAATCCAAAAGGAGAATGAAATGTAAAACTTGTTTTTCATCTAGCCATTTTGCCTCTGATATTGTATGTCAGCTCGCCGAGGGCAGCAGTGCAGAGGAAAACAATACACCTCAACGCCATTCACTGGAGAATGTTGCATGATGGTTAGTCACCAAATAAAACTGTAGACGGTTACAGGAAGTGTCGTCGGTACAATCAACCACAGTTAAGCTGCTCGTCTCACTCTGTTGCTGCCGTAATCCGTTCCGCAGCATAAACGCGCCAGTGATTTTCAAGCTTCGACTGGTCACATGGCCAGAGGTCATTCGGTTGACCCCATCGATTCTGTCGTCTTCATGTCGTGTGCCCTATACAATAAACTGAACAGCTGTGCACTTTAAGCACGTCAAGGTCAAACACGACTATGGATGTCTGATGTTTCTTTTCGGCGTGACGGCTCCCAACCCACATGTGACCTTGCAATTCGCAAAACGGTAAATGACTGGTGACGTACATGATGAGAACTTTATACCGAACATGATCGTCTTTTCGAGCGATTTAATTACGAGTTTCACTCATGACCTTCCTTATGAGGGCTACAACACGGCAAACATCCTCTTGTTATATAAGGAGTGCAGATATTAAAACTCTTGTATACAGCACGTCATCAATTAAACCATATCACCAAATAGAATAGTCCACATGTTTATCAACCTGGACGTGATTTGAGTCCTCTTAGTGTTTTGTTCAAGGACGTTAGGGGATTGAACTTGTTTGAATAACTAACGTAGTAACACCAAACAGCCGATTCACGAATTATCTCCCCCCCATATATCTGAGAACCAATTGATTCGTTCGATCAGCACAAATGTCCGACGAAAAACGAGACACACGTGCGTTGATTGTAATTTTGTCTTTGTATGCATTGTGGTGTACAGTAGGTATGGTATGCTTCGTTGATGTTCACAAGTAGTCACGATACCGACTGTTAGCTTCCAGTGATCTCTGACCGGTGACCATACACCAAACACTGATACAACTGATATTTTTACCTCTGTAAATGATAATGTTTAGAAAGCCAATATGTTTGATAGAATATACCGTATGATTAACTGGATTAGCCTCTCTTCCTGGCCAAACAGTTATCGGAACATAATTGCTGCCTTCTCTTAATAAGGATTGAAAAACCTCCAATCTCCCGACGCTGGTACGATAGTGTGCATCTGAGTTCACAACGTTGACTGAGTAATACTTAGCTCACCATTCTTTCGGTGAAGTTTAACAGAAGAGGATTTATGAAGCCATATTACTGAAATATACGCCATCTGTCATGTTATCATTAGGCAACTGGAGGAGTCGCACAGATTACAATGTGTATGGTTCTTAGAGAATTCGGGCCGTTGACATTAAACCCAGGAAAGGCGTCTAAACTTTCAAATGATTGCTTGCATATCCGTCTTTCCGAACATGTTTATGAAAGTAATGGAACATCTCATACTGTCTGGCGATGAAACTGCATATAACCTACAATTTTTTGGCTTGTCATTCACACTTCAATTTCGACGCTGTCGCTTATCGATATTATATGGATTTAACATCTCTGGGTTTCTAACACAATATTGTAAAACTCTACACAACCTCAGCCAAGGTCCTTCGAAAATAATTCCTACTTGTTTGTTGGTTGAGGAACTTCTTATATTACTCTGTTAACACCGCTCTAATGGCAGAACGTGGTTCATTCAGCTGAACCGACAAACTTTTCTTACGGTACAAATTAGTTTCGGTGTTTTGTTTGGCGCATCCTAGATTCGTGTTTCTTTCCCTGTTTGCTTCTACAGCTTTCTTTCTCAAGTGTACTGATCGTGTTGTAGTTTGATATTTTCATCTTAGTAATGGCTTCTGTTCAACTTGTGGGATTAGCTAGCAAGAGCGGAAATTGAGTACACTTCCTCTTCCCGAAGATTACTTTGTACCTGTGGTATTATTGACAAATATTAAACAAGGCCAATGTGTTTACCTACAGTGTATAAGTTCATACACCTTTAGACGTAAGGGTCATTTAAAAGTGATCACGAGCGTCTGGGGAGGAAGGAAATTCGTCGCCATTTGACAGACCACATTACGATTTAGCTGACTAAACAGTCTGATGGACATTGCTTAAAGTAATGCACTTTGCGCCGATAAGCAACAGCTTTGACCAAACTTGCTAAGCTGAAAATTCAATTGTTCAAGCTGCTGAACAGACAGGTGTCTCTTGCAGTAATATGGGAACCGAAGGCTACCCCCAGACTAGTTCGCCCACTCAAGCTATGGAGCAAACTGTGTTCGCAAAAGTGGGGAGTGTTAGTGAATTAGGACAGCGTTCAGCCAGTTCAATCCAAAATATGGTTGATTACCGAAGTACTGATCAACCGTTCCTTAGTCTTGAGTCAAATAATCATGCATGGCAACTAAGCGTTTTGATTTCAGTAGCTTGCCTTGTCAAAATCATCATGTTCACCCTTAGTATTCTTTCTGTAACACCCAACATGATATCAGAGTAGTAGTTTCAACTTCCTCTCATTTGTAGCTTTCAAGAAATTCATCATCTGCTATCTGCTATCTTACAAGCTATCACCAGATAACTGTTATCTCTGATACATGATTTATTTACTGTGGGTTCGCACTACAACGCTAAAATGTTTCAACACTGCAGCAGGTCGGTTAAATCGTCTGGGTTGTGAGGACTTCATTTCCCCCCATTCCTAAGGATGGGGTAATAAATACTACTGCCGTGTTCAAACTCTACGTGGTAAGATGGTACGAGCCTGAGGCAAGTTTCCGTATAGTAGTGACGGAGCACCGATATTGGCGGGTACAGTTTAAGTATATTCGCCAATGTAAACAGTATTATAAATGACCATATGTATTGTACTGTTCGCTATGGTGAAAACATGCATTTTCTCGGGTTTGGGATTTACAAAGTTCACCGGGAAATGATGTATGGTCCCGGGGTAAACCACATGCATGAGCTGACAGTAATAATCACGTAGTACAAGGGGCATATTAAGGTCAGCCTGTCGGCAATGAGACTATAGTTGTATCATACGTATAGCAGGTACCTATCTTAGAGATCTCTGGTTAGATAGTTCAAGTTTGTCAGAGATATGATAGTTTAAGCAGCCTATCTGCTGTAGGAATGTGTATTATGGTAAGTGTACAAATACACTGATTTTAAGCACAACGGTACATTGCGATATGTGTGAAAAACGGTGGTTCCGTGAACGATTTAAAATCGATGTGGTCTGATCCACTTCTTGTAAACCACATTCATCGGTTTTTCATTTCCCTACATGACGTTTGTCCTGTGTATGTCACAAGTAACGATTTTGGGAGAAAAGATTGAACTAACTTTGGATTTGAGGGCGTCACGTTCAAACAATGAATTTGATCAGTGTAGTTCTGGGATAGTTGGCAGGTTCCTGCCTCGTAGTTTACGTATTACCAATTCAGTTATACTGCTTTAGTCTCTCTATTTTTCAAAGTAAGTAAGAGGGCAAGACTGGAGTACGTACAGCAGACCTGTGTTGGTAACATAACGTCAGCCTATAAATTCCCCCCGTTGATTTCCAACGGTCACCTGTGTACCAACACACCAACTCCCAGTTGGGTTGTCTTGACGTACAGGTGTGGAATGATGTTTGGTTGGTCTGTAACCGGCTGTTGGATGTCGCAAACAAAATCTGTCGTTTGTGCTCCAAACGGCTTCGTACTATGCAAAGTCTGTTTATTCCCTAATCGTAACAATTGTTTCAACTGCTTAAATGGGAGGACAAAACAATGAAATATCACGTACAGCGTATTGTGGAAGTTGACTTCTGAATGGGAAACCATTCTGGTACGGAACCGCTAATTCAACTGCTAACAATATTGAAGATTGGGTATCCTAAAACCCCATTAAAACTAATTGGGTATATCGTTGGGCAGCCATATCCAATGGTTGGTAATCATCCTCCCTGCTTGATCCAAGAACTTATGAGTGGTTTTATAGAGGGCTATTAGATACAGTGTGAGGGTTTATCTGGGGGTAGACGAGCCTATGCGATTGTGTTTATCTGCTGATATTTCAGTGACATCGTTTTCAAACGGTGTAGTATTTTCGATGGGTCGACAGCTACGAATTTGGGCAAGTTTTTCTTCCCAGTCGACAGGTGTACTCAGAATCCTGAATGCTGTAGTGTGGGATCAGGATACTAGGGTAATTGCACTCAATTCCAAGAATCGGTCTCGAAGAATCACCGCACATTTCCTCCCTTCTGCTTTTAGGTGGATGCGTTGGATCTTCGAGTATTTCACTAATTTATAACAAATCATCGCTTTGCATTCTGATTATCACCGTAACACTTAAGACAATCGATATTATGATGCCATCTGCATCTACCAGGTAGTCCATTTGATCGCCAGGTTGCATATCGAATGATTGGACCTTCCTGAATAAAAATGACCTGTTGTCTTCAAGGCAAATGGTGCTTACTGTGTATGGGTTACACATATTTCCTCAACTCCTGTGAATCGAGGTGGTCATGTTAACCATATTTTATTTCAACTGGGAGCTGGTTAGTTATTGATTTTCTAAGAAAACGTTGCACGTAACATAGTGTTTCAGTCTGAGGCACATCGACAGCACCGTTAAGACTCAAGGATGAACTGAAGCCCTACGATTCCAAAATGAAACATTCGAATGAGATAGTAAGAAAATGGAAATCGGGAGATAATCTTCGGATTAGTTTTCTGTGGCTCAAGGGACTAGACTGATTTACACAAACATGAAAAGTATGGAACTGATGATTACCAGAGCAATCCCGCGTCAACAAAAATGGTTGTTTTACATACAGGGGGTTGTAAATTTTGATAACCAGTTTCAACATGCTGGAGAATGTTTTTCTAGTATCTTCGAAAAATTTTAGACAGTGTGACAAAAATGTAACCGTGTCTTTTATCAATTATGTTTTGCTATAGATGATGACTTTTATCGCTTTTCTGACGTTGTGCAGGCGCCTAATGTTTCTTGTCAGTCTTCCAACTACTTTGGTACACGCTGACTGATACAACTAATTAGTTGTGAGTTTCGTTTTCCGGATGAAGTTAACAATGCAACTACATGAAAATTTGTATCACCACTGGGATATGACAGATGTAACCAGTTTGATTTCAATCGATAATGCTGTCAAAGTTTCGGTCCACCGCACTATACACAGATTTGCAGTGCTGCAAATTCTGAATGCAACGGCTTTTCCAGAACTCCTCTCATTGATAACCGACTGCCGCCTAGAAACGGACATGCTAAATGCAGTGTCTACTTTAGTACTGCCATTGCTTGTAATATTGCTGGATTTCCTAACAAAATCTACTAGGTAACAGCTGGTTAACAGAGCAGTCGAAAGCGTGTTTAATTCTAGCGACAGATTATCTTCTGAGCATATCCTTCGCGCTTGGTAAGAAAGCGTTCTAACTAGACTTATCAGGAGCTTTAGGAACTTATACAACGTCCTACGCAGGATGGCTTTCTACATATATATATAAATATATATATATATTCCCGTGTATGGAAGACAGTTGATTGTTTCGCACACTTAGTTTAGCTTACGGTTTTGATGGAACCGAATTAACTCCATGAATATACTTATGTAACCTGCGCTTCCAAGGATGATCAAGATTTCGTCTACATAACACTTATACGCCATTCCTGTTGTTGAACATGCACATAACATAGATTCTATCTCATTTATGAAGAAATCCACTGGTGATTGGTTCAACGAAATGCCTATCGTAACCACATTTACTTATCGAAAGGCTAGCATCGGACAGTTGAACTTTCCACTAAATATTTACAAAATTACTGATTCTGACTGGGTCACTCGAGAGAAGAAAGAAGTATTGCTGCTTAAAACAAATCTGCAAGCGTTCCAACTTTGTCAAGAAGCAGGACCTTAGTGGCAGAGGAACGTTATATCAATCTACACCAACCACAACCACAAAATTGCTTTTTTTTTAAGCTGTACTTATCCAGCTGCTTTCTGAGTGGTTCAAGCAGATCAGGTACTTGGCGAGCTAATTTGGGTTGTGGTGCGTTGGACATTGACTTAGTGTGCCGGAGTAGGAAAATGAGTTTTATGGAATTGACGTAGTCAGTACGTTCTTAACGAGCGCGTACCTGATGTATTCATCAACTTACAGTACTCATCAAGGAGGATACCATGTATCGGATGCATTTCCGTTTTCCATACCACTCCTTGGAAGTTGGTGTGACTGGCATCTGGCAAAACTTCTAAGTCTCACGAGGAACATCAGCAAATCCTTCAAGCTTTTGTCCGGGTTTATTCCCATTATGTTTTCACTTTTCCTCATATCCCTAAAACTCTGAAGTATGCTGGTGTTAATGGCTGTCATGCTGGTAGGCGACATTTAGAAGTTTGATTTTGTGATCTGTCTGGGATTAGTTGCTTGGTTGCAGATTACATGATTGTAAAAGTTTGCGGAACTCCCACAGAAACCGGCACTTTGATACGCTTGGTTTTTACCAATAAATAATTTGATGTTCGCCGACTAAACTGAACTTGAGATAGTTAAATCTGTTTGACCTACTGGTGACATCTTTTATGAACTGTGCTAAGGAACTCAAGGAAATGAATTTTCCAACCAGCTTCAGGTAAATGTGATTATAACTGAGTCAAAAACTGATCTCTATCAGTGCTATCAAAACAGGAAAACATTCTTCTTGAGATTTTCACTAGTTAAGTATGAGTTGCTGGATAGCCCAGTTAAAGATACACAGTCTTCACCAGGATAGTGGTGTGAATGAAATTAACGAACGCATCACAGAAGTCAATACGCTCGGAAAAGTCACAATAATCAAGGGGCTGACCCTAAAGTAGTTTCTCATATGTTTACGAAATACCAAACGCAACACATTACGTTGCTTTTGTTTAAAATTACGGTTGCAACAGAACTGTCGCCCTGGTGAGATACACACTAAGAAGAAGGCAAGCATTTGTTGGAATATTTGTGTAAAGTTGTCAGGAGAGTGCGCAAGCTAAGACGAAAGCACCTGGATGTGTACGATTTGTTTTGTGTAACGAGGTCGTTCTAGTCAGTCTACACGACAGACAATAGGTAATTAGAAGTTTTAGAAGTAAAAAACACTGATAATAGTTAAAATCGACAGCACCGACTGATATTTGTTTGCGCTGTGAGAACACCGATACAGTCACTCGAGTAGTGAAATAACGTGGACACAAAAAGAGATAGCTAACAACGATACAAATACTGATACCCACAAGGGGTCCTTAAATTCTTATTCACTCGGGTAGTTAAATTGTCAGGAAAAGCTGTTAACGAGCACACAGTAACGATCTCATCCGCTTCGTTATTAAAGCTTCAATGGACCACAAAACAGGATAATAAATGGAACGTTTTGATGACATTCGCCTTGTGTTTTGAACGAAATAAATATTTAGCAGTGGGTCGTATACGACAGAGAGTGTGATTGCATTGGTCACTTGTGCCTGTACACACTTTCCCGATGTGCTGACTGGGTTTAACCTTCAGATACCAACTAATCCCCTCTGCGTAGCACACCACTTGAGCAAACCAACATGAAACACGTGGCTTGCTATGGGAAGTGCCAAGTCTTCACGTGAAGTGCACACCCACTTGTTCCCCACTTCTGAAGTCATTACAGTGATGGGCGCGCATCAAAGGATGGGTACTAACTAAGGCGGATGATTGGAAAGTCTTTGGGGATGTGATAGCCCGACCAATTTTGGGAGATGTTGTACTTATGAAAAGTAAAACACCCACTAGTTATCACTCACTGAATGCGCTAGTCTCTTACACGTATTCAAGATATTTGTGAGTGAATATTATAAATTATAACAAAATTGTTGTTTGGCGATCCGATTGCCTAGGCCAGGAAAAACCGCCAGACTGTAATGTATTGAGTTCATGCATGACAGCACTTGGCATAATAACACACCAATCCCACTAAACTTTCTTTAGTTTCCACTGTTTGAAAGTGCTTTGAAATTTACAGAGATCAGCCAAAGGGTTTCTTGGAGGGAAATGTGTCAGTGTTTCAACTTTCCGGTATGTCCACATTGGAACACGTTGCTCAACTGTGCGCTCGCGGATGAATCGGTGATACGCTTCAAAACTCTACTCACCCAGCATTAAATGTACCTCGTAGCTCACTCACACAGGTCACTAAATGGTGGTGCTCAAGGGGTTGTTGCTTCACTGTGGTTCTACGTTCGTAATCGGTGTGATTGCAAGTCAGCAGCTTCATTGAAGCTTTCTTGTAATCAGTTGCATTCACTCTTTCTTCGTACCCATAGAAACTTTTCCCATGGCCAACATAGAGACAGGAACACAGACAGAGAGCTTACTCCATCTTTTAACCCCCTTTGAACCAATGAACTAGCGTTTAAGTGAGCGTGTAGTAAGTATTCCTCCTCGTTCAATCGAAAGATGACAAACTAATCTGGTATCTGTTACGTTTTGCAAAATGTTATTTTGCGGTAATATCTAACGAAGTTGCCCGACGTTTTATCGAACTTTGTGCTAGGACGAAGTCAACTGTGTTGATGACACACGTAACCTTGACCGCCAAATCATCATATTGACTGACAGACCTGAATAAGATGTGCTGAATCACACGGACTTTCCCAGATTTTTCTTATGAGAGACACTTTTGCACTACAAATCGTATAGACAATCGTACAAAATATTATGAGTTGACGGCGTAAGAATCAGTAGAATAAAAGACTCATTAAGAAATCAGAGAGCATTTGAGACCAAAATATCAGGAAGTCCAGGTGGCGCTCTTGTAACGTTATCTGGCCGAGAAGTTGCCATGAATTTGCCATTGGCTAAGGTGACAAGAACTCAGCAATATTAAGCTAAAAAGACCATTTTTAAACACTCGTTCTGAAGTTCAGTTATTCGGAAGCACTTATCTAAATTTACGAAAGTGATCCTAGCTAGATTTTGGTCAACGCAGATAGGGCGCCACTAATCCGAACGCGACTTCTTGTGAACCGAACAAGACTTTAGTTTCACTGGTTTCCGAGCTCAACACTGACAGAGATTAAAATGTAAGTCAATATTCTCTTATTCTAACCGAAATGGCCACTAAACCAATGACTTACCATTAGATACGACCGAAAAACGTCAGCTAAACCATCAGCTTTGAGAAAAAGATGACTGGTCTCGTGAATCTAACTAACGAACATACAAATTTGTCTCCTCAACAAGGGGTGTACTGAAGAAATCTCACACTAATGGAAAATGTATCCCGTTAGGATCTAGTCAGTAGTAAGACCAGCTGATGGTTTTATGTTGGATATCACTTTACAGTTGACCGCTTTTGTCTTTCAAGCAAAAAACACAATTTTTAGACAAGAAGTGATTTTAACTAAGGACAGAACTGTTACGTAAGACGTATACTCGGGCAACTTTTCGTTCGTCTCTCCTTAGTTAAATAAACTAACTGGTTAACAAATTGGTGCATACAGGCACAGTAGCAAACGTTGTCCAGCCATCAATCATAGCATGACTCTGGGGACGCATAAGATATGTTAGAATATGTATGAAGTTTTTCGGTGCGCGTGGAAACGAGATATTCATGCATACCGGTGTAGTGTGGTAATGGACACACCTCTGAGTGGTTCAAATCGCAGACCTTATTAATCGATCGGCACACGACTTGGTTAGGATGCAGGCAATCTGTGCACATTGGCTTCATCTGGAGAGTGTAAATCAAACTTCGCTTCACTGCGGTCAAACTACGGTACGCCGGCCCTTCAATGAGGAGACTACAAACTGAATTCTCACATTATATTCTTTAATGGCATTGAAGAACAGAAGGGGAAGAGCTGTGAGTTACGTGACAGAAAAATTGTTCAAGCATGATCCCACACTAGACCCCAGGATGGCCATCAGTTTTGTACGCAATTCTGTGAACCAATACATTTTCTCTTTATCCGACGTGATATATATGAAAATTTTGTATGTTCCAAATCAGCTTGAAAATACCATATATCGATCGATTATTTAGCCTGTCATAACCTACACCTCCTCGGTGTCAAATTTCGGTTGCTTAATTCACTATTCTATTTTGATAATATTACCCATACCTTCAATTCACAAACTGTGAATTCACAAGTGTATTGTTTGACTGCACTTTTGCAGTTACTGCGGTGGTCGAATAAGGTCCAACTGCAACATGAATCATCTATTGATCTAACCGCTCCAAATCTGCACACCTCTTCTCTCGTGTCGTGGACAACCTTAAATATTCTGGCTTGCTACCAGTCAAACAAACTACGTTACTTTGCCTCTGAACAGCCACTTCTTCATTCATCATTTTGGTTATTTCCGTGTGCCATTTCAATTAACTCTGATATGTTTGATGCTAACTGTGTAGGTTAGACGAAGCGTGTTTGGTTTGTTTGTGAGTGCAGTTGGTTCATCACGTTGCTTAGAGAGCGATATTCATGTCGGGGGCAAAACACATGTAAATCGTTTAGATTGCTTTACACATACTTTAGTATCTACAGATCTAGATAGCTAGGCCATGTATAAAGTATGCCACTAAGTACTGTTTCACAACTAGCTTTCTTCATCGATGTGCCTCGCCAAATGAAGCAAGATACAAGTTGTACAGAATATGACGGTCGTTTACCAGGAGACTGACCACTATAGGTCGGGTATGTCTGGAGGTCTGGGACCTTCACAACTCACTCAGCCGGTGTTTGGAGTATTTGTGGGTCGTGTGAATGTTGTTGTTGCGGTTTCGTCCAGCTGGCTACGAAGTAAGCATACTTATCAACGCACAGCAGTGAACACTGTAAGGAATCAGCTCTGTTGATGAAACTTTCAGAAATACAAGCAGCTATGAATTGGAGATGAGTTCTCTATTTTCTTCCCTTCTTTTTCAACTAGAAGTTTCTTCCTTCTTTATTGTTGCTCGGCAGATAAGCATCAACGCGAGGCTCTCCTGGTTTGATACTGACGATAATAAGGATGGTTTAACAATATCTAAGTTACCGTCGTGTTTCGCTTATGTTTATTTTGGAGATCCGTAGACTGAACTACTGATTTTCGTCACATATTTTCAACAAGCGATATCTGTGCCAGATGCATCTGTAAAACTGTTGATACGTAATTCGGCACTGGTATTTTAGTCCTTTCTTGTTCGTTTTGTTTTCCAGCATGTGAGTTCTCGAACGCTGAGTGAGTAGCAGTGTTTATGTTGTAAAGCTGACCTGGGTTTCCAGTTTGTCATCTCGTCTGCTCCGTGGTAATCTGGGCTCGAGTTTATTCCCCATATTAATATGCTGCAACTTTGAAAGCACTAGGTCATTTAGGGGGCGATGAAGCTGTTCTGTACAATTAACCATTAACATATAGTCTAGGGTGCACAACCACGATCTGAATTTTAGTTATAAATTTTTCGGGATGCACAAAGTTTCATTTCTTACAGCGGCGGCTCTCCTAACAAAGGATGATCGCGCCTGCGAATTCTCCTCATGTTGTCTATTCGCGAGTGTTTAGCTGTGTAAATATAGAGTAAATGAGGACTTTCCAGACTTTGTTCATCAGCAACTACGTTTTTTTACTTAATATTCTGTGATATTTTAATGAACAGTGTGGTATAGTCAAAGCTGTTTTTTTTCTAATTTCTGTTCTACAGTCCTCATTTCAAAATCAGCTATATTGTTTGTGTCAATAATTTTTGACGTTGACGGAGTCTGATAACATGAGGACACATTTGCCAAAGGATTGTTCAATGATAGTTTGATTACAACAGCGAATTTCAGTAAAATCCAGCAGCAGTGGAAATTGTTGTGTTCAGATGTACGGATAGACCGTGAGTGACCTAAAACAGATAAATATTTTCTTTTTTTGGAGTATTTTCTCCCGAGATACTTTTAGTCAAATTATTTTTGTGTGTAAAACTATTTGAATAATGTGCTGCGCTACTCATAAGTAGTCCACTTAGTAGGGTTAGCTGCATTCATTTCAAATGGGAATTATGTCCTCTGTAAAGTACATACCTGTGCAGCAATGTCTACTCGATAACATGTTCGTTCTTATTAAGCGAAAAAGCCGTGGATTCCCATTTGGAACTGCAAGTTCTAACTAGATTATAACATAAGTCGGTCTCGGTTGTCATTTTGCAATCTGGAGACGATGTTCAAAAGTACAATGTAACATCGTCTACATGAAAACCAAAATGTGGCCGTTGGTCGGCAAAGTTAGATGGTGACCTCTTTAGAATACTCCATCCCCTAAGGAGCCCAAGGAACAGGGTGACAGTGAATTACTCAATAGAGGAGTCGTTCATGTAGAGACTTTCAAGGGCGAGTTCTACAAATTACTTGGTGTGCAACCCAACTTAAACTTAGATTGTTGACCTACCTAGGTAGGTTTTGGGAGCAACAAAGTTCAGACAACTATGACACATTATCGTTTGCTCAAGCGACCGTCAAACCAACGCGTCATGTAGAGTTAAAAAGTGTGTTCCCTTTTGATACTTCTATAGCTCTCCTAACCGGTTAACAGACTTTCACCTCAGATATCTTCACTACGTCATTAAACAGAAGAAACACAGTTGATGACGGAACAGAAAGCTTTTTCAGAATCTTCTCGCTGTCCTTCTGTCAGGCGTAACATCGGACTCAACATGAGTTTTGATGCTAGATCTCTATACTATCGCTTATTGGTTCTCGCGTCATATATCACTCTACAACTGTTGGTGTTTGGAGGATGTGGTTCAGTGTGCTCAGTTAGACAGCTTTTGTAAGGTCTAGCCGGTGGGGTTGTATGGACCAATGTTCCAGTTTGCACTCGTCAGTGATCTCAGGGTCCCATTAAAGACACCGATTCACTGCAATGACAGAGTCTGCCTGCTAGACGGCTTGTGATTGTGTGTATTTGATGATCACCACAGCCAGCCTAAAAACCTGTTACATAAAACATGGGACTATGTGTTAAAGTTTGATTGAAACAAATAGAACGACTACCTCACAGACTGATGGCCAAACAGATCAGGTTGCGCTATTATTGATTCAACCAACATATTATGCCAACGTGGTTTGAAAAACTCAATTGGTATAATTATTTTCGAGTGGTATAACGAACCGACAACCACTGTGACCCAAGAAAAAAGCTGATTGAAATGCATTCGGTGGAGTCGAGGGCACAATGGTCTTTAGTTACTTGTCTTCTAGCGAGTTTAGTAAAGAATGTATAATATCTGATTACAATTGCTACATGCTGCCTAACATTGTAATAACTAGTTCGTTCGCAAATACTGGTTTTGTTCCGCAGCCAGATGGACCTGGCAGAGATGTAGTATGATATTATGAGTTCTGCGTAGAAGGAAACCGGTTCCGCTCCGCCTTAATTCACTAAAAAATCACTTAGCGGACTGCCTGTAATATGTCACACTGAATTTTGGCAAACCATCCTGAATAACTAACATTTCTGGAATTCTTTGGAATGCGAATATTTCCTCCCCATTCTAACCGTAGACGTGAGCCACCTGCCACCAGAATCTGCCTCTGTAGGCGAAGACGGAAAACAATGACGCTATACGTTGCACTTTTGGCGGTAACCGTAGTTTTGGAAAATTTATTTTCCCCAAAAATGGTTTATTTTCCGAGATATCTTCGAAAAATGGCTTGTTAATTTGAATTTTAAATTTTTACTGCATTACTTGTCAAAACTTAATCTGGTGCACTTTTTTCTCCGTCTCTAACTAGCCAATTCCACTTTTAATGCACCAATTTAGGCGAAATTCTTCAAGAATATTTAAAAGCAATATATTGTAACGCGCAACCGTTACCAGCGAGCGCGCAGGAATTGCATCTGAGTTGCGTAACTGGGCGTGTTGTCTGTGTCGCTTTAGTTTGCTTTTGTGTACGTCGTGTGCACAGCATACTGGGCCTTTGGCTAATGTTTGTTCATACTGTCTTCATTTAGAGGAATTTTGTCAAAACCTACTTCGGAAGAGCGCTCTTCTCCGGTGCCCCCACATAGCCCCAAAATCGGTCCACAGTTTCCACGGACAGTCAGAGCGGAAGCGGCTGGCCTGCATGTTACTATATATGTATATATACCCAGATGCTAGTCTGCTAGGTTTCCTGTGGTTTGGAAGGAAATACAGTCTCGCTTGAAGGTCAAGGTCTTCTGTGTTCTTCTATGGGTTTCGGCTACCACTAGGCTCTGTGCTGCGTGTCCGTTATTCGTATGTTCGTGCGCTAGCCATTTCTCTTTATCGTTGACCAGCAGGTCACAACACATAGTAGTGTACATCTTCAACAAGTCCTGACAAAAGGATGAGAACGTTCTGAAGGCCATCCGTTAAAGCTAAACTCAGCAGTGTCCGGAACTTGTTTGTATTCCGCCTCAGCACATAAATCATTAACAGATATTTTCACTCATACACTAAGCATGTTTGTTCTACCTACCGTCATACAGTTACAAAATATCCCAAGTATCCCAGAGTTTCAATTCCTTATGTTTTCATTTGGTCGACGTATACTACGGACGCTTCAGCACAATCCTATCTGACCTCACACAACGGTTTTCGGAGCACATCTCACCATATTTCCTTGGTAATCGCCGGTTGTGTTCATTGGAATTGTATCAAAATCTACCATTATGTTGCCCATCCGACCAAATACTTCTCTATTCCAATTAAATAATCTCTCTCGTTTACTGTAGCAGTTGCAGTCACTTCGAAGGTTGCGACAAATTTGTTTTCGTTCGTGTCAACTGCGTGTCTGTTAGAAAAACAATGCTGTTTAACGCAGAACCAAAAGTGATCGCATCAATAATTACTGGTGGGCAACAACCTTGTTGGATCTCGATTAACTTTTCGTTGCTATATTATACGACCTTGGCTCAAACAAATCGTTTGGTTAAATCTGAAACGCACCCAAACAAATGGTTTTACCCACCACGTCTCACAGGCGTGATTGATTGACCGCGCCAATCGACCCTGGGTTCGTTTGAGCAACTTGTACCTGAGATGTGGTTGGTTGAACGTTCTGCAGTCGAGGAGTCGCCCCAGTCCACTCTCATTACAGTGTTTACTGCCACCACACCTTTTTCCACAAACGAAAGACAGTAGGTGATCTACAGGATTTGTTAGTCAAAGTTTAGTTTTGAAACGGTTCTTGTTTTTCCCATCACTTTGTAACCTTGCTTTGAAGGTGGAGATTCATCAGTCAATAGGTTCATATGCAGTATATTCCTTTATCTAACGTACAAGAAACCTTTCGGTTTTAACGTTTGGATTCAGTGTGAAATGCTCAGTTTTGTCTTATCATAAACTATTCATTGTTGCAGTTGTAATCTTCCATTTGGGTCAATCACAGGTTACAGTGCACACAGTGTCTAACGTTNGCGAGTACCGTTTAAGAAGGAGCAGTCAGAAAAACTCGTAAGATTAGACAACACTCGTTCGCCGTTTGCCAGACCTTTCCCACTAGTTCCCATACAGGTCATTTCAAGGGATTTTTATTCTGGAGCCGGTGACCTGCGTTGTACGCATAAAATAATAGCCTACACACTACTTACGGTTTGCGTCTTCGTCTGTTTGAATGAAACAGGCAAAACTCGCTAGTGTGTGAGTGTACACTTGACTCCCGGTAGTACAAATATCCTCTTGTCCGTAGCTTTCACCTATTCGGTTTACTAAAACGCATTTGGTCTTCAGTTTTGAATGTTTTCCAATCAGTCACACATATATTACGGATATCGATTGGGAGAAACGCGTGCCAAGGTTCATGGACGGAGATGCTAAACAACTTGGCAAAGGTGATTAATCTTGAACAAGGAGGTGTGCGGTGTAATTTTTGGTTTGGTCACAAGCATTAATAATAAAGTGATTAATAATATTAACGAACACGTTATCTAACTGGGAGAGTTTTTCTTCATGTTAATAACACAAAGGGGGAGGTTGCAAACGGAACACTCGGTCATATATAAAACTGGAGATAGGAGGAGACACACTCCTGGACTATTCGCTAACCAGTCGCTTTCATTGCTACCATAGCAGAGTTCAACGAACAGGTGTATTTTCCTGAATGCCAGTATCTCAGCATACCACAGCAACCTACAATTGGAAACTGTGTAACTAAACGTGAACGGTGCACGAGACCTAGCAGGCGACTGCTCTCCAGGAGATGAATGATTGCTGATGCTGATGGTTTTTTACACGCACACATGCTTGTTCGTTTGAACTTGTACCACATGTATCCTAGCCCACACTGTGATGTGCATCAAGCTCGAAAACCCGGGCCACCTCCTCATCAGGCTAATGTACCCGACCAGGCAATTACCTTAAGACCAGTAAATTTCATGAGATTTGGGAAACAAACGCTGCTGAAAATTCAAGGGTAGAATTGGAATCCTACCTAGGGTGTGAGCTAGCGCATGTATGCGTTGTAGTTCCACATTTCAGTAGCTCTTACTCGCATTCTAGAAGGTTCGTTGACATAATTTCATACGTAAGCAGTTCAGGAAAGTGAGTTAAGTTTTTTTGCTCATTATTGACGTTCACTAAAGAAGTTTCTTCTTGATAAGCTTGGAAATAGCTAATTCTGGATACCGGCTACCAAGAACGCTTGGTTACTTAATTGCAGTTCAGTCCAGTCTGTATCAATTGCACAAATCTATTAGACTCTATTGAATAAATTTTCGGTAAGGCTAATGTCAAATATTTGTACAAACCAAATAAACTCTAAGGAATTTCCTTTCCAAATACACTTGTAATAAAACCGTGCATTCCAGTGGAACATCAATCCTTCGATCATGCGGATCGAAAAAAAACACAATAGAACCACTGCATTCGTGTCCACAATATAATGTAAAGCTGTCCTGCAATCGGTTTAATACATCTTCAGCTTGCATTTTTTTGACATTCACCAACAGTACCATCTTGAAGTGTTGAAGAAATGTCTGTTTTGGCGAGTGTTTCCTTCTTTCGAATTTTTGGGTTGAAAATTAAACTGACGGTCATCCCTGATCCCTATGGCTTTCCCATGGCTAATTAACTGAACGTTTTTGTATGAAGTCGAATGTTACATTAAACTAATTAAAACTATACTTCAGCCGAGACGTGTTTAATAACAGCCACTGTTCCTGATATCCTCATGAGCCAAGTTAATAACGGCGGATGGACTGATGGCACTGATAGGTTTATTTTGTTAAGCTTTGCCACGTCACAAGAATGGGCAAAGTTCTCCTACTGAACACGTCGCCTTCTATTTGTGACGTATTCCTATGGACATGAAAAGTAGAGAAGGGAGATGTTAATTCAAACTCATTTTCCCACGGTTGTGCACAGTATATGCTATCGTCTTTAAATCATAAAGAATGGCCACAAGTGATATTACTTAAGATGGCTATGAAACAGTATTTTGCTGTGAAAGCACTGCTAGCGTAGAATGCTCCGTTATCTTAAATTTCAGAAATCAACATATATAAGGTTGGAAACTCCGGGACATCCTGATGAACTCTAATAATTTTCAATCTACCCCACCATATATTTGTGTCTTTGCTCGTAACTCACACAAAAATGGTAAATTCTTGTTGGACATTATAATGAGTAGCTGAAATCTTCTTGAGTTTCGTTACATATATGTTGCAGTCATGAGATAATGAGTAGGATTTCGAGTTTCACCGATTTAGCTTGGACACTTTAGGCTTAATTGCTTCCTTTCAGTAAGGTCATAGTGCCCACCACCTTTGGGAGCAACCTTACAAGTCCACATCATGCTAGCTATTCGCTAGGCGTAACACACTACCAACCAAACTGGATACTCGTTTCAGGCAGTAATGATTAGTTGAGCACCGCTGGACTTCAGTTCAAGCACGTCAACAGATGGTCTGAGTGGAAATCAATATGATGTGGACTCCTCATACGTGAGCGACGGTAAAATAAGCAAACGGGATAAACACACTTGTGATCCGCAGGCAAAAGTTTGGATGCAAAATGGTTCCAAACTACTAATAAACTGCCTGTTGTAGACTATAATGAGGTTAGCGAGTGTCAGGTTGCAAGATAATACGATGCATTTGCAACGAGTTGGAGTGGTTAACATCTTCGAAAAATGTTGAAGAATTACATACCCTGTTCTTTTTGGCACTTTTGTCACACATGAACACCACTGATGTGCAAATGTTTAGGAATTATGGTTAAGTAAATCTGATGGTTACTTTGTTTGGAAAGCCTAGGAAAGTTGTAATAACTGCCTGATTCGAATTACATATCTGCACTCTTCACAAATTAGTTAAAGGCGTGTAATTAAAATTTGTATCGGAAAATCGGCGTACGGATGAATTGTAATTCACCGAGTATAAACGGTGGCGAAGGAATATTTCGTTAATATTGTACTGATTGATTTCAATTCGGTTGCCAGAACCAAGTGAATGTGGGCTGATCATGGTGATCGGTTTTACTTGGTTGGAGTACGGGCGACTGTACAAAGCAATGGTTAATACGATCGCAGACGAACTGCTTCAAACTGAACACATATTTATCTCATGACGGAAAGTGTTTATCTGTTACGTCCACATGCATATATTTTTGTTACTGGCGACTATATTCACTAATAGGTGGAAGGATACTTACTGATATCTGTTCGCTGAGTAAATGTACCCAAAAGAACAAAAACTGACTTGAAAAGTGCCCATTGTATATTTGTGAATGCCGGATTTTGATTGATTGTAGGGCAGACCTATGAAATATACAATGGTTATTCATCTTGTTATATAAATCACTACACTGGTTTAGTTCGTAATGTCCTGTTCCTCACCTGTCCATCTGTGGTCAAAATAGGCATCCCGGATAAATTACTGTCTTCACGCAAAACTGGAATGTTTTGATTAGGTTGTCGCTATTCTAACAATATATAAGATGGATGGGGGAGGTTTAGGTAAATAGTCTTGAGGATAGTAAAAGCTAATTTCAAGGGCACAATATTGTAAACATGGACATAACCCATCAGTTATTCTGCCTTGGTCTATTTGTAGGTGTGCCTTGAAGTTAATCAGTTGATATTCTTAGTTGTAAATACACGCTTAAGATATTGTCAGGTAGAGCAGTTGTTGGACAATTGCGGGACTAATACTAACGCACATAATGACCTCAAGACCATACCAATTGAGTGATTTTTATTGTTAAATGAGTGCACGAAGATAACGACAGCCACTTGTCAGTTTGTATATTTGGAAAAGGTTATGGAGCAAGCATCAGTCGAAACGGAAATCTCGCACAATCAAAAAAGTATCAACTGCAATGCGCCAGTGTGGAATGGTAGAAACGAGCTATTCGCGATTCCACAGAATTCGGGCTATTCTGCTGCAACTTCATTCAAACAATTGATAGCAACACATTTTTTAATCGCTCCATAACCATCATTCTTTACCTACTGCATAGTTCTACACAACTTCCAATTCAATAAGCAGGCGTAAAATCAGTACAACCCGTTCCAACTAATATAAATGATAATTACTGATAAGGGATTTTCTGGAGTTTATCAGATCCTCTTCTCCTCTTCAGTGGACAAACGGTTTATTGCATGAATGTGAGCTAGCAGAAGGCAAGAAACTCCAATGAATACAATATATATTGGTATAAATTAGTGATGTTTCACAGAAACGCAGTAGAAAGATTGCTGGAACAATAAATCGAAGAGCTAATGATTTTAGAGAAGCATACGTACCGTAGCTTGAGACTAAGAGTGGTGTCACTCTAATGTTAAGCTTCGAAGTATTTCTGCTAACATGATCGACAGCAAGCGGTCTTGATGATATGGTGACAACGTGCTACGACCACATTGGTGGGAACCTGTCGTAGACTAGGTATCTGATGAGGGTTGTACAGTAAGTGATCAGAGTTGAATCTGTAACCGGTCACATAAGTCGTCAGGTCAAAGAGCCCATATTACATGTAGCAGATATGTATGCTTATCTGTGCAATCACAAGGTGAATAAAAATATGGAAGATAAACTTGCTTTTAGTGATAAATGAAGAGGAAGCAAAGGTTGCGCAGCGCTGGACATAAAACTGTCAGAGTAGTTAACATCGGTTCTTGTCGGATGTGAATGGACAACGTTTATCACAAACATCCACTGTGTAATCAGTTGTGCACAGTTTAATTACTCGGATTAACTGAAACAGCTCGTTCTTCCTGTCATTGCTTATACCACTTGATTTTTGCCGAATATCACACAGTTATTCAATCACGAGTTTACTCTGTTCAACACTTGCCTAACGCGTTGGGCCTGCTTATCGTAAATGACTAAAATATGACCAACTTAGATATTAAAGTCGGACAGACCAGTCACGATTTTGCCATAGAAAATAAAACAAGAAAGCGTGCATGTATTGAATGGGAATAAAACAGTCAACCGACATTCACACGACACAGGGTGATCAAATTTGTCGATGGTTGGCGTTATCGGTTACTCGGAACATGGGAGTTAATAGTGTCGGACTGTGCGCATAGGTGCGCGTTTAGATCACAGTCTAGTGTTCACCAAATTCAGCAGTGTCTTCAGTGTAGTTTCATGTAAGGTCCTTTGTTGTGGACGGCACTAAGAAAATAATGTCCATTCGGGACGGCCAGTACTAGATACTGTGGGTTCAAGTGAAAACCAACCAAGCACAAAATTGATTGTTTTCAGCAGGAGTCAGGAAGACAGTTCGTACTGGGAAGTGTCTTATATCTTTGCTAGATAATTGTTGGTGACAAAACCACGTTCCATTAACACTGACAGCTAAACCAAGGCCGTTCCAAAACGACAGAGATTCCCATTTGATAAAAAGTTGATCATCCGTTCTCCCGAAGAATTTGTGAGCTTGTGGGAATTATTTTCCAAACGATGCACAGAGGTGCGTCACTCTGACAAATACCGCCACAACCGAAAAACGAATTTGATGAAGGCACTAGTTTCTCATGAATGTGTATTTACAATAAAGTGGGCTTATGTGCATCATAGAGGAGGCCTTGTAACGCCATCCACAGGCTGGTGTCCATTTCAGCAGAATGAACCATAAGTAGGTCAGTCACACGCCATCACCGTATGCTAATTCTGCTCAGCAATGTTAACAGAGAGCCAAGAGGAACTAAGTCGTGCAAAAAATGGAGTGCGATCGTTACTCAAAACAATCATCTGATAAGCATTCTACAGCCAAGTTCAGCTGATCAGGTGCGACGTCGGGAAGTGAAGAGGCTACTGACAGGCGACTGACTGAGTTTACAGCGTACCACATTTATACTGAACTCGGTTTCAAACTGAGACGCTTGCTTTATAGTTATTTTGCCGTGAACCACGGAAATCGCAAAAATACAGATGTCCAGTCAGAATGATATTGCATCACAAGGATAATGATGTGAGTCGGGCAGTTAACGAAGTTAGTAACTCAACAATTAAAGCGAAATGGCTGCTACCGCGAAAGTTCTGCGGCAATGGCGCTGTACTGTAAATCAAGGGGCTGGGTTAGGATTTTCCAAGAACGGTGAACTTCGAGTGAAAACTGGTGTCAATTAGGACATCTTTTTATTGAAGTTACTTAATCATAATTTTACTGGACTGCAACCAGATTTAGGCCAATGGATGCTGTTGCTTACGGTGTCAAGCGAGAATCGACACAAGGAAGCTATCGTCAGTCAAGTCGCTTGATCCGAAGTTCAATTCGGCAATCTTCTTGAAAATCTGCGCATTTGAACTAGCCGAACCACTGTGCTATTCTCAACCGTTTGTTACCAGTCAATAGGCACGGAGAACAACTACGTTTATCACGGAGTTGACCCAGCAGTTTATCCAGCGGCTGATATGGATCTAATGATCTCCATTGTAGACAAACGTCACGGAATTTAGAATTCTTGTTGAAACATTGTCCGTGTTGTGTTTTCTCTAGTGTCATTCCGATTTCTCAAAATTTCCAATCACTAGATACTTCCACGTTAATGTGGCTTCCGAAGCTACACATTCTACCACTACGGTAAGTTTCAAAAATATAACTAGACTCGATGGATCCGAAATTACTTCAAAACGTGTCAGACTTTCTTAATTAGTGGTCCACAGGTGATTCGGTTAAGCATTTTGGTTTTTTAGTTAAACAAGCGCTTAGCTGCTTCGACTGGTCAACCGTGAAAGCAGTATACTGGCAATAGCTACGGACGGTTAATGACTGTCTAGAAAAGTTTTACCGGTGAAAACGGTTACCAGATAGTGAATACCTCAAAGCAATTTTTTGTGCGGTAACACATAGCATGTCAACTGCAGTATACCTCTCTTAACCGGGAAGAAGCTTACAGAGTTTTAGTCCAAAAATATTATATCGAGGTAATTCTGATTGATTTATTGTGAATGTGGACTAGTGAAGGAGCTAAAATTCACATAAAACGATAAGAGCATTAGGGGCTGTCTTCGAAAACCGCACAGGTTTGAGATTGATTCGAGACCAACTTACACAGCTACCCACACAACTAGTGGTACATAAGCAAACGTTCGTCCGTTAATAGAAAACCAACAATCGGGGTATCATTCTTGCAAACTTTATTCTCTATTGTGTTCAGACACAACACTTTAGTTGGGCGATGCCTAGCCTGGAAACAAGTACCTGCCTACGTTGTTATAGCTGATTCGTTTCAACTGTTCGAAATTCTACCTTATCGTCACTAAGACGAGGGTAGACGCGACTTATGACTCTTCTGATTAACTCATTAACGATCACTCATGAGTGCATATTTATTGCGTTTTGATGACTCTGTCTGTGTTTGTTATAATCTATTGTGTCCGTAAGCTAATTCGCTGGGTTTACGGTTTCGACAACAGCATGATGCACATTGGTTTTTACCCTTCATATTCTATTTGTGGAGATAAACGGTTCATGGTGACCAGGGGAGATCTAGGCCCACCGTTCAAAGCAAGAATTGCGATTCAACACAACTTTGAGCTGAACTTCGTATCCATCGGCACGTCCCACACAAATTCTTAATTTCAATTCTCCCACTTGGCAACCTAGGCCATCCATGGGGGCTTGCTTAATTGTAAAGAACACATCACGTTTAGTTTGTCGAATTTCGTAAACCACTCCTAAAAGAACGATTGACTAGACCGAGGATACAACAAAGTTGGTGCTCATTCGAGTTAGGGAAAATAGCACAAGGCTGATCGTGCGAGCTGAGATACTACTGAGTTGTACTGGTGAACATGCTTGTGTGTGTGTGTGTGTGTGTGTGTTTGTCATCAGGACTCTGTTACTGCATGAAAAGGCACTATCGAGATATCACGTATCGGTGGTCAATCAAGCATGTCAAGTGCCTGAGTTCGGCACATTACACACGAGGAAAAGTGAGCTGTAGGCTTCCGAGCAATTTGTAGGCATTCAGGCGAGAAAGAATTACGCAGGCGTAACTTCAAAAGAGAGGGAAATATTGTTTGATAGAGATTCTTGTTAACAGCCAAACCTGGATAAAAATTTGTTGGTAGTCTTCAAGTTGTAACGGAACAAATAGTTAAGCAACGCAAGAAAATTTTATCAAGAAAACCACCAAGTTCTGTGGCACCTGTGAGGATTGCCGTAAGAAATTGCACTGTAATCGTGAAGTTTATATCAAGCATTTCAAGAGAAAAGACTAATGAACACACTTCAGAATAACACTAGACAGTTGATCAAATAATTTCGGTCGTTAACTTTGTAAGCTTCTGCATGTAGTAGGACTGATTCAACAGTATAAAGGCAGGCCAAAAGTGGACAGTGGTTGGGGCTTAACACGCAAAAAAACACTGCAGCAAATTGCAGTCCACTACACTTCAACTCGCCTATTAACGGAGCAAATTCAAGGGTGATCTATTAAACAGTGACACTGATATCATCGTAGACGGTGATGGTGGCAAAGTATATGAAATTATGGAGAGAGTACTTTGATCGTTCTGCATTACACCTTTGATGGTTGTCCTATACAAGCAACCTACGAGAGCACGTGACTATAACTGCCTCTCAGGGATGATCGGATATTCCAACGTTATAATGTTCTGAGCCCCTTGTAAGAGAGATTACCATGTTCTACGATAAAACCCTTGCTGTTTTCAAATCGAATTCACAATGACAGTGTTTTTCAATTTTGTTCCAGAGTATATCATTATCTATGTAGTCCAGTCACGAGAAGAAATGAGATATGGTCGTTTGGATACAGATGAATAAAAAACGCTTACTGTGTAGAAAATCAACCGATAGATTGATTGCGAGAAGGAAAAGCACTCAGACGCGCACAGGATGGAACGGCGAGTTCAAAGATCTTTGTGATTTAAACTTGTGGAAAAATCCTAGTAGTTAGATCATAATTTGGAATAAGCAGTGTAATTACAGTGTATCCTCCCGAGACGATAGGATAATTCTAGCACTATCCAAAAAAGAATGTGATTCAGCATATACTTACGATAATTAGATCCAGCTCATCGGTGTGTCATGCATGAGACAGTTAGCCGACGCTGAACAAACCTTGTCCATATCCACAAGCATGCCACGCGATATGCGATCTGACCCTCTCTGCAATCTTGATGTGATGATCCCTCTTGTTTAGTGTGCTGATCAGAAGGAATATGTTTGCCAAGCTTTCCATTCTACAGAATTTAGCTGTCATTTTGACCAGAGGGGAATAGCCATATAACAGTTGCGCCAATAAGGCATTCCATTTACACACATTCTACAGAGGAGTGCTTGGGTAGTAAGGCACGAGCCTATGAGTATACATCAAAAATTATTTTAGGGCTGTGGCGCCCCAATTTTTCACGCCATGAGGATAAAGGTTAGAAAAGATGCTATCAAATAACCAGCAAGCTGAGATACACCTGTTGGACTTGACCATCTGCATATTATCTTTTACATTTGGAAAATAAGCACTATTCCTCATAATCTTGCTAGAGCCTACATTGCATCTATTCAGCGCAACAGTATTCAGATTTGGTTATCAATGCCTTACTCACAGCCTCTAGGTTTTATTGCATTCTCACTGCCAAATAAGTCGATTTTTGAACCACTGGTTCCAAGTAAGGTAACCTGAGAAAGCCCCATTTCATGTTGTCTCACAGTTCAAATAGCTGAATCGAAAGCCCCAAGTGGAGTCGTTCCAACAAATGGAGGTGCCTGTGGAAGCTGACAATCGTCTGTCGAGACAGGGCATTTACATACGACGTTGCACTCATACTGCACCGAACCACATGAGCACCGCACCTCAGTGATCAGCAGAGGACTGAGTCAATATGGCATCGAAATCTCACCCTTGGGTGAGGCAAGGTCTGTAGAATAAGGCAAGCTCTAGTTACCAGGCTATGGGTTAGCCACCCGTGGTTAATTTTTCTGACAGAACCTGTTACGGAGAGATGCTTTATTTTGTAGTCCTTATCGCATCAGTTCTTTGTGATAAGTGAAATGCACGGCGTTTTTCAGTCAAACATATACATCAGCGTTCACGGCCCAACAGCACATTCACTTATAGTGCAAAGGAGCAATTCTAGGATTGTCTATCCTTCATAATTCGCTCAACATGGAAGAGTGATGGATTGTTTCTTTTCGAGTAGTTCAACTTGGGGACTGGGCGCGAATCAACGACTTAGCCGGGTGTCATTTTGTTCCACGGAATTGGTGTAGTCTGTGTTCCAGGTGAGTGACAACGTAGTTATACTGTGGACTCATTCAGGGAGCAGGGGCCAGCGTTTAATTCATTACCGGAACGCACTGTGCAAGAAAATTTGGAAAGCATGTACCACGCGAACAGCGCGCAGGGCTAAATATGGCGTAAGTCATAGACGGTTCAGGAACGAATTACTCATGCTTTCAATCCCGTTCGCTGAAAAGCGAAGGGGCTGTGAAAAATGCTAGGGAACTCAAGAATAAGAACAAACTTCCAAGGTAGAGTCGCCGTTCATCCCAAAGACGCTCCACATCCGCCACCCCTAACATTATCTAACAGCCGATTAGGATGCGGCAATCGCTAAAGCAATCTTTACACAGTATCAGGAACGTCTGGTTTGACGAAGACGATGTTGATAATTTAGGCTCGGTAGAACTTAAGATTAGAGCGTTTATAGTTTTTGTTGTGGACTCAACCAATGTGAGCAAGGGAACATTGTGTTGCGCTCGCTGCCCACTAATTGAACGGAACTAACTAAGACTGGTTAAAAAATAGGGTGAGTTCATACAAGACAATGCTGATCGTCTGAGACACAATAAGTTATGTGATGTTCCTATGGTCAGTTGACGGGGTTTTGGGCTTCTAATGCGCACAACCGTAGAACACCAGAGTAGCTGGAGTGAATACTTGCACACCCTACTGGAAGAGTCCGTCACGAGTGACTTTTACGGTGAATAAACTGTTAAAGCTAACCACAAACGAGGTAACCTCTGTTGCTCCGAACCTGGTAGAGGTTTAGATGGAAATTTAACAAATTTCAAATGGAGCAGCAGCTGGTGAAGGCGGATCACCGGAAAACTTATGACACATGAGGGCCCAACACTACGATACACTGTGTTTTAAGTGATTAATCCATTCTGTAAATAGAAAGCAGTCTCGCATGGGTTCAGACAAGCATTTGGTGTGCAACTTTTCATAGGTGAGGGGAGCATGCAGAGCACAAACCGTTACCGCGAAGCTAGTCCTCGATGCTTTATTGAATGGGTTTTAGATAGAATTCTTGTAAATCTGTTTGGTGCAAGAATCTTGAAAACAAAGTTGTCTGGGGAGCAGTTTGGACTATTGGTGATTCGCCTTGTTCCTAAGGAGATGTTCGTGATATGCATATTCTATGAATGATGTCATAGACGCAACAAGCCACTGTGCACTGTCGTTATGGATTTCGCCAAGCCACTTGAGGAAGTAGGCTCTAAAACGTCATGGATCATGCTGGATAAATCTGGTTTCTCATAATTTTTCTTGGGTAAAATCCTGTACATGAGTACACAGTTAAAAAGGTTGTGATGTGGTTCAGCTTCTGTCGATTTTGAAATTATGATCAGTCTGAAACAGGTTTGAGTTTCTACTTCATGACTAGTTGACCAAGATATTGAAGGCCTTTCCTGATAACTCAAAAGACTGTGTTCCAGTGTAACAGCGGCCAGACAGTCTGCTGCTGGATATGTGGCGTTCCGTTATTTCAGACCGCCTCACTGGTGAAGTTATGGACAGGTTAGCGGGAACCTCATGGTAGACATATATATCTGAAGACAGCGAGATGTGAAGTAGAGTAGCCAAAGTTAACACTGTCTTCGCCTGACCTGGAAAACGATTCTGACAAAGGGGTTGTCTGAATTGGATTAAAAGGGCTACTACTCTCCCGGGTAGTAGCGCTGTCCTCGTTGGACAATACACCGGCAAAATGTGACAGATGAACCGCTCCCTAATGTCTAGGTCATATGTGATCAGAAGAGGGTGCGAACATTAAGACAGTTCGTTTTGTACAGAGATATACGTCTGAACCTATCCTGACACTCACTCGGCCTTGCTGGCCGGAGGACGTCTGTCTAATGACTGAAGAACTGAATCAGAAGCAACCGCTATACTGGAACTTAAAAGCAGATTGTCGAAGAACTTGCTACTAGATGTTGAAATACAACGACCTTATACAATCAACCATTTCACTTTTCAGTATGCATTTTACATCATGCAGGGATTCAGTCTTATACTACAGCTAATGGAGGATTGCATACAAAAGTATGACAAACCGCAGCTGAGAAACCATGAAGTCGAACCACCTGTTACCGATGGAACTGTAGGTCACAGTTGGCACGGTGATTGATGGGAATGCAGATGGTCAATGCTTCTGTGACTGGCCCAGAGTCAATGTGCTGGCTGTTATTAGACTAAGCCGACTGTGTTGTGGATTTTAATTTTGGCGAACCACTCGCTCTTTCTCAGGGGCAAGTTGGACTGCTATCTTCGTTTTATTCATTCTTTTTACTGTATATTAAATTGTAGGTTTGTTTTACTTGTGGATTTAGATTAAACTCTATGACTGTATACCTACCTCCACATCCAGCTTACTAATATGCTCTCCCGCGTTGGAACGTTTCTTGCTTCGTATTTTCAATATCTTTTCACCTGGCTCAGAAGGTGCCAATCAAGTCTCTTGAGTTTTTTTCAACTGACAAAAGTTTAACTGTCACGCTAGTGGACCATTTGCTTAACATGCATTCGTCAACCAGACTACAAAAGCCTCCATTTGTATGTATCCTGGTCTCACCCCTTTCCACCTGCCCTAGATACGGATATCTGAATGTAGTCGCGAATCGAAACCATGTATTAAGATACATATATGCGGGAACCTTTGGGCTCCGATAACAGGATAATCCGAAAACAGGTGCCAAGGACCATGGTCCGTAGTGGTTTGAAACTAGAAACCAACTCACACATCTTAATCCAATTTCGGTTTGTCATATAGGCGGTAAGAAAACTTAATATGCCCTAAAACTGACCTGAGAACTTCGGAAGCGTAGACATTACCTACACGTATAAGCAAACATCTACGTGAAGGCTATGAAAGCAAAATGATGTTGGCAAACTTAACTGTGTTCGATAACTCCCCATAATTGTCTGGTGCAGTCGTACATCACACTAAGGTACGTAAGACATAAACGAGACCTGGCTGGGGTTCAGCGTGGACTCATCGCGGGACATTCAGCGGGTGCAGATAGTTGACACATAGCCAACAGCTGGTGGACACTATCCGGTGGGGATTCATATTGGAACAAAGAACATTGTCAGTGACACACAGACAAGTTGGGGGTACTTAGCATCACCTAGCATGGCCAGATCACCACATCGAGAAGGACGAAGTGGAGCATTCTATTTACCACCGAGACCTTACCAATATGACAACGTCATATGGATTTATAGGTTTAAAAGTACTTTTCGAAAGAGGCTGGCTGGAAAGTCTATCTGAATGCGAACGCTGCGATCAAATGTGAGTGATGGTCAACTTGGAAATATTGGTTAACCAAAACCTATCCTGTTTACGCGCATACTCATGGAGAAGTTGAGTTTGTTTTTTCCTCAACTACCTTGTCAATCGGTCTACTTCCTCACGATTACTCAGGTTGAAGGATAATCATATCGGCTTGAAATAATACTTTGTTGGGAACAGTTTCTTTCTCTAAAATCACTGTTTTCATGATAACGTACCTGGGCGAATTGCAAGTATGAGCAATCGGCATCGATTAGCCGACTCGGAGCACTAATGACATTCACGTGACTCTCGATCTCAGTCAGATGTATGTGGACGAGTGTAACTTTAGGTAATTTTTTCTGCAGGAAATGTAAGTAAACTACCCGTTGTTATTCCACTGTTACAATCCATTACGAAATTCCAAGAAACGTGTACATATGATGATGGAAAATGGTCTGAAACATACCCGGTTTTCTCGTTTCTCCACATGCCCAGTAAACATCACTTGACGTTCGGTATAGTGATGCAAGTACGCATGTGTAAAACCGCATTGGGTAGATGGTGAG
Source organism: Paragonimus westermani (assembly GCA_008508345.1). NCBI lineage: Eukaryota > Metazoa > Platyhelminthes > Trematoda > Plagiorchiida > Troglotrematidae > Paragonimus > Paragonimus westermani. The sequence goes on along the minus strand of QNGE01000177.1, from coordinate 37,525 downwards.
TGCATTGCATACGTATTGCTTAACACGTCTTGGTTAAATATACCGTTACCAGTGGTGTAAGTACCCGTACATAACTTCTAGCCATATAACCGAAATTTGACCATATTCTGATTGCTACTGTCAGTCATCTGGCACTTTGTCGCGTCTGATACTCTGTCTGATATAGCACAGTGTCCAATCATTATGTGTTTTTTAAATTGAAAACACTTCTAATTCATGTGCTTGCATGAAAAAACCATTGTTCGGATTTTGTTGTTTTCGACTTCCGCTTGCTAAAAACAATTTATTGGTGCGTTCTTCTAAATTAAATTTGCTTGCAGAGTGGCCTTTCCGTTTGCTTTCACCTGCTCAGCTACACAGACAATACCCGATAAGGCTTTTAGAAAACGGAAAAACTTGTAGTTTTTGTTCAAAATGTTATTGAACTATTCAGCACTTGGAAATAAATGGATATGATTCCCAGCATTCCGTCGTGACAACCGTAGTAGCGTTAACATTGAATATTCCGAAGTTCATTGTCCTACCTAAGCCACACGTGTGTTCAGAGCTTTGTTTACAGGAACGCAAACTATAAGAACCGAGGCAATGACAAATAGGCATTTAGAGAAATATTTCAAACTGACTTTGTTCGCGCTTGCTCTCCAACAGCCGCAAACGCATTATTATAAACAAAGGTTCGCTGATCAGAATTTTAGAAATATGGGACCAACCAGAGACATTTATCCTTGTTCTTTCGGAGTGACTTCTGGGATAGGGCGCCTGTGCGACACATGTTCCCCGTTGTAGTGTGGGGTGCACTGGGTCTTCCCTCTTCCAAAACAAAGTTTCTCTCTTGCTAGTGTTTACACTTTCTGTGCACATGTACATTCACATCCACGTGGCACGGGATTCGTTTTTCCCGTGGATGGCAATAAATTTCGACGTCTCTTCTCAGTCTCTTGTTCAACTGTACAGTTGAACAGGGATGCACAACTGTTCCGTTTGGAATAGTTTAGGTGCTTGGGTTTGACTTCCTGATAATTGAATGAGTTCGTGATGTACCGGAATGGGCAGCACAAGGTTGTCGTAGGTAAGAAACATGCAAGGAAGGGCGTGATCCATAGAGACTTCATCTGCTTGGCGTTCAGGTGACCACCGTTGGTTTATTGCAGTGTAATGCTGGTTTACCTATGTGTACGCCATGTCGTATATGACAATGTCATGATAATATCTTAGTTCCCATAGACTAGGATGATCTGTTGTCAGGAATGTGTAGTAAATACCATGAAGCTATAATTACGTCCTACTCTAGAGCATTAATTTTGATTTCAGGAGTTACATTTCTGCGTGAATAAACAGTAAACATCCAACATGGAAATCGCCCAGTAGGATGCACTCAGATCAAGAAATTAACATAAACGCCAACACATATTCATCAAAACTAACACACTGCAAGCTACAATGTTTGACCGAAAATGGAACCGTAAGATTATGAATACGATTCATGAGTCGAATATTAATACGAGGAGCAGCGTCAAACGTCTTATTTGTTTTGCCATTTAGCAATTTGTTGATCCGATTAGAAGTGTTTGAAATGGGTGTTGTAATTAGTTTTAATGTTTCAGTCTCTTTTAATTTACTCATTAGCTATGTAGTAACACTGTCGGAGGTGGACAGATATGTGGGGAGAGTTTGGGGTTTGGAGAGCAGGATAAAGTCTCACAAATCCGTAGATTGATATCTACGGTTTCCAGTGGGTAACATTCAGCCTCGTATGATTAGGTTGACAGGGTTGGAGCATGATCAGCTGTCTTTCTGACTCCTGAGCATGCATGTAGCGTCCGTGTTTCCCAGTTCAGCGTACGCGTACTGCAAGATATTTGAGAACAGCAATGATATTTTGCATGAAGCGTTGCTTATGAAACTAAGAAGGCGACGAGTTCAACAAAGTATGGATCCATGAAAGTTGGCAAAGGCAATTTACCATCAATCCCTAGGCATGACATCAGACATATCTTCGGAGGATAGTGGTCTACCATCACTTTCATATAGACGGCTCTAATTGGGTCGCTCCGGTAGTGGTTAAATCGATTTGTAATATGTATGTTTGCTCAGCCTTAGAAACCACGAAATGCTAACAAATTTTTCAACAAATCTTCGGGTGATTTGAACCAATTATAGTGGCTTCAGCCATTGGCACGTTGCGAAGTGACAAGGACTGGATTACTAATGTCTATGTTGGGAAAACCATCAATCAATTGGGTCAAGGTGGGAAAACCGATGCTTTTTACTGCCCGGAGGTGAAACTACGTCAACATTGTTCAAGACTCATTTCTGTTGATCATCGGGTAGTAGGACTTATATCAAATTGACCACAAAGGTGATCAGAGAAACAAATAAAGTTGTAGACAACAAAAAATTGATTATCCCGTAGACGGATCGATGCCATTGGTTGAATAGGCTGCTATAACTTTAATTGCCTCACAATAGGTCGAATAGCTGGTAGCACGTGATGGACTTGTTGCCATGTCAGTCACCGTTCTTTGGAAATGATTTTTTTCATCTCAGTTTTATCACAGTGCCACTTCTACTCTACTTACGTACTGCTTTCTTGGACTAGGTATTAATGCTGAGAATCGGCTGCAAGTTCCTTAGTGTTGAATCCAGCGCGTCTTCCACACAGGATTCGTTTATGTTTTATGGATCACATAGTATCTGATAAGGATGGCTGGTAAGTGACTGTGGAAATGCATGAATGAACCCTTTACCTCAACAAGTTTCCTGTTTCTGATTGTCGAGATCGGTGGTGAGCCAAATACTTAAACGGGCGATCGGTGTGTTATCGTCTGATGGATGTGCTTGACAATTACTGCATAACCTTCTGTCTAGTTCAACTTACGAGCAGAAACACTGATCGTGTGTTACTTTTCATGTTGTTCTATTCAGAAAACTACCCGCTTAACTGGGCGGTTCACCTACAGAAAGTTGGATTGGATTAAACAATGTAACCGGCAAAGTAAGTTTATGTTCACTATGGTAGAGAGGAAGTTTCTTCACTACATACGTAGTGGGTTCAGTAAAAATAGTCGAACTGGAGCTTTTCCATAATGAGACACTTTTATAAGGCAAAATAAATATCTTGACCGATTTATTATAGGGAACGTTATATTGTGATTACTATGCCCCTTGAGTGAGGGAATGCAGATGTGACCGATGCACTCTAACCCGGACTTGAAGATCACTCACCAGTGAACTTTCTCTATAGTAGCCTAAAAATAGCTGATTTTGGTAAATGGTAGGTGTGTGTTGTTCCAATGTGATCGAAAGGTTTCCGCATGCAAAATTTACTCGTTTATTCTTTTCAATGTTTTTTGTTCAGTGAAACACACTATATGCACGGTGAGGCAGCTCGACATGTTAGTACGACTCCATCGTACAGCACGGTGTTACAGCGGGATGCAGCCTAACCGACTGAACAAATCACAACATGAACTCTCAGGTATCAGTCGCGGTCGTCATAGTGCCCTCGCATAGTGACGAATAAACGGAGCTCGATTAGTACATATTGCCGTGCGCTTTGCTGCTAAAATTTCATCGAAATCCGTGAACTCCAATGACCTTATGCAGCTGTCCACAGAAGTTCACACCCAACCTGCTGTTTACCACAGTTAGATGTTGCTTCATCGGTAGAAGGTAACTGATGTATTTGTCTTTGTAATAGATAAGTTTTCTTTCACAGAGAGTCGCCGTCTAAATCAATCCCCTCATACCGAAATGGTTTTCTGAGATGATGTTTTAAAATGGCCGCCCTATGTGACCATGCATAGGCAATGATGACGTTACTTTGTACATTCATTTTGGACTCTTCTTCACAGAATAATCTAAAACAACGAGAATATATGCATCATACTTTGGATCATTTATGCGATCTTGTAATATCTAGATTATCACTGTATCAACTATTAACCGGCTAAGCTGTGCTGATGACAGTGAACACCTTTGTAACAGTGGATCACCTCTAGGCTAATGGTCTCTGGAACCAATGTGCTTGCACAAACAAGTTGTAGTAGCTGAAGCAAACGGTTATCCTGAAGACCAAGTGTGTTTAGAATGAATGAACATTTTGTACTACTCGTAAGTGGATAGCGAGGGCACGTATTTAGAGTAACCAGGAAAAATAAAGCAAGAAACAGTGGATGGCGATCCGGAAGAAAATAATGCGTTTCATACGCAAACTTGAAATTGTCAACAGTGGTGCCCAAGATCAGTGTTATATGCAGATGTGTTTGTGTGTGAAATGTTGTTAGAACTTTCATTCCCAGCGTCTGTTTTATTCGCAAACAATCACCGCGCTACCCACGTTCCTGATGCACAGCATAAAGAGTATAAAGTGAGCATACTGGGTTCAAGATTATTGTACATAGATAGTCTTAGTTACCGAAACAAACTAAAGGAAACGGGATAGAGGTTCGACACGAATGGGGTCTACTGTGTTCAACCGAACTTCAATTAACGACCGAGAATAAATACCGGTAAAGAAGTGAATTATCCACAAAAGTGATCAGATGGAGACACTGCGGGTGGCGTATTCCCCATATTCAGAGAAGCACTATTCATACAAAGTGAGTAACTTCCACAGCTGACAAAATATTCGGACTGTTAACTGCCAGGCGAAGCTGACATGAATCGATTCCAACTTGCACGTGGCTTACTGTCTATCAGTCTTCCATTTCGGACTTAATTTTCGTGTTGTTTGCTAGAGACCCCGTGCACGTCATGCAGCCGGAACAGCCTGATAGACCTGCTCGACAGAAAATAGGTACCACAATCCAAATGTATAATTTGGCATTACCTAAAATGAAACAGTGTTTTGGAGACTTGGCAAAAACGATGTATTGAACCGTGCGGTTTGGATAAAGCAGGGTAAATGGGGCTGTTAAAAGCGCTAGACTTTCTTCTGGAATAAATTAACGGGTTAGTCGGAAGCATGGATGGTCTCAGTTAGTAAATATACAGAGCGTCCAAAGTCGTTTTTCAAAAGGGGAATACAGTAACTTGATAATTGCTGTGCACAGCCACAAATTTCCCAGTAACGCATTCACAAGTTATGTCGATGTAGATAAGAGAAAACGGTGAAGGCTAGAAAGCGGGCTCGTAGTTAATATGCAGAAGGTTTAAACTAGATAGGATGCAGTGAAATCAAAATCAACGTAATCAATTACTGGAGCTGTTTTTACAGTTGAAGACAGCGTGTTCCAGATATGACATATCTTAACACTGAAGAAATGCTAGTTTCGATTTAGATGACTCGTCAGTTTGCACAGCTTCAACAAGTGACCTATGTGACAGCGACACATATTATGCCTAAGAACGTGCCATAGAAGGTGTGACTCTTGAGTCAAACTTTCGTCGATCAGTATATCGTTGTCTTCAGTCGGTTACTAGTGCACCGAGAATTGACCAGGTTTAGTTGAGCTTTTCACTTAATAAACTGAGCAAAATGATAGACAAAACTTTGTTCTCTCAGACTTTACATCCTCAGTCACACGAGTGCTACGCACAAGGAATGGTCAACAGACGAAATAGCTAACTCAGAGTGAGGGTATAGCAATGAGTGGGGCAAAATGGAAAGCGTGATGACTAATCTTTCCCAAACAAACGGAAGGGCCTGCTTGCCATTAAGATGCAGTTCGGAGATAGGTTGATGTGTTGTGAAGAACTGTTATCTCTGGGTCTTGTCCGCATACAGATGATATCATTATAGAGCCACATGTAGTGCTTTCGGGATTCGTCTACAAAACTCACATAAGCGAATAAGCAGCGCATTCTCCAAGCTTTACAACATTGTTTAGTGCCCCGTCAAGTCCTATTACAAGAATCGTTTACAAGTGAGAAAATATGGACTTCCGGTTATCCATCTGAAAAGTATATCAAAAAGGTTTAAGTTTTAGAACAACCGTCTACTGACTGCTCTTTAACACACAAAATCCACGATATCAGATGTTAAAAGCCTGGAAAAACTCTCAGTATCGACAAGGTGGAAGAACCTAGATAAAAACTAGGCTGCTTTATAAATATTCAGCAGATATTTTCATGTTATCACTGAAGACACATCGATTTTTCAAACTTGCTTGCAATCACTCCAAGCAGTCATACGAAAGATTGAACTAAGTCTGGCCAACTAAGTGTAACAAGTTCTGTAAACAAGGTTTCCATATATTTGTGACTGGATCGACGGAGTGGTATGCTGCTACAACAAACAAAACTTGAATCAGGAGGAGATGTGATGCTTACCCATGGTTTAGACGTCTGACTGGTTCTACTTAAGGGACACTGCAGCTACAGTAAATTAACACGAGCAGTATGCGTTTGATTCCAACCGATATAGCGGTCTGACGGGTGGCGACTTGTTTGCTCAGTGATCAGTAAGTTTAAGGATAAGAACTTCCGTAGTGCGTATCTTTTCATTGTCGGCGTGTATGGTTCCACCCCCTTTCGTGGACAAATTCATACACTTTGGTTTGAATTATATCATAGGTGATACACGAACGTACAGCTTGCTTCCAATAATGTGTAATAAACTCTGTCTAATATCAGTTCAAGACACTTATGTACAGTACGAATACCTCCATTTTCTCAAGAAATGGGCACGGATCACACATTAAAAATCTTCTCACCTAAACAAATTTGGTTGCACTAAGAAACAGCTCTAGAAGCCCTGTTATGGTACTGTTTGTATGGGTTTGTGAATCTTCCTGAGTCAGTAAACAGTCAATTAATTTTTACACTAATAGTTAACAATTGCTCAATTACTTTCCTCTCGTTCATTGCGAGTAAAATAAAACCATCCTTACAGGCTTATCGTGTGATTCATTCACATGAATCCGAAGTGGAATCCAAAAATGGAGCAAATGATTCATATTTGGTTGATTTTGACAAAGTTCAGCGAACACAAATCTACTCAGTGTATTTTCATCTCAAACCGATAAAACTGTTAATGTGCAGTTTGGCAAGTCTGATAAACTGGAAGAGACCTACTTGCAAGAAAACCGGGGGTTTGGCCGGATTAGAACTAACAACAGAAACTACATGCCCGAATGTGACAATTTCTTCACTAGCTGATCTACGAAACAGCATTAGAAGTTTAACATTTCACACAGTGAATGACGTTAATGATCTTTCAGCGAGACTTTCTGGCTCAGTTTTTACAACACTTGGAGCATCTGGGAATGCGTGCTTGCTTGCATGAATGAAATAAGATTGGGGCAGCATTGGTAGGCGTATAACCATCTGGATCACGGAACGTCGTTCGTTTAGATCAGAACGAGACAAAAAGGGGAGACGCAGTAGACACTGAATATCACACCCCTTACTCGACGCGTTATCAGCACGACTGTTGCATCCCCTTTGAAAGACAATGGTAGATAAAATCTTACTGTTAATAACATCTAATGTGGCATGCTGTTTTACCGCTTGCGAAATTCTGTTGACGGACAATCTAAGTGTTTCAAATTTTGCTCTTAATGTCTTTTATACCAGTCTCCTTCGCTCAGTTTGTTAAAAGACATGCAGCGTGGTGCCTGAAACGTGTCTGCACCTTTGGAATAATGCTGTCACCGAGTGAACTTAAAGAACGCATCGATCGTCACGTAAGGTGAATGTTTCAGTATCATTTCGTTCGCACTTTTCAGTTACGTATGCGAGACGATGCTCAAATATTTGGATGTGCAACAGCCTATGGGCAAACTTTTCGGTGTACTCAACCATCGTTAGGTGATTTTAGTAAAGTTAGTGAGAGTAACTATGGATATCGATGTGAGAGGGAGGACGGAGAATGTGAATAAGGCGGTGGGAACAGGAAGAATATTGAATTTGTGTAGCGCATTTTCAAGGTAGCTGTTTCTAAATATATAAGTATGATTTCATAAAATGTACAGCAAACGCCTCGGAAAAGCTAATGAGTGGTTGTTTAATTTTCTTACAGATAACACGGAATGTTTTAAAAGGACACCTTCAACAAAGTGATGGACAGCTGTTTCTATCTAGTTGTGTTTCATCATCAGCACGCACGCCGGAGAATCGAATAAACAACCCTACTGGATGGATAGATTTTTGTGCGGAAGAAATGGTGCTTAAGCCTTCACCTCAAATGAAAAATGCTCCATTTTTCCAAGCGTTGCTCAATGTCTTGCAGGATAAGTATGATGAAAGTTAATGTGTTGTTTAAACACATCAAATAAGGTTACCAGAATATTATAACATCTCTCCCTGCTGACAGTCAGTAATCGGCGATTAGTGTTAGCGTTTTCTGGTCATCAGATCTGCCCAACCCATCATTCACATTCGATCGCAGCGTTCGAACAGACTACACATCCCGGAAGATAATAGTCATTCTTGTTAGCATCTTCTTTCATGTCAGAGTAGATATTTAACAAAACAAACTTACCGACAGCAGTTCACTGCTACACACACACACACGACGTCACGCAAAGACAAGCCATTGGCATTGTAGGGTTTTAGCAGTAGGTGGACGTTGCAACAGCGTACAATATTCCAGTTAAGTCGTGCGGCTTAATTAAAAAACACAAATTTGAAACTCTTCCAAGACAAATACTATCGGAAATCATTTCGCGACAATATGGACTAACTCAGTGGTTAGGAAAGCTAGTGCAACCGCCCCAAGAATTAACAGTGAATTTTGTACTGAACGACCGATTCAATCGAATCCATGAAACTAATCAAATTGTAAAATATTTCACATTGTTACCCGCACCTGATCAGTTCAGCGAGAGATGCTTCCTTTAGTCAGTACTCTCACAGATAAGATTAACTACACGAAAGGTATTCGGTGGTTCCGTATTCAAGTAGCTGGCCTCAGTTGCCGACCAAAAAGTCAGTTTACCAGTCGTACGTAGACGATTGTAGTCTACATTAGTCACAATAATGACTGATGGCAGATACAAAGTGCCAAATTTACTGAAAAAATTCCACAGAGTTGTTTTGGCTTTAGTTTTGGTAAATTGTTTCGGAATAAACTGGAACCAGCAATTGAATAACGATACCTAAGGTGATTAGGTTTGATGACAAACTTTACGGTTTCTAATGCAGTCGTTACAATCCTCCGGACAGTTGACCAGTTCTCTGTGCATTGAACCGATGGTTTTCAGTCAGATGAACTAACCACATATGCTCACATATTGTTGGAATACTAGCTCAATACAAGTTTGTTACAACCAACCTAGAAAAAGTTCGATTTTGTAAAGCCTACATTTTTATTTCAAAACATGTATGCTTCAGTCAGTTTCCTGAATAACTACTCAGTGTTTCACGAAAACTAAGCTAATCACAAATTTGTTTCGCTTGAATAATGTTTAAAAATTCGCATAATTGCCATTTTGTGAGTTATTATGAATACAGATAGTAACTTAGCAACACATTTGTCTAGTGTTCACTTATCACATTTCGTGACCAATAAACCATTCAAAAAACATGTACTTTTCAGTTAGTCGTATGCAATGTATCCCTCCGAAAGTCTATTGTTCTCACAGAAATCGTTCTCATGGGGACACACTAGATGATGTTTATCATTCGGTATAGTGTGCTTTGGTTAATTACCGGAAAATTACAATTTACAAGCAGGATTGATCGTAGGCAATCTTTTCTGGTTAAGCAAAATGAATGGTGTATAATTTGACTTTAACATTACGCACTTGCCATAACAGCTTCGAAAATATGAGCCATTTTTGATACATATGTTCAAAATTTTTGTCGGTGGACGAGTACAATCAACCGGGAGCCCAGAATAATTTGATCCACTCGAATTTTTTGAATTAAAATTCACAACAGATATTTATTGCGGCGAACGTAGAACTCTGCTTTGATAACATTGGACCAAACGATTTTTGGAAAGTTTGCACAGCAATGAATTAAGTACCTTGTTAAGGAAAATGACAGCTCTTAAATTATGCGGCTACCACGGGGTTACTTTATCGTCTCTTAGAGAAGTCAGCCTTACTGACGCCAGATGCGTTGAGAATGGGGCGTATTCTGATTTATACAGAGCCTAAGAATTACCCAGGCAACCTGACAGTAATCTGAACATGGACGTGAACGTCAGGTGACCAAAACTTTGTTTTACGTATGTTCCGTTTAGATCACGCTTCAATATTGTAAACTAACCGAAACAGAAGAACTCACATTACGCAATACCGGATTGTCATATGTGAACGCCCAACCGCCTTCGATTATTGGTAATGGTCAGGTTGCCCGATCGTCTTGAGAGGAGACACATTAACTGTCCTGGTAACTCCGATAACTGACCCCTCGACTAGGAATTCTCTCCAAGTTGAAATCACAGAAAGTACTAACTTGCTGAGCGGTATTCTGAAATGGATATGCACTAGTACCGAGGTCTAATGAGGACAAAACTCGAGTCTAGTGCCTCCTCTTGAAAGGGCTTGTATGGAAAGCCTACGGGAATGCGGCAGCTGCGATCAGTTATGAGTGGTATTCAATCTATATGAAAAACCAAATCCCTACTACTCATCAAAATAGAACAGTAGAATACTTCATCTTTTCCGCGGATGCATGTGAGCACCTAGGTGGTCATCAGATTCCTCCATAGGTCTAGATATGGTGTAGACTGTTGTTTGAAAAATCTGACAGATATACTAAAGAAGAAACAATCAACAGAACGAACACTTGTCAAACCTAAGAGAAGCGACATGTGTCAGTGTTTGCTTCAAACAAAGAAGACGGGACCTGTAGTTCTAATCAGCAGGCAAGTTTGAGGTATATACTACAGTTTCGCATATGTTGGACGCAAATTCAGGTTTAGTGCATACGAAGGGGCATACTCTTGTTTCCCTAAATAGGTAACGATTGAAGTGTCGCACATTAATATCCTAAGAGTGCGGTTCACTGACTCATTCACTGCAGTTGATGTGTTTTTGTATTGGGCGAAATGACAATTTGGAAAGACCAAGTGAACGGAGTAGCTGTTGGACATGGTCTTTGACACAGAAAGTGTGCTTCATCGAACACATCATGGAAATGACGGATTTTTCACATTTTTAAATTCGTGACCAGACCATTTATATTATACTCTAGAGGCTTGTGCAAATCCAAATGATGTACATTTTTCATTCGTCCACATTTTCTCAAATTGAGTAAGGGTTTTGATTTTCAACGAAAACAGCGCGTAGTCTACGAATTCGTACACCATCAGAGCTTCGTTGTTTACTCCAAGGATTAAGGCATATGATTGGCCGGTCTAGTGTCTTGACCTCAATTTCATAGACAGTTTATGGGTCTTATCAACTTGAGAGGTATACAAGCAGGACAACTGGACCTACGATTGTTGAGGAGCGCACATGAGTTTCGGGCCATTACACTGTCGTGTTAAGTGCTCCCGATCGATGTACCGAGACTCCGTGGAGAACTGGCTGGTGCACATCGTACCAGTATGTCGCAAAATTCTGTCGGTTTTGAAAGAATTTCATAGATATCGTTCATCTTCAAGGTTAACTTCCTGCTCACGTAAGTTTTCAAAGAAAAGCGCATCGCGCAGTTTGTCAACAAAAGTTATTCGAATTCTGCGAGACAGTATTATCCTAATTATAGTTTTGTTGTTGGGTAGACATAGTTCAGTACTGGTCCACAACAAATTTTCCCATAACAATGTTGCTACTGTGAATCTGAGGTCTGATGGAAGCATGCGTTTCTATATTTGAATGGACTGTACTAAGCGAATGTTTGTCGTAGTGATTATCCACTCGATTTTGACTGAATTGAACACTTCACTCTTTTGATTTAGGGGTTAACTATTTCGGAGAATATCCGTCACAATGATGCAACCTATTTGCAAATTATTTTTGAGTGAATGGACATTTGCGATGAAAAAAGCAAAACGTATTGTAAACCTATTACCAACAGACTTAAAAATTAAGTGCGTGAAAATGATTGACAATTGCCCTATATTTGAATTCATCTGCGTTTAAGTGTTGTGCGACTGCACAGCATAGGTAATGTGGTGGTTCAAGTCGAAATCCAGTGGAGTGCTGCTGTGATCAGCGGAAGATGACTTATCACAACACGTTTACACTGGAATTTATGAAGCGTATTCAGGAAACGCAGCATTCCGAAGTCAGAAACTTTGGTAATCGATTTTGATGTGACCATTTTCCGATAATTGGCACTTTTCAGTACTGAAGTTTTTGTTACATATTGACTGGTTATTAAGGTCACGGCTAATCGTATCTGGTACAATATTTCGTCACGAACATTGTAATGATTGCGAATGACTGCCTGGTTGTATTCATCTATTTCCTGGCTGGCTTGTTTCAAAGACCGGGGCGTGCGTGAGCGTCCTGATATGCGGCTTGCATTACACTGCTTGTGGTTCCACCCAGACATCTTACACTGTGCGCTCACGAGGATAAGATGGGAGACCCAATGGTGAGATTCAATGCAGTTCGGTCGGGGTGAGCTGGTTAACAAGGCGGTTGGATGAGGTGAAATCATCATGGAAGTAAAATGGAAAGGCTCCACTTGTGTGTTCTGAGCTAGAAAGAAGTATATTAGCAATATAAGGCCAGTTGAACCTTACTATAAAACAGCATGTTAGTGCTTTCTATATGGGATTTTCGGGGAGGATACATTTTAACTTCGGACTTAGAACTCAACCAAACCTTCGGTGTGCGCTGCGTCAATAACACCGGACAAAAGAAGATGTGGTGAGCTACCGAGGCCCAAACTCCTGATAAAAAAAGTGGACGGGATATACCAAACGAAGGAGACTGCTGGTTGAGTGAACAAACAACTAGCGCCTTGTGTAGTTGATATCATCTTGTAGACTGTATACTATGAATAGTACGAATACGGGACTGCCAAGGCATTCAACGATGCATTCAAGACAGAAGTGCAAATTCATACCAAAACAATCTATGAGGCTAGGTTCTTTTGTACACAACACATTTGATAGTATGGTGATGCACCTATCGACTCTGACTTCTTTCTTGGTTTACCATAGATATTATGAAATAAAAGACATGAGAAAAAATCACCACAGAATAATTTGCTTGTATAGTTTGTGTGCTATTTAGGTTTCAGTTAATTACGTGGCAACTGCCGGTGAAGTTTCAACATTATGGCGTTTCTGCTGATAGGAGGACAGAGGAAGTTAAACAATTTGGACATCGGTATACCCCGAAACGACAAGAGTCAGTTCGTCTTCCCTTTTGTGGGAGGGGGGAAGTCCGCGTTTTTGTTTTCCACTGTTGGTTTTGTCTTCCACATACTCTACTATGCTGGAGTGTTCTTCTGGTAATTATAGTTATATATACTCCCGATGCGCATCGTACACATCCGATCGATTTTTGATATTACCAGCTGGGGGTTCACAGATAAAACAACATTCAACAGTCATCACCTGGTTCTGGTGAGCTTGACGTTTCAAAACATTTTCATTACGCACAGATGGATACAGTCAAATAGAAACTGTGAATTGCTGACAGGTGAATGGATGAATATGGTATACAAATGATGAGCAAGTTGCTCGATCAATAAGTGAAATGAGCAAAATACAATTAAGTATTACATGTTCTATTCATATTGTCGAAATTAAAAACGTGGGTTAGAAAATGGACAATGGGGAACAAACTTCGTACGCTGATAATTATCAGATAGTAATCCCTAAAGTCTAGGGACAGTTATCAACTGGAAATATCCCACTAATTCATCTGTGCGCTTATAACCTTTCTCCCATCACAGTATCATCGGATTTGTTTCCGATGGATGATTGTTGGAGAACACATCACACTTAACAACGTTAAAGTTACACCACTTCACATAGCAGGGCAAAACGACACACTTTTGCGAGATTAGTCTACATGTCCATCTGTGTTTTGTTTTTTCAGTGCTTTTCAGGCAGTCATGATTGATTCCGTGTGGTAAATTGTTATACGAACAATATCTTCATCCACACTTGGGATGGTTAATGAAACGTATTTTTAAGACGCTTTGTAACTTAACAGTAACTCTACGTATTATGCGAATGACAGAAGTTACATCGAATCTGTGCGTATAATGAACAGGCCATCTTGATATCTTTACCGGATAAAGAAGTATTTTGAAAGTTCTATGGGCAATATCAACAAGCCCATTTTTCGTTTTTTACTGGGTTTTTTGATTCCAGTTTCACTATGTGAGGAGGTATTTGAGAAATTCCAACCAGGCTGTCTGTTCCCAAAATCGTTTGATGGATTCCACATGACACAGGGGGTTTGGTGAACAACCGGATCAGAATGAAAAATTCTGTATAAATTCGTGTGAAGTACACTGAGTTTACGTAAATTCTGTCAAAGATAAAGCTTAACGGGAAAGCATGATCTTTTCTGGTAGAATAGACATGACTCAGGATCGAATAGAGTGCAGCGAACTATTACTGATGCGGTCTGGATATCACATTCAAGTCACTTGATCACTGAGATTTTTTATTCCGTAACAGTTTGCATGTGTCAGAAGCCGAGAACTAACCAAACTCTACACATTCATACTCTTTATGGTTTTGATGAAAATAGTAAAATGCTAGTTCATTTGAACATATGACGTATCAGTTGAATGCACAACACGTGATACTGTGTGAGCGCTACTGTCGCGAACTACACATGACCTTAACTGATATCTAGGCGTTTGTGTTCAATGAAAATGGAATCACATTTTCGAAAACAAATCTTTAAATTTGTCTACAAACAGCACAGAATACTGTAAAATTAAGTAATTTTGGTATCAAATTGGCTTTTCACAGCAAGACAATGAGTTTAGTGCAATAACAACGGAAATTAGTAGAAAAACCAGAAACCCTGAATCTTTCATTAGATTTGGAAACGAATGCGTCTGGATGATAGCTGTTCTCATTCAATGTAAATTTTTGATGAAATCCAAGAAAACTCTGCAAAATGTTCGTTGTTTTCGTATATGACTTTGTTCTGTTTACGGAAGTCTACAGCGAACGTGGAGAATGTATTTGTTCGTTTGTTATTTTATGTATTCCATTAAAATAGTGTATTTTTAATACCAGTTGAATTCGATTTACATTTCGTCTAAGATACGTTTATTTGCATTTTTCTGTACTTAACAAGTTACGCTGATAAAACTGTGGTAGATAAAACAAAACACTGTGAGTTACGGGGTAGTAATTGTTTTAATCAAGCTTGTTAAGTGTTTTCTCTGATGAACATTCGTGCATCATATGGGAAACAGAATTAGGCCAAGTAATATGTGAAGAAGACACAAATTAACATTGAGATTGACAATATCTTCAATTGAACTTTGTCATAGTTTATTGAAGCCAATGTCCATGTTGATTAGGGTACTTCCTAGAAAGATTGAGGTTAAAACAGAATTTGGTCGCACCCCTCCGTTAAACATAACCTGAGGAAATATATGACAATCTACTACAGATTGGTTAATCTGACTCACGTCGGCCACATGATTAAAAGAAAATACAATGTCGTAACCACAGATGCACAATTCTGGTTCAGTTTAACACGGGTGTCCCGCACACTTTATCCTATCAATTTTCTCAATCCCACATTTGCCCCCACTACCGAGGTCTTATATTTGGGCTTGATGTTGACCTGTTCTTGATACACTTGATCCGTCATCTGACATATTTTGAAGCACATCCTTTGCTCGGCTGTTGAACAACTTTCTGGAGTAATTGATTAATTGATTCTGGAAAACATCTGATACAGAATGAAAGTCTAAGCAACAGAGGTTTACCGCTCAGACAACATTGGTAGGGCTGGCAGTAAGGCAATATTGAAACCTGTAACAATTGGTTCCCTTGAGCAGTTTGAACAAAACAGTTAGAACACTAAAACCGGTAGATGCAAGCATTTCATGTTGATTCATCAATACCAAATTTACAAAAACATGGACCGGTTTTTTTATGGCAAACGACTAGAGGGGTATATAACCAATAGGCGGGTTAGGACAAATCACTGAGTCCGGGGAAGGGTCAAGTTCACAAACGGTTGCTTTTGAACACAGAGGGCTGGTTCGAGTTGACTGATTGCAAATTCTTCAGCAAACCGTAAGAATCTGAATGTACAAGATGGACCGACAGAGTGATCGTTGGTCAGGACATGTTTAGCGACTGAGGAAACTGGCCATTTACGCGTTCTAGCAGCATTGCCGTCTTCCGGTAGCACGGACTTCTGTACCCATTTGAGTGGACATTAATTCATCCTGGAGCTCAAGCAGTTCTCGGTTCTGCCTATGTAACTTTCTCCGTAGTTAAATAGAAACCGGTAAAATCAATGTGAAGTGGCACCGATACAAAAGTCGTATGACCACTGAGATGTTCAGTGCTCCGTGCGAGAAACTGATAAGAACAACTTCGGAATTTCTGTCACATTTTTAGTGTTCAAACCGGTGAATTATCCCGATAAACACAATTATGCTCCACATCTGTTGTCAAGTCTTCGTTAGACACAAAGAGAGTAACACTGTTAGTTGATCACAGCTTTTGTATTCACATAAACTGTCTGGGTAGCCCTTTCTGAAAGAAGATACCAGATACGATTCTGGCTACTTTTAACACTCGTCAGCAATTCTGAAATCATTCTTCAGTGCTGGTTGTCATATGACAACGATGTTGATCGCCACGCCACTGAGTTCAAAGCTGGCGTGACCAACTTCTCTCAACAACAAATACTTGTGTGTAACGCTGGGAGTATCTGATCGCTTTCAGCAGAGACGAAAACGATTAATCTGTTAACTCTGAACGGATGACCAAATCGGTGAAAATTTGCAGTAAAGGAACACTGACAGAGCTGATTGAAATTTTCGCCCCCACCCTTGACACAGTATTCATCAAGGTTGTCGCATGTGGATGTAGGCAGCTAGACAACTCGCGGCAGCGGTAAGAGTACACACAACAGTTCAGTTACTCTCGTCACAGGATTTTCAATTTTCCCAGCACATTAGCTAACTGGCAGTGACCCTCATGTCATATGTGTATGGCAACATTTGAACTTCATAAGTAAGTCACTCAAACAAGACCAAGTAATGAGTCTGACCAATTATGTACTAGATAATTTATTAACATTGAACAATACATGACAAGTCACTCGTAAAAATCGGCTGAAATTTGGTTAACGTACACATAGTCTGAAACATTTTCAAATAAATATTCACTTCATTTCGAACAAAACCGTGCAGAATATACGGTATTCATCAAAGGTCCTGCCTGTCTGGAATTCTTTGTTCCTAGACTTCGAAACATTAGCTAACTGACCTTTCCATGAAAGCTGTTTGTCAACCCGTGACACTTGCTCTCATCAATGCTCTTAACATGTAGATTTCCCTTAGGGAGTTGAAATGTGACCTCAGCCCCTTGTATGTGCGTAGTAGAAATGCGAGCTATTGTGTTACTGGTCACATTGTAGGTGCTTCCTAGTAAACCTCCGTGATCGAGACACAAGTCACCAGGTTACTGATTTCTGTCTGACTAGAATATCTAGTCTGGGTAGTTCCTGACCAGATTTAAAAGAGGAATTATTTTGAAACGACAGTTCACATATGCGTCGATGAAAAATGAATGCAAACTGTAACGCTACACAGCGTTTATTAAAAAACATTTCATTATAGCTCTATCATGGTGTGCTTCAAAATTACAAGGGACATCAAAAGAACGTGTTAGCTACGGTTCGGTTGCCATAACAGTAGACTCGGCCAGTTGAAACAGAGTGACCGCGGCAGATTGCGATTGCTTAAGTGTCGGATATACGGAGTAATATCTACACTGCGGTTAGGCAGTGTTGTGGATAAACAACATACATGAGTCCGAACAGAAATAACATGGATTAGTTTAATGTGACGATGGAATGTTATTGATTTTCACATAAGAAACGACCACAGCGAAACTTTTCGAAAGTTCCAGTGTTCCCTGAAATAGGCACATAGAGTGATCAGTACACTGACGTTACTGGATGCAAATGTTCATTTTTCCGAATAAGCTGGATTGATCGTCCATACAGCCAATCGGTTAATGGGTTCTAGGCACTCACTGAGGTGACTGAAAATGTGGAATCCCAATTTGAGGTGTCCAGCCTTTAAAAGTTGTTTCATACTTAAGCTGACAGACCGTATTTCACGTTGGGACAAGCGTTGGCTTGTGTTGGCAGGAATAACAACGGCAGTCGAAATCTTCCATATTAAGAAATTTTTCGTAACCTGACCAAGATGCGTTTATTGTCCTTTGGTTCGCAACATAATTTCATGGTTCATCGATAGTAGGTTCACGTTTATCTGTAAAGTGATATGAGCCATTGACGTTAGTAGTGTAGGACAATGATTGAATCAAAAGAACACAATTAGTTCTAAAACCACATCAAATTTTCCTGGCGACATCTAGAAAACCAGTTTGTTTTAGCCTGGTCTGAAGGTGACAGAACAAGTTGTGGCAAAGTAAATCACGAAAGGAAACCAACACGGACAGGTCCAACTCTGCCAGACTTCGACATATCTCACGTAACAATTACAAAGATGCTAAGAGAACAACGCAAAAGACTGAAACTTCTAATGGAATACGGCATGAATAGCCAGAAGTTATTCAAGGTGTGATTTCAAAATCGAAATCGCATGGGTCGGAACAGAACGGCCAAACAAAGGCAGGTAAAAAATACGAGCGAAAATGTATTTTAAGCACAGAAATGTTATTTTTGCATGTTCGTAAAGTGTTAAAATGCCTGCGAATATCTGTCTGTGTGTTCAGCTGCAAAACAGAACCCATAATAAAAAAAACGAAAAACAGTATGTTTCGCTTCAAACTCGGTGACAACGGTAGGAGAAAGGAATAGAATAATTGGATAAAAAAAATTGAAATCTGATGTTGTAAATTAAATTTGGCGTGGAAGTTTAAGCACAGGGGAATCGCAAATCAACAGAAGACCACTTTTTAACGTTAGTATATTCGGCCATTTGTCTTGTCAGATTTACACAAATCTTCCTGTTGACTGAGTGTACGGAAGACCATGAATTGTGAAGTAATCAAGACATCATCAGGTAAGCGATCCACGTCGAACGTTCCTTACAGATCAATTAATGTTGGATTACAATCAAGCAACTCATCTGGCGTCGCATCGTCGGTCAATGATTTCAGAGATAATGAGTAGGATTGAATATGTGATATTACCTCAGTCAAAATAAGACTGCTGTTATCTGTCGATAGCAAAATGTGAATTGACCGCGATTGAAAAACCACTCTTATTAGGGAAGAAAATGAAACTGGAAACCATCACTTCCAGCACTACGCTGCGTACTCTTAATCAGCTGATTTTCGTCCACAAGGTATGAACGACAAACACAAACATCCCACTGGGCACGAATATGTGCCAGTGGAATGTGTATTAATAAAAAATATTCAAACTATAAGTCCTAAACAACCGGACTAAGTATCGAAATTGCCCATTTTAATGTCGATAAGCAGATGAGCACGGAATGAGCTTCCCCGAAGTGATCGTCTCTAGGTCCCCCCAATCCAGCTGTTCGTTCCCTAAATATATTCAGTACACGATTTATGAACAGTGAATACAATCTGCATCTAGAAGAGTTGCATGGAATACAGTGTGTTGAACGCTGGCGGTACAAATGCCACAGCTACTGCGAAGGTCTTCCTCCCAAAAACCACTCGAGCACTCACCATGATATCGTGCCATCAACGCATAGCAATCCCGGACGTGACACTAACAATAGTATTTTAAAAAAGAACGACGGGAGGAAGGAGATTTTTACGTTGCGGACGTATGGCACACCACCATTTGTGCATTATTGGCCAATCGACTCTTAGTTAGCCTTTACAGAGGAATAATGATGTTTTGCAGTAATCATTAGGGTGTATAGATGGACGTCCACCTATACAGTGTTGGTGTAATGTTGAACACAATATCACCTGCTTGACTGTTTCTGATGATTTGAGAAAAAAGCTGCTGACGTAACTCCATGGTGCACATCAGTCCATTATCAGTGACTTCGATCATGTTACTTAGAAATGCGGAACTACTTCAGAATCCCTATTGTTTATCGAGTATTAATGTACAGTGTACAAAACAGACTTTCAACTTCCCGTCGGCGGTGATTCGTACGACTTTTGAAACAAGAACTACTGATTTAGCTAGGCGGTTGCTGACAAAATCAAGAGAAGATCATTGAAGCCACGACAGCAAATGGCGCCAGGAATTGACAAAAGTGTGTCAGTTATAAGTTGTTCGCCCCTGAAAAGTGTCTTGTCTGAATTACGTCGCATGTAACATCCGTCGGTATTGTATATGTACTCCACCAAAAGTGGATGTTTACGGCAGGTTGTTGTGCCAGAAATGTGAGAAGGTGAATGACCACTTCATATCTCTCACGACAAATGCACCACATTTGAATGTGGACCAAAATTTGAAATAGTGTTCAGCAGTTGACTCAAAATGTTGAACAGCTGATTGAGTATCTGAGTTGTTAGTTCCAATTAATAATGTATGGTTAAGATATTGAACTCTATTCAAAATTTATCAACTTCAAATACTTTCTCACTTTCACATCTTGCAAACAAAATCATCGTCTTCGGAGTACTATGATGGCTTGAGTAAAGTGAGTACAAATAACTACCGGTTCTTTGTCTTCGCTTGGAAATTGCTTACTAATGTTAAAAATATATTCCGTTTCTGTTGCAATTGGTTTGTTGTTGAAGTTTCCACAACCTGGATCATTATCCTTGAGAAATCTTCACACAGAAGAATACCGTAAAGCTTAAATATTATAAAAGGACACCGCAGTAGA
Source organism: Paragonimus westermani (assembly GCA_008508345.1). Taxonomy (NCBI): domain Eukaryota; kingdom Metazoa; phylum Platyhelminthes; class Trematoda; order Plagiorchiida; family Troglotrematidae; genus Paragonimus; species Paragonimus westermani. The sequence continues at coordinate 16,714 of QNGE01000177.1, read as the reverse complement.
GAAATGCATCCATAAAAATTTGCATCAGAGGATTATGAATAATCCAGATAGAGAACGTTAAAATATACACATGCATGCATCCAAAGTACGGATGTGATCGCAAACTGTGTGTCTGCCTTGGTTTTGCGTTACATTTCCAAAAGTTAGGTGGAACTGTACCATGGTCCTTGATAAACGCTTGATAAGTTGGGTAAGGCGACAAGTCACTAGCAGGGAAAATACCATGCACGTAATTCTCCAAATTTAGTTGGATCAGAAAAACGACATAGTCACTTTCGAATTCAATTTTTATGATGAATTTTGAGATTTATAACCGGCTCCATTTTTATTTTGTGGATAACTACTTATGCCGAAGTGATGTGAACATTTTGTTTTGGTTTCTGTTACGGTAAGGCTATCTTTCTGTGATTGACCGGTGCTGATTTCTTCTGGCCGGTTAAAGTAGTATGGCCTCTCACGGACAGCGGAGTTCTGAAACTTGAATAACCCACAAAATTATTTATGAAAGTGATTGCTATCCATAAATATTTCGAAGACTAAACGAATTTGTATAATTAAGCAACTTGGGCAACATTAACACTATTGCGCAAAGTCCTTCCACTTTTGACAAATTCAAACGTGCATGTAAGGTCATCCAGTCCGTATTATTTACTAGGTTCAGCGTGAGATTGTTCGAGACACAGGTTTTGAGCTTACCGTTCCGTGGAAGTTACATGTCAAAATAAACAGTTGAAATAATTCTGTTCGTTTAGATGGCGCAAATCTGCTGCATTAAACAACACTTTATTCTTCTGCAGATGACTTGTTGTTATCCGCTTGTTTCCTCCGACAATTTTTCGCTGTAATCATGCTTGTACGCTTAAGCGTACCGTGGAGCCATGCTGACCAGATTCGTGATACTCTCAGCTACAGACATACCTTTGGGGCAATTTGAATCGGCCACCTAAAAAGCCGTTAGGTATAAGGGATTGTGAGTCGTATTGCGAGTTGCACAAAAATGTCTTGGTGGTCTTCTGATTAAACATTTGTCTGCTTAAAAAATTGCTGTGTTCTTAACAAAGAAAGAGGGAAGCAGAACATGTAGCCCCCCAAAATAACATTCCCACCGTTGTTTAGCCTAATGTGGATGTCAGCATACCGTTATGTATGTTCCAATAGGATCATTTATTGAAAGCTCAGTAACCGAACTAGTGACAGTATCAACATGCTGCGTTGGACTAAACCTGTTAGACTTGACACACAGTTCACATCACTGATTTCGGTCAATGCTTCCAGGACAATCTTATATCCTCCCTCAAAAAACACTAGGCTGTTAGGTCAGATGTTCCCGACAGATCTTCTGAAGCCGGCTGTCAGTGTGGTTCACAGAGGAGTTGGTGAAGTTACTGTTCCCCTGACTACTGTACACATAACTTCTAGAAATAAATAATCAAAACAACTCCTGTCTTGTTTACAGGTTGACCTCTTGATATCGAGGTGTGCAGAAATGTATTCTTATGGTGTTTGCGCTTGAGTTAGGAGCAGCCGCGATAATTTATTTGTCTCACGCGAGTTGTTTCAACATCCCAGAGGAAGCAAAGTTTAAGTCATTCACTTTACAAATGTAAACTTGATAAATCAATGCGGCTAACAAATGAGTGATTTGCTACATCGGCAACACCGGCAATTCACTGGTCATGTCTACTACCACTCAGCTGTGAGGAAAGTTTGACCAAAATCTTATCCCAATGTTGCACAAAGCTCACTCGACGATCTTTCTACACAGAACATCAGCATTCACGCGTTAGCTCATTTTGTATGAGAAACAGACACAAAACAGCAAATGACAGCAAGAAACCTGTTTCAACATTTCACGTCCAATCTCAAATTAGTCGTCGTTAGCTGGTTCGTACTCTGTCAACTATATACATTGACTGAGTGAAACAACTTTGACATATGCATTTTTAACGGATATCACCCACGTTCAGCTATTAGCTTGCCACTGCTCTCAGTAACGGCAAATGCTGGTAACCAAACATTGGTTTAGTAAAATGGTCAGATGTTCACTCGTTTTTCCGGACCGGTTTCATTGTGTACATGCTTTTAATTAGTTGATGCAGTTGGAAGTGGTTGTTGACAAGCTTAACGAGTCTAGCAGGTTATCAGGTCGTTTTATTGAGTGCGCTAGTGTTGGGAAGTTCCTATGAGCTATGTTGGGATTGCTCTCTACTGTTTATATATTACATGAGACTCCACAACCTACGGAACATCCTTGCTATTGGTAGCAAATAACGTGAACCACCGTCCTGACTTACCAATAACTTTGTCGGTACAATTATTCTCGGAGTAGCAAACAATGAATCACTAAATGCGATCTCTGAAGTTGATAAAACACTTCGATTGTCAGTCAGTTAATCAATTTGTTGATTCCCTTCTCAAAACTGACAACCTAATGTCTGGCTTTAAACAGGCTAGAGATCACAGCCCAATTACCGGCTCAACATCGGAGTGCGGTCAGTAAAATTTGACTTCAAACTCTAAACAAAATTTAAATCATTTAGGATATTGGAGGACATTACTGTTGTGTTATTGCATTTGAACCGGTAGGCTAAAACCTTGTTGCGAGTAAACAGAAAACTCACTAATACCTGTCAGTCAACAAACTTTCGCTTTACCAAGGAAATCCTGTTAGGCGCCAATTGCTTTCACGCTCGGATAGAAGCGCCCAACTAACAAAACATTCCACACGCTTTCTCGTCTTCTTTTGCTAATGACTGGCAATCAACCGCAGACCGCTGTAAATGTATTGTCCAGACGACGATATTTAACTCTCAGGGTTCGTTCATGCGAGCATTTCTCTCCGGACGGAGTCGGAGAAGGACAACAAAACCAAGGGTGGTTAGGCTAAATTTGTGTACAACGCACACCTGTCTATTCGGAACGAAGTTAACAAACAGGAACTAAATTTTTTAATGAATGGTGCCGTGCTTCTAAATCTCTTCAGAAACGGACCAATTATATTTAGAATATTGACTGGAGACTACAAAATCCGGGGGTTTCTTCAATTTTTTGAACAAACACTCCACGGGTTATGTCCTGAGTTAGTGGACATCAAAACCCATCCCAGTCGTTAATCTATCCATTGTTCCCCTATTATTCTGTCAAATTACTTCAGCAAAAGTTTTGGCGTCTAGTCATCGAAAATACATTTTTCACGTTCATGCTGCTGATCAGTTCTTGGCATCTTGTGAGTACGTTGTATTTGCTGACTATTGTTCATTTGTTCACCGACCGATTGGCACAGTTCCGACAGGCTCTGTGTGCTAACTTCTAGAGACGAAACGTTAGAAGTCCCTCGGAATGTAGGAGGCCACCTTACGAGTAACAAGTTTGTCAGAGTAATTTAGACGGAAGAGTACATGTGTAGGTAGTGAGTGGGTGATTACGTGGTGATTCACACAATACACGGTGATGGTGATTGAATGCGTGTGTCACCGCCTTTCTGGTCAGCTGGAATGGTTAAGATGATGTGTTTATATCACTGCTGTTGTATGTTCTCGTAACTGGAAGAAAAATATCCGTACATTTTCCAAACCGTATGTTTTGCTCCAATCAAGTGATCCCCTTCCAGATTTCCCTGGCGAAATTTTACGGCAATCAGGAACCTCTGGTGACCTTCCCAACACACACAGCGTTTATTACAGGAATTTTGCTGACTTTGGAAATCTGGGATTTTTATATTTATGGGAAGTCCAAATGAGGGGGTTATCGACGGGAATTCACAGATAGTAACTAACTGCCATTGAGTCCATCGGGAATCTGATCACTGCCCACAAACAAAAGTGGCTGAAGCCTCAGATATGATAATTCGGTCGTGCTTACTGTGAACTCACTGATGCAATGGCCAACACTATTGCGCCGTGTAAACGGGTCCTGACGAGCTCTATTCAGAGAGAAACTTGGGTCCAGTGCCTTTTTTCGATGACGTCTGATCATAAAGTCTGTTTGACTGTGAAAGCTCTAATCTCTAAATGCCAATTCGGCTTGGCACACATGTTTCAATATCAAATGGTTAGTCTCTTCACGTAAATGCTCACGTTGACAACCGTGTTTACGCGTTCCACTTGACAAATCAAGGCGGATCAACGTTTTCTGACGTTTTACGTTGCATTTTGGACGGCAGCTTGACCTAGATACACAGCCAGATCCATTTATCGCACGTATGACATGGTTGATATGTTCAGCTCAGCTAACACAGCTAATGCAAGTACCATCCTCTCTCGCAGTCACCACGGTCGGCGGCTTCCGACTCGGATCAGCGAGTCAAAATGACCGATACCAAAGGACGCCTGCGCCTAGCCATAACTGCAAACGGCTTCCGTTGCACCACTTGCGGTCTTCGGTCTTTTCCTCCAAACTCCACACCATGTGTACGTGTTCGTTGCAATCGCCAGAAGAGAAGAGGAGAAAAACACAAACTAACTCTCCAGTCCGCACAAACCTCGCACTAATCACCCCATCTCAACACTCCGACGGTCAATGCGCCTAGTCGCGTCAATTGAGAAACCCACCACACCCAAACACACACGCACACATTATCCCGTTCGCAGTTGGGCACGGTTATTCGTCAGAATCGTTGCGAAAACAAAACCTTCCAGGTTCTCTTACGTATGTTCACACTTCGAGAAGTCTGAATTAACCGAGGAAATAATAAAACACTGTAACTTGACTCCGACGGACAAGAAAAAAACGTACACGGTTTCACAGAAGGGATCTCCAACTCCAAGACCTTGACAAATTCATCCAGTAGACAGATTACAAATTAAGGTACAACCTCATGTCAGCTTGTACTCCAGTCACAAATGCACTATCAATGAATCTGATGTGCTTCGTCATCTTGTTATTTAGCTTTGGTTTTTGTTCTCGATTATTCCAATGTGCAATTTGCACAGCCTGAACAAGCGGCAACACCAGAATAAGCAACACAAATTGGAAAAAAGGGAAATTAAAGTCAAGATGTTTGTCAAGTGTAATGCACTGTCCGGATATCAACAATGAACACTTGATACGTCCTTTCACGTGATTAGCAAACGTTGTTTAGTCATAAAAAGAGAATTATATGATATTTGAAAGAAGGGAAAGGATATAAAAAAAGCCCCTCAAAATCAAAGGCTCTTCGAGGTACAACACTGTTTCCACAACCAAGGTTCACACATTGGGATGGGGAGATCTCCTTCAAGTGGACAACCATCAAAGGGTGGCAGCAATCAATGTCAGGTTCATCGCATAGATTGTTGGGCTTTCAGGGAACCAAGAACAGTCAGTAGGCGTGGGTCAAAGACTGCGTAGAAGGGCAGTCCAGATCAAACAATCGTATTGTAAGAGGAAGGTAACTTAACGCCACGAAAAGAGATCATCACAGAAGTAAGAGAAGTAGAGTGCACATCACAGTCCATGATACGGACAGCTGACTGAATGGTAGCATCACGACAGTGGGTCCCGTACTACACAACATTGTCTGTTCAGGAATATTGGCTTCGGTAGTCATGCACTTCACTGACATCCACTACCACAGCAGCACCGTCACGAACCGCGATAACGTACGGTTTGATGAGCAAACTCGCTGTTAGTACACGCAGCTGCTCGAAGATTGCCCAGCCTGGACTGCACAGCCTGTTCTTCAGGTCCATAGCAATGTGGCTGTCCCGAGTACTACACACATTGCGGATGATCCAGCACAATTGAATTGCATGAGCGAGGTCTTCTTGTTGACTACCGTTACTACGACAGAAAACTGAGTGGTCATTTCGACCCCTTCAACCATTGCGGATCTAAGTTCGGAGAAGACCGAATCAAAGCTGGACGGCACAAATAAAGACCCTTCGGAAAATGCGGTCTGAATTCAGGAGCCAACGATAGCAGAGTAGATTTCAGGAAACCTCCTGTAGACCATAGCAATCTAACGTATGACAAAGCTAATTCATCCAAGCCCCACGGGCTTTCTCCATGTTCATTGTTACCACACCATCAACGCGTACCAAGACGTTGCCGTCCCTCATGGTAGGGCCAAACGAGTCGCCTTTGACCACGTTCTTGAAGACTGGACATTGACCGGAGGGCAGTCTCTTCACACGTGATTTGAATGAGATAAGAATGGTGGTTGACAAACTCGAAATGCCCATACCATCCGGGCGAATTGGGGCGCGGATGGAGATGACTGGTTTATCTTTGAAAAGGCGGGGCCATCGCCGAACGAATTAGCTAATTTTACAGTCCATAAATTTAAACATGTTTCACTAAGCTAGACTCAGAACTAGCAAGTGATTCATCCTCGGGATCAGATGCCGTCTCGGAAGATATGGATGCTGATGCGAGTTCAGAGACGCTTTGGTAGTTTTATCCAGCATCTTACAAAGATTCAGTCGACGACTGACGAACATTTACGTTTCCATGTGAACAGGATACCCAGATATGTCGCCATATCAGAAGCGCTTGGTGAATGGGTAATGCCTCGACCGGCGATAGCTGTTGTGCTGTGCTTATGACCGCCACAGGTGACCATAAGTTTAATTTTACGCGTGTTGATCTTTAGTCCGGATAACTTCAAAGCACTACCGGCGGCTGCAAGCTTCTCAGACAGACGCGTCAGATTCTCAGCCAGTGTATCATGGAACTGATAGTCAAGTTCCGGACGAGGTAAAGTTAAAGTTTCATTTACTGACAAAATGAGTAGCAGCTACGATAATGGGTCGTCCTGACGAACGCTAGAAGTGAACCGGACGACACAGCCTCCGAGCGTGGTGGGAGCGTTTTTATATGAATCGGCAGTGTAGTGTACTAGAATTAAAGAAGCACCGAAATCTTGGGCCGGCCTGATAAGCGAGTCCCGTGACAGCAAATCGAACGCAATGAATACGTCAGTAAAATCCGCACACAGACCGGAAGACATGGTGCACGATTTCTGGAACAGTGCATGGAGTAGTGAGATCACATTGGGGCAACCCTCCCGGTGTAGAAATGAGAATCTAAGATCCGGCGATCATCCAGTACCTTGAAGGAGCAACGCACTAGCGTTGAAAATACTGCAATTCGTCTCAGTTCGTCGGAAGAGGAAGGGTTAGTTATTTTCGGCGCAAGCGTAAGGCGAGTGTGGCACAGATGAATTGTACAGCCTTCAGTTAACAGGAAGAGTTCGAGATATCCAGCCAGAGATTCAGATTTCATACGTTTCGGATGTTCAAGCAACCGTTTATCCAAACCTGGAGCGTCGCTTTCCGTGCGTTTCATCGTGCGAAAAACTTCTTCTTCAGTGGTTGGGTCAACTAAGAACCAGTCATGAGGCAGAATCGTACGTGACGGTCGCTTATCAATGTGTGGACTAACTGATAATACATCGGCCGACTACGTGTCGGAACTATCTGTCTTGTAGGCATTTCTCCAGTTTCCAGAAGGGATTAAAAAAGCACTCTCTTACTTTAGCTGGTGGTGCAAGGTTTGGATTGTAGCAAAGTTGTCTTTCCGCACCTGCTTCTTCGTCGAGTATTTTTTCGCAGCGACGCTAGAACGTCGTCGAGTGACCAGTCGCCAAATGTACAGAAAGGTTCAAGAGGCGTGCACAATAAGCAGAGACTTCGCCTGTATCATTGTGGATATGCCTGCTTGGAGGCGGCGGGCAACCGCTAGAAACTCTTAGCTATTTAAGGAAGTCTCTCTGTTGGACCCCAGCTGGGTTACAGCTGTTCAGGTCAAAACATGAAAACCACTCAGAATGTTCAGCAGCTTTGGACTCATTATCGGACGTCATGTTTGTCTGTGAGACACAGGTAGGATCGGCAATGAAGGCAATATGTTTCTACAAGTAAACAGCGCATAAACGCGTCTTGCTGTTTTCCAGAGTATGGCCAGTAAAGTGCGACATGAGCCAATGTTGAAGTTCGTGTCTGGTGGAATACGACGTGGTCAACTCAACAGCCGATTCTTTCTGAGGCCAGTTTGATCCGGTGGCCTACACGCATCTCAGTTTATCATAGTTACTTTTGACGAGATACACATGCCTCCTGTGTTGACTGAGATCAGTTTTGGTTGGTAAGCCGTGGTCACAGTCGGCGAAGTTGAAGAGTATAAGAGGTTGACCACCTTCTTCCTGTTCTGCACCTTCTCTGCGTCTTGTATACGTGTAAGCGGCGACATGCTCTCGGTCGATTTATACATTTGGCCATATTCTGAACAGATATACTCCACCCTCCTATCCTATGTAATGGTAGGTGCCGGCTCGGAGGCGTTGGAGGTATTCTCATTTTCATAATTGAGAGTAACTAGTACACTAAAAACCAGATAGAGTGATTGGCTTTACCTGGAGTTGCTGAACACTTAGCCAATAAAAGTTTGCATCCAGACTGCCCGTTAGGCGCCATGAGGACGTAGTTCAGCGAGCCGACTAACAAACTTGTCTACCCGTCACAACTACGCTGTTGGTGTTTTCTACCATTTTATTATACAGTTTTGGTGTTCACTTACATTCGGGAGACCGCTACTCGAGTTTTATATACGTAATTTAAGCATCATTATTTGCCCTCTTATTCCAAACAACTTCTGCACCACTGATTGCTGAGGCCGACTCTACCCGAATCTTATCTCCGTCCTTTCTTTATCATTAGTTTTTATGTAGTAAATTAATAGTTCGTCCGGTATACTGTCACCCACCATAGTCAGGTCGTGTTCTAAGTCATCGTTATACGCACCAAACTTAAAATTAACCAGTTTGCATCGGCCACCATTTTGGTACCATGATCCACGCCTATGGTTTGTATTATGATGCATCATTCAGACAGTATATTCTCACGTTCTGGCAACAATACCATTGGAAATGGCAACTGATTCAATGAATATTTTGGATTCACCTGATAAGGACTGTCCATACGAACAACTTCGGGGCAGGTTAATCAACCGCAATGCACCTTCTGAACGTAAACTCCTGGTGCAATTATTTAGTAACACGCCTATCACTGACAGCAGCTAGTCCCAACTACTACGCCGCCTAAAAAATATCCTTGAAAGTGCCAAAGCTGATGAAGCGTCTTTCGCACAGATCTTTCTTAAATGCTTGCCAGTTTTTTACGCAACGCATTCTTACACTCATTTCCGTTACTGTCTTCACAGTTCAACATGCCGGCATGGCTGATAGAATTCTAGCAGTACATACTTCTGCAATTGATAACATTCAGCCAATCCTATCAGACGATCAGCTTTGTGTGCAGCCCACAGCTCTCATTAAAACAGCTAGTTACATACGGCTGTCCCCTACGAATAAATTCAGTCATTTCACTGAGGACAACTAGCGTCAGTGTTCCAGAGATGTATCACTACATCAGACTGGTAGTTTTTGTTGCTCTCATTAAGCATTCGGGTGTTTCGCATGTGAAAGTGATCTACCATGCGACCTGTGAATGAATGGTCAGCAAACGCATAGGACTTTGGGAAACGACCTGACGGAACAATGGTTGCGAATACAGTTCGTGACCAGCTTTAACTCATCGCTTAACGCCGTCAGGTAGACAATCAAGAATGGCGTTTTTTGACAGTAACCAGAACCGACAACAGTGTTCTTCCATACTCCAGTACGTACACTTCACGCAGCCCATCCAATTTCTCACTCCCAACAGCCAGAGGTATCTCAGTTCGAACTTGCAAACGGCAATGCTCTCCAATAAACTCTGGTCTACGTCGTGAACACAGGCAGGGTTTTGCTATCACGGACATTCACCAACCCATATTGGGGGCCGATTACTTCACTTGCCATAACTTGTGGACTGATCTAAAACACAACCGTCTAGAGGGCGCTGATATACAATTGTCAGCCAAGAATTCTTCGATTCAACTAGCAAATAATTTACTTTAATTCACTCACCCGCCGAAACTCGCAGCCTTCCGATGTTTTATTTAGTGATATGCAACCATCCAAATAATTTCGAATGCACCTTCATATCTCATACCGCCTTGGGGTATGTGGCATCACCCGAAAGAAAAGACCAAGGCAGCAACCACTGAAACGATCGGTATCGAACGCCACTAACTTCAGGATCCGTTTGACGACAACACGGCTATCTCCAATTTGGTACAAGAAAAGAATACGGCATTTGCCGCATTCACAATGGATCAGGGTAGCGAAACTAAAACAGCAACATTGCGAGATGTTTGCAGTAAACTCATTGAACGTGTTCGAGGAATCACGATCCACTAGTGCGGGAAGTAAGCCGAGCGAATATCGGGGCACACCGATCGCCGACAGTACAAACCCCTCTACAATTCGCCTAGGGCGAATGTTGCCAGCAGGTATGAAGGCAAAGACAGTCGTGTGAATCGACCTGTGACGAGTTTGACACTGTTACAGGCATGACGCAGGGTTGTGTCCTAGTTCCAACCCTAACTAGTATATATCTCTCTGGAATGTTAAAAGTTGCTCTTCAGAACTAGAAGTTGTATGATGTTGAAAATGAATACCGCACGGATGGATGCCAGGAGAATTGTCCACGCTTTGTTGCCACGATTCGGCTACAAAGTTCAACGGTGCGCACTCTTCTGTTCGCAAATGACAGCGCGCTGTTGGCCGACAATTAGGATAAACGTAGTGGAAATCCACTCGATTCACCACTTAACCAAACCCCGACACAACTGAAGATCTGACAAGCGGCAATCCAAATGTCGGGTTAAGGATACTGCAGGATTGGACGAACGGTCTCAGTGTTGTGCCTTCCGTCATTTGTCAATTCATCTGTTCCGTATTCCACCAATTAACAAACAGTTTATGATGTTGCATGTGCTAATGAGATCAGCCAATGACAGACTGTGCTTTCTCTAATACTGCTGTATATCAGAAAAATGGTGTAGCGAACAAGCTCGTTTTCGGTTATTCATCATCAGGCCAAATACATAACATTTATATGAAACAGAGTTGTCATGGGGAAGCGAACAAAACAAATGGCAAGTTCAAGTGAGGTCAGACACGTCATAGGCACACACGGAGACGACGTTTTGATACGATTACGTCACCATTATGACGTAACTGGAACCATGGTGTTTTGATCAGTCGTGGTGTGGATGTTTGGCCATGGCAACCTCAACGCCTGAACAAAGCGCTTTTGTGCGCACAACGGTGGATTATTCAATCGAATTCCGATCGCTTCAGCCGTGGCCAAAATTCGGCATCTGACAGCTTTTGAGTGAATGCCTTTGACTCGGTAAATCAGACGAAACGAGGAGGCCAGGTTGACAGTATGATTGGTATCAACGAGGTGTGCAACAATTGCGCTGGTAATCGTCTTGGTGACTCCGCTATTGATCCAGGCTGGATGATGCTCACGGATACGTTCGGATAAGCGCCTGGTCGTGCGACCCACGTAACTAGTTCCACAGGAACAAGTAAATGAGTATACACAAAAGGAAGTCGCAGAAGCGGGCACTTTATCCTTTAACCGTAAACACAGGGCTGGAGTAGAGGTGAAACAAACACGTAGGTTGGCAGCATAGAATGTTCTATTGATAGCAGTATTAAGTCTCCTAGTGATTGTTTCGGCGAGTGTATCCCCCTTGAATGGTAATGAAATAAATACTGACTTCTTTTCCGCTAGAGTCATCTTATCTTGTTTCTCGCGACGTTCCATAGTCTTGTCTACAAAACGTTCTGGATAGCCATTTTGTAAGAACAGTGTGCGTAGAAACGTTAATTCATCGGAGACCGTATCCCATGTACATATTCTCATGGCTCTATCGGTCATGCAGTTTATGAGATTTCTCTTCTGCCTTAGAGGAACAAAGCTGCCAAAGTGGATATACTGCCCATTCCAGGTCTCTTTCCTATAGATTTTACGTTGAATCGATCCATCAGCACGCCGCTGGATGAGTACGTCCAGAAAAGCTAGTTGATCATTACGTTCAGCTTCTATTGTGAATGTTACGTTTATGTGGACCGAGTTGAAAATTGCTAAGATATCCGTTGGATTAGCATTCTCGCCAACTATACATATGATATCATCCACGTATCGTTTATAAACACTGAATCCACGAATGGTTTCTTCTAACTGGTCATTTTCCAGCTTTGCCATAAAGGTGTCCGCAAACAACGGCCCCAACGGGGATCCCATTGCCACACCATCTATTTGTCGATATAGTTCACCATCGAATTTAAACTGTATGTTATGAGTACAAAAGTACAACAGCTGTTTCATTTCTGATGGGGGTATACGGACATCTAGGTTATTAACCATAATATAATCACACAAATAGTCTATCGTCTCTTTCAGTGGAACATTTGTAAACAAGGACGATACGTCTAGAGAAAGCATTTGTTGTCCAGTTAGGTTTAGCCCGCTGATTGTGTTAATAAATTCAAAAGAGTCTCGTAGGCTGTGTTTCGACAGCTTCTTCCTGACGGGTTCAAGGAGATACGACAACCATTTGGCCAGCGAGTGGTATGGTGAGTTGCACATGTCCAAAATAGGTCGAAGAGGTACCCCCGCTTTGTGAACTTTCGGAAGTCCGTAGAGCCTAGGAATAGTGGTTCCAGTGGGTCGAATACGTTCGAAAGTTGGAGAGTCAATTGTCCCGTTTTGTTTCATGAGACGCAGTAGTTTCGACAACGCCTTCTCTATTTGAGGGGTTTTGTCCTTCTCTTTCCTCATCTTCTTGAATTTGGTTTGGTCACCTAGTATGGTATGCATTTTGTCTAGGTAATCTGTCCTATTGAGCAGAACTATCCCCGCACCTTTATCCGGCTTGGATAGAATAATGCTTTCATTTTTCCTCAGACTTTCGGCTGCTAAGATGTGTTCATGCGTTAAGAGATGTCTCAGGATTGGACTACTCTGCTGGTATTGATAACAGGAGTTAACCAGTGTAGACTTCAATCGTTCAACATCTAGCGGAGATGACGGTTCAAGGTCAGACAACTGAGAAAACACATTCTCGAACTGTACCTCTAAATCCAATTGCCTGGTTTTTCCTTTTGGACAACAAAACTTAGGACCCAGTGATAACACTTCAAGTAACTTTTTATCCAGATGTAATGAGGAAAAATTATGAACGTACCGTTCTGGGTTGGCTGGAAATTCAGTGACCGGCTTCATTGGACTGAGTTGTTTCTGCAATGCGGCCTGCTTCTTCTCTAGCACAAAACTGGCAGAAGCGAAAGCTGAAATTCTGTTCCTGAATAGATGTACCGAAACTGGTGAATACCCCAGACACTTCTGGACAATCCTGAGGAGAAATCGCATCAATGTTACAATTACATCACTAAATCGACACACACTTAACGAACGTGATACCACACAAAGTAGACTTGAAGAGTTGGAGTTAAACCTGGCCAAATGTGAACACTGTCTGGAGCAGCTGACGCATGAAGAACGTAGTGACTTAGAATCTTACGTCCGTGTGATTGTGGAAAAGCAGCTAGAGAAGAAGCAGGCCGCATTGCAGAAACAACTCAGTCCAATGAAGCCGGTCACTGAATTTCCAGCCAACCCAGAACGGTACGTTCATAATTTTTCCTCATTACATCTGGATAAAAAGTTACTTGAAGTGTTATCACTGGGTCCTAAGTTTTGTTGTCCAAAAGGAAAAACCAGGCAATTGGATTTAGAGGTACAGTTCGAGAATGTGTTTTCTCAGTTGTCTGACCTTGAACCGTCATCTCCGCTAGATGTTGAACGATTGAAGTCTACACTGGTTAACTCCTGTTATCAATACCAGCAGAGTAGTCCAATCCTGAGACATCTCTTAACGCATGAACACATCTTAGCAGCCGAAAGTCTGAGGAAAAATGAAAGCATTATTCTATCCAAGCCGGATAAAGGTGCGGGGATAGTTCTGCTCAATAGGACAGATTACCTAGACAAAATGCATACCATACTAGGTGACCAAACCAAATTCAAGAAGATGAGGAAAGAGAAGGACAAAACCCCTCAAATAGAGAAGGCGTTGTCGAAACTACTGCGTCTCATGAAACAAAACGGGACAATTGACTCCCCAACTTTCGAACGTATTCGACCCACTGGAACCACTATTCCTAGGCTCTACGGACTTCCGAAAGTTCACAAAGCGGGGGTACCTCTTCGACCTATTTTGGACATGTGCAACTCACCATACCACTCGCTGGCCAAATGGTTGTCGTATCTCCTTGAACCCGTCAGGAAGAAGCTGTCGAAACACAGCCTACGAGACTCTTTTGAATTTATTAACACAATCAGCGGGCTAAACCTAACTGGACAACAAATGCTTTCTCTAGACGTATCGTCCTTGTTTACAAATGTTCCACTGAAAGAGACGATAGACTATTTGTGTGATTATATTATGGTTAATAACCTAGATGTCCGTATACCCCCATCAGAAATGAAACAGCTGTTGTACTTTTGTACTCATAACATACAGTTTAAATTCGATGGTGAACTATATCGACAAATAGATGGTGTGGCAATGGGATCCCCGTTGGGGCCGTTGTTTGCGGACACCTTTATGGCAAAGCTGGAAACTGACCAGTTAGAAGAAACCATTCGTGGATTCAGTGTTTATAAACGATACGTGGATGATATCATATGTATAGTTGGCGAGAATGCTAATCCAACGGATATCTTAGCAATTTTCAACTCGGTCCACATAAACGTAACATTCACAATAGAAGCTGAACGTAATGATCAACTAGCTTTTCTGGACGTACTCATCCAGCGGCGTGCTGATGGATCGATTCAACGTAAAATCTATAGGAAAGAGACCTGGAATGGGCAGTATATCCACTTTGGCAGCTTTGTTCCTCTAAGGCAGAAGAGAAATCTCATAAACTGCATGACCGATAGAGCCATGAGAATATGTACATGGGATACGGTCTCCGATGAATTAACGTTTCTACGCACACTGTTCTTACAAAATGGCTATCCAGAACGTTTTGTAGACAAGACTATGGAACGTCGCGAGAAACAAGATAAGATGACTCTAGCGGAAAAGAAGTCAGTATTTATTTCATTACCATTCAAGGGGGATACACTCGCCGAAACAATCACTAGGAGACTTAATACTGCTATCAATAGAACATTCTATGCTGCCAACCTACGTGTTTGTTTCACCTCTACTCCAGCCCTGTGTTTACGGTTAAAGGATAAAGTGCCCGCTTCTGCGACTTCCTTTTGTGTATACTCATTTACTTGTTCCTGTGGAACTAGTTACGTGGGTCGCACGACCAGGCGCTTATCCGAACGTATCCGTGAGCATCATCCAGCCTGGATCAATAGCGGAGTCACCAAGACGATTACCAGCGCAATTGTTGCACACCTCGTTGATACCAATCATACTGTCAACCTGGCCTCCTCGTTTCGTCTGATTTACCGAGTCAAAGGCATTCACTCAAAAGCTGTCAGATGCCGAATTTTGGCCACGGCTGAAGCGATCGGAATTCGATTGAATAATCCACCGTTGTGCGCACAAAAGCGCTTTGTTCAGGCGTTGAGGTTGCCATGGCCAAACATCCACACCACGACTGATCAAAACACCATGGTTCCAGTTACGTCATAATGGTGACGTAATCGTATCAAAACGTCGTCTCCGTGTGTGCCTATGACGTGTCTGACCTCACTTGAACTTGCCATTTGTTTTGTTCGCTTTCCCATGACAACTCTGTTTCATATAAATGTTATATATTTGGCCTGATGATGAATAACCGAAAACGAGCTTGTTCGCTACACCATTTTTCTGATGAATTACTAGGGGCTTTTATTGTGAAGTACCCGCGAATTAAGAAGTTAGGGATTTTCCTAAACGGAGTTTTGTATTTTAGCAAACGTATTATGATACCACTTGTGTATCAAAAGACTGTCTGAAAGACTTGTGCTATCGGCATTTTGGAAAAGCATAGATGAGATCTTTATCTAGATTGGACTTGGATTCCGATTTTCATTTGAACCCACTGAATAAGTGACAGCAGGTCAAAATGTTTATTCGCTGCTGATAGACACCCCTATTCAAATGTGCGAACTGGGACTTTCGCAAAAGGTTGCTGACTAGTATGCACGTTTCAGGAACTGGAAGGAGGTGCGGATAGTTCATTGCCAAAATACCGCATTGCTACCCGCGGTGCTGCTACCTGGGTCGGCAAAACCACTGAGTTATGCGTAGTCCATGCACTTAATGATTCCACCTGAGAAGACATGCTGAATGGAACGAGTTTACAATCCGCAAGATGGTCAGAACGACAGAGGGAGAAGTGGGGTTTCACATGGTACAGAAGAACATGTGTAAAATAGCAATCCTGTCTCAGCTGAAATGTGAATCGGCCAAGCGCCCAAATAAATGAATCAGTAATTACCAGAATTATGGGCCGTTGTGCAAGGTTCTCGTACAATGACCTTAAAATGGTCAGTAAGCTCACTAAAACAACTGAATCCAAACGGTGGTGAGATAGATAATAATCTCTAGATTTAGAAGAGTTTTAGATGCATTAAACTATTGTTGCAAACGAGATCAAAATCGAAATTAGGTACCAAACGCTTCTGGGAAATCTGTCCCGGATTTCTGGTTTATTCAAAGTACAAATATGTAGAAAAGAGGAAGAAATGACTTGCAAAAATTAAACGTCTTCCAGCAATTAATCAGCGTACCAGACTACTGAGTTCTATAACTGCCTTATCTGTGAAATCCGTTGAAATTATAGTCCTCTAAGGGTACGGTCTGACGGCATCCTCTGCAATGGTTTTGA
>QNGE01000176.1:372061-383261 GCA_008508345.1 Paragonimus westermani | reverse complement strand
ATCTTGACTGAACGAGTAAACCACCACAGATTAATTGTTTGCCTACGCTGTAACTCTCAGAATCCGAGTAAACAGATTAATCTCAGCTGCGCATTATCAGCTAAAGCAGGTTATTCTCACTCCGAAATATAAACACTAGTTCTCTGCACCTGTCCACCTTTGATGGTGCACCATGCGGTTCACGAATACATCCCTTACTGATGATTACAGAAAGCCAACTCGAATACATGCTGTTTGGACAAAAGAATATGAGAACAGAATTTGCACATTGTAACTCCCGGAGAATCAGGCTACAATACGCTTATGGTTAATGGTTTTTCAGTGTTTACGATTCAATCGCCTATCTGTTGAACTCGAAGAAGAGGAAGAACAGATGGAGCACTGAACAAATATTCCTCTTATATGGAGCGTACAACACGTGCGTTGTGTTGAGTTGATTGCTCCATTCAATTTAGTGAATATGTAATATTGTTAATTGTTTTATTGACGCTGGTCGTAGAATCAGTTGCAGATTAACTGTCGATGCCATCACATTCAGCAGGGCAAAGAAGTGAGAGGAGAAGCCCGTTGAGCTAACGGTTAGCGATTGCTATCCACGCACGCATCCACGCACGTTAAACAAAGAATGCATCGGTCAATTCATCCCACAACTGACAAGATGTCAGTGCCTTGCGAAAACACCCTCACTAACAATGACGTTCATACCCGAATGTTCCATCTTTCTTAATGACAAGGGGGAGGGTAAGCACAATTAAAAGACAATTAAAAGACAATTAAAAGCGTATTCGCTTTGTAAATGGTAAGGTCTAAGTTGTTTTTTATTTTGTGTGTACGTGTGTTTATCCATGACAAATGCATGGATAGCACTCAGCTCTCTACCACTTTTGCACACATGGTTACCCTGATCGCTTTGAAAGACTCACTTCTTAATGTTTTCCATTACGTGGACTTCTACTGACTGGTCTGTTTTGTACTGTCAGCCAGAACGTGCTTCTTACCGACTGTCTGCCGCAACACTCTTCCGTTCGTTTTAACCCAATGTTCTTCCTGACTGTCGATGATCCGTCTCCAGCAATTTCGATATTGATTCCGTGAGCTGTTGGAGTCACAGTTTTCCGTTTAGAATTATTCCGTCGTTAAAGTGGAGATATATTTATGTGTTTCCATCTGCTTTTAGTGTTTTCAACTGTGATAACACCCTTGATTATCTCCAGATATTATGGATGATATTAAATGAAGTCACCGATTATACTTCACCCACTGTTGTGAGCAAACTGATGGGCAATTTCTTTCAAATCTAAGATGTCCGTCAACACTCCGCCCCAGCTTATCCCAAATCTGTTTGACTGAATTTGAACTGGATCGATATTAACTGTGGTAAAACAGACTTAGCGATCGTACCTAGCATGAGGCTTTGTTTCCGCAAAACACACCTACTTGGCTAACCCAACACCGTTGATGGGCGAATTTGTAGTCCGTCTTAGAGTTGTCTGTTTGTAAGAGGCTTTCATGTGGCCAATTCCTTCACTTCCACAAGCACTGATCCTCGCTTTCACCTATTTTTCTTCTTCAGTAAAACATATGGGGTTATTCTATTCTGACAGTTCAAATTAGGACTAATTGCTCACACTCTCCGATCTGACTGATGAGGTTACTAAGCCATAGAGCCTATGGTCACTGTAATAACCGCTACTTACTCTAGTGAGCTCTCAGTGAATGTGTGCGCGTCCTGTTAAGTTCACTTCCTAGAAGTTCCGTGGGTGTAGCTTCCATGCACAGTATACTCGTATGCCGATAATAGACGGTCAGACCGAATTGCTTATTTTTATTTCAGATTATCTTTGACAATTGAACTCCCCCGGTCGCTTCGATTACCGTGCTGGATGCCACCAATTATTACCCTCTCCCGTCCTCATTTTCAGTGACTTCAGAAGTTATTACTAGGATATCTCTTGATTTCTGTGCGCAATAATCATGGTAAAAAGGCTCCGAAGCGACGATTTTTTACTGTTGCAAGCGTTTGGCTCTCCATACTCTTGAAGTACTCAACTTCCGGTTGACTTCTTTGGAAAATTACACTGCCATTCTGATCATCAAGCTTAAATCGACCTTCAGTGATTCATGTTGTCCAATTTCATTGATAGAATTAACAGGCAAAGCAGCTTGCAATCAAAATAGTTATTGCTGTTTGTGTGATAGTCCCTCAGTGGACTTGTATGCGATTTATCGGTTAAGATTTCCGTAAATGTGGATATGGCACATAAAGTGATAGTGGTGTATACCGTTCTGTTCGTTTTCAGTTCATGCCAGCTCTGGCCACTGAAATTATTGGTTGTTCACCCTAGAAACCTCGTAGACATCGCTGCTCACCACCGTCATTACACACTAACTTGTGGTAAACTTAAGAATTGTGAATCTGATATTTTGCTTTAACTGTATAGTATTATTTTAGAATAGGGTGAATTGAAAAAAGTCCGGGCTTCGTATAGACACGAACAAAAGATAGAAAAAAACAACCACACACGATAGACAGCCTGCAAGGTGAACTACGGAGCCCCGCCAAGGGCCCATTGATTTCACGCTTGGGTTCAGTTACCCGTATTCTCAGCTGGATTCAATTTATCAAACTTGTCACACTACTCATCAGTAGCAAAACCTACGCGCATTGTTGGCTGGTGGTGACATGGGCCTAGTTAAAAGCCCTGCACGGGTAGTCAATAAACTGGATTGTTAGATGGATTACTAATGGCATATTCGGCTGTGTGGGTGTGCGCCTCTTCCGGTAAAAAATGTTACGTTCTTCTCATGGAGAACGTACCAATGTTATAAAACAATGGTCAAAAACCAATTTCAAATATGTTTTCCATTTTCAATTTAAACGGAGCGCAAGTAGTGAGCAGTTAGCTTCCATTTTTCATGCTACTGACATTACGTTTAATTCACAGTCACTTTCTGCCTGAAGCGGAAAGAGTTAACGCTTTTCTATATATAAAAATATGCCCAGCTTAAACAGGGAAGTTTGACGTAATATATGTCCTTTACCAGTTTATCACAGTTCAGTTTAACAATAGTGTGCATGATATTATCCTTCCTAAGCGTTTTCTATATTCTGCCCCCACAATTTTCGTGTGGAGTGGTCCCGTTTATTTGTCAAGGTCAAAGTGTGCGCATTCGCTATTCATCTAATCGGGATCTACGTACCGGTCACTATGTCGTCTTGCGTCTTTGTATGCTTGTGCTAGTAAAACGCCTAAATTCTTTACCAATTTTCCTGTTTAATCACGTAATGGTGCAAAAACAAAGGGCAATATAAATTAGTGTAAGAAACACGAAGCAACTAAACAGAGAAGTAAATTAATGGACAATTTTAGACTCTGAATGTTTCCACTACTTAATCATTAATGGTTGATGTTAAACTCTATTCACCCACTTCGTGATTCTACACGTGAATATTCAGTTTCAATTTAGCTATAGTGCATGAGTGAGAAATGAAATGATAAGAGCTCGGACGGGATTGAATTGAATGCAATAGAAACAGAAGACTGGGAAATGTGAATACATATTGTGTTTTCTCGGATTCCAAGCACTTTTATAAATGTCAATAAGTACAGCAGGTGGTAAAAGCAATTGAAATGGAAAAGCAGCAGTCTTATTGTGCTTCTCAACCACTTGCATATCAGAGGCTCCCTGATTCTAGTCCATTGCTATCGGCGGATGTGGGACACATTTAGCCGGTTGTAGTCTCATCGTTCCGATCGACGGATACCCAATTATAACACATTACTTCAGAATCCGGGCTCTTCACAGAGGGGCACATCATACCTTAAAATCAGTGGGCGGTAAAAATATTTTTTATTGCGGGTTTTCATTCTAGAAATGTCTGGGTAATGCCTTTCATCCTCTCAGACAATCACACTTTCGTACTACCAAAGTGGTATACACCGCACTTTCAGCTAAACTTATGTGAACACACGGTAGTAGTGAAACAATATGACGAATCTTTAACATTTAAACGACCTCCGGTTCCTCACAACTAAAACGGCCAACACCAGTCATTTAGTTGATCCACGCGTAAACGGAAGTAATGTCAAAGAACGGTCATATTTATGACGGCGAGACTTCTGCATATGTCACAGTCCCCTCTGATTGATCCTGCCTCTCTCTTTCCTGTGACTCTACATGGTATTGCTTGGCGCTGTTATTTATAGAGCCAGCATCCCAAATGCTAATTTCCCCGATTTGTCTTCCCGTTCATTGATTCTCCCCCGGCACATCAACATATCAGCTATTTGCCGTCAATTTCTGTCTAACCCATCACTATGAGCACGGCTTTATTGCTGGTCATCGTGACACTGTTATCTACCAACTCACCAGCCCAAAGATCAGGTAATTAGTCATATATTAGACCGATTAAGTCGCATTTGGTCGGTCAGTCTTTGTCCGTAGCCTGTCTGGGTTTGTCTATCGTTATATAATTGGTCCCTTGATGGCCAAATGCAGCTAACTGTTGTGGTTTGCCATGCACAGGCAAACAAGTCAAAGCCAGTTTTCATGAACGTAGTCATTGTCTAACAATTCGTTTTGGTCCCGCTATTCGTTATTCCGCGTGGTTCACCGTTCGTCTGAAAAGTACGATGATGGATGTACAAGTACTCAGCCGTGGACAATGAAGATAAACACCATTACCTTTAGTTGTTCAGTAACGTACAATAAAACGTGAAACAACGTAAAGAAAACAATTGAAGTAATCGATAAAGATCTAAAAAAGATTATTCATCTTAATGCAAAAACCTTGTGAGCCAAAATGGACGTTTGTTGTGATAATAACAACATTTTGTATAATTGTTGTTCATGCAAAAACCAGTAGAACCTAGGAAGTGAAGTAAACAGCATCATTTTAAAGGTTTTCGCCCTACTTTTGACTGGTGAATGACTGCATGAGCCGTACATTAGCTTTTCCTCCGTGTTTCCAATTTGACACAGTTGTATCGCATCCAGTTTTTTACTTTCGAGACAGGAGGGTAAAATGACGAAATTTGCGGACGAGTTTAGAGGGTAACAAAACCAACATTAATAACAATAACTGTTATTCTCTCTTTTATAGTTCAGTAAGCACCAATGGTTTAATGCCAAAATAACACCAAGTTTGGGGACCCAGAACACAAATCCGAAAGTTTCATCCGGGTTTATTAGAAGTGGGCTGAGTGGTACGCAGTGTAGGAATGACACAATCAAAACTCTGGGACGTGGAGTCGCATGCAGTCTGTCCCTGGGGAGGACAGAGTTAGCACAATGTAAGGCGACAAGAAAGTGATTACACAAGTGCTAGAGACAAAAGCAGACATCACTAGAAATGGCAGTTTGGTGAAAGGATCGGTCGATCCATACTACTCGTAAGTGGTCAAACGGGAGAATGTGTTTGAGTGTTGAAATAAACACGGAGAAAAGAAGAGCAGTTGAATGTGTTCCGTGTTTTTTCACAAATGAACTTTTTATTGGCATTCCAGGTTTTTAGTGATTGCAAGTGAGTGATTGTGCTCGAGGTGCATTTGAGGCCAATGCCATCTGTGTCGAATTTTCGAATAACTACTTTCCCAGCTACGCGCGTTAATGATTCAAAACACTACTGCTAGTTTCTCCTCCAATGTTTCCTACAATTTAGCTCACAGATCGTCTCGTTTCTAAAAATTACCTTGCGGAGGAACACACTGAGCCATGTATTACGCTTTGGATGCAGCTGATCTATCAACATTTTAAGGAAGAATTTTTTCTCTCGTAAAAATTCCCTGTGTTGTTATGAAAAATAATGTGTAATGAACAAGCTCATTTTCAGTTATGCATCATCAGGCTAAACATACCACATTTATATCACACATTTCACGGGAGAATCGTTAAGGGAGTAAACGGGGGTCGTGTGGGTAATGAGGTCAATAAGTTCAATGTCACACTGTAATCAAGAATTTTTCGCTAAGCAGCCCATTCACAGCCACTTTACTACACACGTGTTCAATGCTACAACATCAATGAAGCTCTTCTAAAAGTTAGTTGACCAAACAGGTACTGACTGAGGTGAACTGGGAGCATGCTTTCCATGATGCTAAATCCGCATTTGTCTTATTTTGCACATACTACATCATACCTTCTAGCGGGGTAGATAGGGGAAAATCAACTTTTCATCTCATTATCAGATAGCAGAAAGGAAGCTGCCATTTGGTTACATTTCGGTAGAAAATATTTCGTGCGATGGGAACCTTCCATGTCAGTTCTTTCTGGTTACCCATGATGGTTTTTACGAAGTATTTCCGCTAGTTAAACACTTGCAAAAAAATTTCGCTTCATATATGTATCCTTTTCAACATAAGCTATCCATTGACCTTGAAATTGCGACGTTAGACAGAGAACGACCGTAACTAGACGAAGTTTCAGAAGGGCTCAGTTATGGTGAAATATTATAGCTCTACTTTTTCCTGCGTTAGTTAACCCAAAATGTGGGAATCCAAGTCTGTTAGTTTAGTTTAGCGTACGACTATCTAATTTACAGTGTTTTTCAGATTGTTTTGTTGTTTGTCAATGGTTGTTGTAAAACTGCAACTTAAGGTAAGACGTCACAATTTTCATTCAGGTGTGTTCATGATAGGATGCTATTGCATCTTCCGGAACCAGCCTGGTGACAAGTTAACGTCACTCAAAAATTCACTTGCTTGTTTGGTATAGTTTGGGTAACGTTTTTTACATACAGGAATGCCAATACGGCCTTGAATAACACTGTCCTTAGAATACCATACGTCACACTTAAGTTTCGCTTAAACATTCAGAATGGAAGATTGTAATTACCCTGATCAGGATTTCGCGAACTATTTGGTCAGCAATGCAGTCTCTTCTTTCACTGGATTATTCTTTGAAACAGTAATGAAAGCTGGGCTACTCCACCATGTCCACGAACATACCAGATGACCGCTAGGCCAAGTGCCATCATGCCTTGATTAGGCCCCAATCAGCGTGGTTGAAATGATATGCAACCTGAGAATCACAGCTCCATTTGTTCGTAATGATTATGAGATGATTCACTTCAACTACTTGTACAGAACTAGACAACACGCTTTCCAACATGTATTTCAAGAAGCCTATCACGGGGGGAATTTCGATGCGACAAAGACGCAGCTCAACAAGGTTGAGTGGTCCAGCTACATCACCGCACTTGACCTGGAACATCGCCGGTAGATCATCGTTGCGAAGACCATTGATGGTGTTAACAACCACGTCCTAATAAAGCGTCTGTGACCCACTAAACAACCCAAACGGCCTAACGTCTGATGACACTGGGACGTTCAGGATGAAACCCGAAAAATCTGAATTTGCGTTTGTTGAATATGATATGTGGAGCAATTATACCGCGGTTGTTTCAGGGGGAACGGTCTTTCTATCAACACGGTCATGCTCAAACTCCAAAGATGAATCCTAAGGATCTCTACAGAAAATTTGCAACCCTGAACTGTAGGTGAGGTTAACACTCCGCAACTTGAAAACTTCGGCGGATTTACCAATACAGATGTAGAGACAGTCAACTCTCTGTGTAAGCAGTGCATAAGGGTGCATGGCTACAAAGTACGAGTGATATTTGAGGGAATGGAATGACCCAAAATATCAGTATCACAGTTCATAATTAAGTTGGAAGACCCACTGATTCATAAGTTGTATGGTTCAAACTGAAAAACTGTGCCAAAAAGTTACCAAAACCACGCACAACAAACAATAATTTTTCTTGTCAGCTCGCCGTCCACCGAAAGCGTGGAAACGAATCTCAATCACACTAATCTTCAAGGATGAGAGCAGAAATTATACAGCAAAATTTTGGTCCTTAACAGTGCATTCCGTGATCTAAAAAGCAATGGACAGCTTGCCAGATGACTTTCTTCAGGCCATAGCAGCAGACCCTCAACATGTCACCAAGAAACAACATGGTTTCCGTGAAAGATATACACGCGTTACAAATCAGTTAAATGCTACTGACTTTTGAACAAAAGCCCCCCATGCGGAGTGTGTCACTGTTCTATTCTGTCCTTGATAAGGTTGATGTCTGCACCTCAATACGGAATCTCCATAATTATAGCCTGGATTGGCATCTACCCAGCTGACCTGAAGAGATCTAGCTGAGCGTTGGTTCAGCTTCAAGGCGAATGGCCAGTTATCAGACTTGTACTGTGCTAATAGCCGCCCTTCGTAGTGATCCCCTTCAAGACGTCTGCCTTCATTCTGTATGTTCTTGTATCACCTAATATTGCAGAACCATTGATGAAATGCTTGGAAGATGTGATGACTTCAAAGAGCAGGTTGAACTGTTTAAACTGGCGGTCTGTAGGAAACAACTCACTGTTCTATGTCGATATATGCAGTCATGCGCACTCATCATCAAAACTGTGTCCAACGCTACCATGGAGATACTAAGCTATTCGTATCTTTATGCGAACGAGCGCTGGGGATCTTAGTAACAGGTAAATTAAGTCTGTCTACCAGCTGCATGGCCGTGGCTAAAATTTTGCAGATGACTTTGAACCCCTTAGTGAGAAGTCACGGAGCATCCCACCCTGAAATCAGCCCCCACTCTTCTAGCTCTTAAAACCTGGTCACAAGTGAAAACGCACACGCATATCTGTTGTCTTTATCCTAAGAGATTTGGCTTTTGCAGGAAATGCACATTAGAAATGACCACCAGAATAGTTAATACACTCAGAAAAACTCACTATCCATAGCGAGTAGCCGAGTCAGTTCAATTCTCAACGAAACATAAACACTTCAGAAAAGACCCAGCCCTTACCTGCAAAGTACCCCCACATCCCTGAGCACCAACTACATATCCTTCTGCCCTAAGTAACGATGAGCGCCTAGCAACTCATTTTCTGGAACCGGGTTATGTAATGGGCAGCTTACATTGTGGGTAGGACTGCCTTACAGTTAGGGTCTGTTCGCACTGAAACACACTTCCCAACTATGTAGTCACAAGTGAATCGGTAGAAGGTTTCAAACATTAACAGATCGAGACATGTATGAGAGTTGAGTTGCACTGTGAATTTCCAAACCACTCACTTGTCCAGTCCCACGTATCATTATATGAGCACATTTGATGACATGCCGTCACGCTGTGTTTCAACGTTCACTGCTGTTTTATTAACTTTTTTGCTCACTTTTATTCACTTTTTATGGACATCCACAAATCGTCCAATACAATTTTTCCCCGATCAAGGCAGGAACCGAGAAGCTCTTTCTTCTTCCTGTAACAATTTATGCACCTCTGAGTAAAAGGGATCTATGGATTTCCTGAAACGACTTTGCTTGTCAACCTACAGTTTTCTTTCTCTTTGGCAAAGCCAATTCTGACTTAGGGTAAACGTGAAGATGAATACTGAGAATCCGGTACTCTGAAGGAAGTTGATATAAGATTTATTCCCGCGTGGTCCAAGAACACCACAAGTGAACGAAGGTCCCAAACTCTTGCGATCAGCTACAAATATCCACGAACTCCTAGATTTCCAAGTTATTCTTTATCAATAGTAAAATACAACTGGCAGCTAAAAACTCCAGAGAATCCGGGCATTATGGATGTTCGGTGAATAGTTCCGATCTGAACTTACATTCCTCTTGTTGTGAGCCCGGAACATGGATGGCACAACGGTTGTTTATTCAGGACACCAATAGATGGGTTATACACTTCAATATGACTGCAAACAAAACACTCATTTGCGTACCACACTGGTCTCAGAACGCCACGGTCGCCACAGACGCAAGTGTCCACTTCCTGTATATACTGAGAACCATTTCATGTCACGCTGCACTCCAATGCTTCTTGCATTTTCCCCGTGGCTACTTCGATGTCAAACTCCATGCTCTTGCCTCACTACCGACTAGTAGTGGTGTGAGTAGTGTAATGCGATCGCTCGCCCTCACTACAATCTTAGGCACATTCACTGTGGATGCTCTCCCTACTGGAAGATTTGTGTTCTTAATCACCACCATGGCGGAAACTAATTGTCTTGACTTGGTGATAACCCACCCTTTTCAGGTTCGTCAACTTCATGCGCGTTGGCGACTTCATCTCAATGGGTTACTAATTCTGATGATTGACCTCATCGATACTGAATCGTCTCTGTAACAATTAATTGCCTAATAGTATGACTTAGTTTCAAACTCGAGGAACAGAAGACGCGCGTAATAACGTTCATCGGATGCCAACTAAACAGAAGGCCACAGAAACTTCGAATGTACATGGCCGGCAACCACCTTATTCGGTTTTCACTACAGAGGACGATTCAGGTGCGAAAGTCATATACAGCAGTAGTTTCTTTGGAATGGAACAGGTTAGACAGGTATCAGCGGATAAATGAGAAAATATGGTTCACATAAAGTTGAAATGAACAAGCGTCCGGTTTCACAACCGCAATCTGATTGGGTAATTAGGACAATACAGAGCCAACTGACCGACACTGAATTTGCCGTAGGCAGTGTGAACCGAGACATTACAGGTTTAATCCGAATAGCTTATGTTCAATTCTACCTGCAGGTTTCTCCAATGCCGAAAAGGATGACACCTCCGACCCTAAATGGAACGATGTCGCGCGACACGTTTGGTTTGCTTCGTTAAGAGATGCACATTCCAACAGTTGTGTTTCGGTTGTAGTTCGAAGCGTCGGTTTCTACCTGTGCATACGTTGTGTGGACACGCTCGACTGCCAAGCTCTCAGGTGGATCAACGACGGCAGCAAGAGCGGGTTGTTAGTGCTACATAGAGAAAGGTCACCTTTTGCATAAATAATCCTTCATGATAAAACCCTCCTCATAACCTGCAGGAGGCAATCAGGGTGACTCACAAGGAACCAAAATGGAGGAACGATGAAGAAAATTAATTTTGTAAAATCAGCGGAACTAGGACGTTGAGGTTAATCCAAAGTTTTGCGCACTTCATGACAGAATTATGTTGGCGAAGAAAACAGTGGTTGATCTTGTACTAGTGTTGTGAATCCAAAAGGCGGACGACACAAAGGTTGCTTTGCTGGAGAAACCAACACACTACTTAAGCATCTGAGCACGACAAGAAACGGAAACACTCATTTGCACACCATACTCTTCTGAGGATACTCCAGTCGCTCTAGACACCATGTATCAGTTCCGTCGTGTAGCGAAAGCCATCATATGTCATTCTGTCCTC
>QNGE01000176.1:344988-368390 GCA_008508345.1 Paragonimus westermani | reverse complement strand
TCAGCAGTCGTTGTTCTGAGTCCTGGTCCAAATGCGGCAGGGCTCTTGACAACGCTGCCCGCAGGGACATGGCGTAGACCAGAGCATCGCCTCCTGGTCCAAGCCGGGCGCCCTTGAACCGCCTCATCGCCTCCTGGCAGTCGGCGGGGCTGTCGAACCCGGCGATCAGCGCCTCCTTCGCGGCGGCCCACTCCAGCTTCGCAGGGCCCCTTCGCGCCGCATCCAACACCGCCTTCGCCCTGCCCTTGAGCAGCATCCGCAGGGCCGCCAGCTTCGCCCGGTCCGCCTTCACTCCGACCGCCTCCGCCACATCCTCGAAGTCCTCCAGGAAACTCCGAACATCCCCGTCTTCAAAGGGCTGCGGCCATGGGATCTTCATCCTTGAATCCTGGTCACGGCACTAGGACATGAAGCTATCATGTAGCGACTTAGAAGCGTGCTGCTGAGACCAGTTGTTGCAAATGTCCCCAGTAATTCTATTTAACTTTCGAGCGAAGAAGTCACCCGTTGTATCTCACTTGGACAGTAGGTGTGAGGCTACCTTTTTCTCTACTCTTTCTAGGTTGGTAGACTCTAAGTGTGGTATTCGTCAGGTGACAGTGCAGAAACCGCCCGGTGTATCCACTACTTTCCAACGCGTTCTCAACCAGTTTCGTCCCTAATGTCAAACACAATACCTCCTCCATTTTTCAGCTGGACCTTCTGAGGTATAACCCACGCTTCGGTTGGTAAAAAGTTGAACAGACAGTGTCAACTAATTGCACAAAAGAACACCAATACAAAAAAGAACTTGGATTCTGTGGTATGTACAACCGAATTGGCGGTCGTCAGT
This sequence comes from Paragonimus westermani, assembly GCA_008508345.1. Taxonomy (NCBI): domain Eukaryota; kingdom Metazoa; phylum Platyhelminthes; class Trematoda; order Plagiorchiida; family Troglotrematidae; genus Paragonimus; species Paragonimus westermani. Next base: position 367,558 of record QNGE01000176.1, on the reverse strand, counting down.
ACATTAATCATTACGCCTAGCTTTGTTAATTAATGAAATATATCCGCGTATTTGATGCAGTTATTAGGGAGATCGCCAAATAATATGCAACCGTTCATAGACGGTTGTTCTCAGCTCCACCATATGCAACTAATTTATTTTGTAGTCTCATCATATCCAACTCATCAACTAAGTAACTTCCACCTAAGCTCTTGTCCGCTGGAACCCCGGCTATTTAAACATCGCCTAGTTTAAGTGACGTTAACGAATAACAGTTTTTTTGTGGGGAATGCCGCATACGACTTAAAAGCTCGCTACATTGCCCTATTGACTTTATGACACTGCTCACGAACCGCGTGACATAACTCGAAAACGGTGTCACATGGTTTAGCGAGTTCAGAAAGGGCCGTAGACTGCAATCAGTTTCCCCTAGTTTGCAATCATTTTTAGCGTTTAAATACAAGTTTCCATCAGATATCGGTCTGTGAAGGAGTTTTCCTTATGAAACAGTCCGCAAAAATAACTTGACTTTTAAGTTACGTGAGCAGGATCAACGGTGAACGCTGAACCCAAACCCGTGTACTGCCTACCAGTCTCCTTGATCTGTCAAAACCTAGCAGCCATTTGAGTGGGTGGCCAGATAGCTCAAATGGAGCAAACACACTGATGTGGAGAAGCTTCCGTACGCGCTTCGTTCAGTCAAAGCATGCCAGTTTGTTAGCTCGCAAATCTAGAAAAGCTGTTTGTTCCCGAAACATATTCTCTGGCAAACTTTACAAGAGGGGATATCAGAATCGTCAGTCTACTGAATTATTCACCCGTTTTCAAAAAGTTTCACCCAAAATCTGTGCAAAAATTCAGCCATATATATACACACATATACATGTACAACAAGATTGAATGGCGAGCCAACCCAAGCCCGAAAATAAAACGTGATCCAAGCTATTGGATGATGAGATGTAGGGAAAGAACTAAGATATAAAACAAAGAGGTATACCGTTGTAATGTGATCAATCAAATTGCATATTATTCGGAATTGCACATGCATATTTGGAAAACACAAAAAGAGGTGTGCTGGAAAAGAAATCCAAAGTTACGCATATATATATATGATGATATATAAAAATAAATGCATAATACAGATGAACAAAACTCACATTTGACACCAGCGTGCGAAAAGAAGAATTAGATTCGAGTTTCGATCTGAATAGAGCTCGTCAGTAGAGCATATCCTTGCCACTGCCGGGATTTAGTGTGAACCACTAATGTATTGCTGTCTGTGATGATGATGTTGATTAGTGAAGTTAACACCATACACAGTTGATTGCAGCCGTCTCATTCTCACGTACTTTCTTACCTGTCCCTATCGACAAAGGAGCTCTATGATCATGTTGCGCTGTCAGTAGTGCACATTAACGTTTTGCATTGCCACGATCAATTCACTTTCTCGTCAGGTGGTCGTATTCAATCATACGCTACTGAGTATACTTTAGGCACTGCTTGTGTATCATGTCTAACAGCTCAGTCGTCGGGGGTAATTAAAGTTTAATGTTTCTCTTCGAAGGGGATTGGTTGAAAAGCTTATCCGGGGGCAAAATCTACGAACAAATTTGATTACTGTCCAACTGAATTATGTAGCTTTCATTTTATTGAATGTGAAGCAGGACAGATGCGAGAGCGATATTACGAGATGTGAAAATGTCAACCGTGAGAGTTCGACGTTCTTGGGGACATCGGGGAAATTTCACTTATTGACTTTTGTTCGGGACTATTTGAAGGTTTCAGAGTGAAATTATGAATTGATTAAGGCACTGTTGGAGCTTCAGGGATTTGAGCACATTTACCACGGATGTGTTAGGTTGTTAGCCACCTCTTCCCGTGTGCACGTAACAGGGTTTGTTTGGTGACTGGCAACAATTTCACCGGACCGTGGATCTTCCTTTATCCTCGTGTTGACTGATACTATAAGAATTGACGTCACATACTCTGTAGTTCGCCTTGTGTACATGCCTCAAAGTGGTTCTCAGAACCGTAGCCATTTCGAAATTTACTTGTTGTCACTTCTCCCTAGTTGACTGTGTGTCAAAAGGACTCATTGATATAGATTTCATTCGGCCTTATCCGTTACACACGTAAACCATTGTATATATGGTCTGGGCATGAGAAGAGACAGTCAGAGGGAGAGAAGTACATTTTGCGTAAGCCATCAGAAAAAATGACAGTCTGTTACATAAACAACTTGTTCATACGACATCAGTTTGAAGAGTTTGGTGAGCATATGTATATTTGGTGTCGGACAGAGTCTGTTGTGTTTGTGTCAGCATTTGAATCAGTTGCCATAGCCTATACTTGGCCGTTCGTTTTGACAAGCAGCGGACTGTTTCGTCACCGGAATTAACTTCGCAATTGCAAGTGTATAGCATGTGAAGTTGACGACTCGAACGAATGCTACGCCTAAGCACGCAGATTTGTCGTTCTGATGAGTTGTATTAGCCGTTGCACTGATACAGAGTGCCTGTTTTTGAACTGGCTAAGATTCCTGGTCCAATTATTTCGTCAACTTGATTTTGAGTTAGTTTTATTTTTTGTCTGCTCTGACCACCGAATAGTGTCACCAGGTACTTGTTTGCATCTTGTTTGTATGCGACCCATTCAAAATTCGTAAAATGCACTCAGATTCTGCTCCGAGCTTGCTTGCGATGGATTGTTCGCTGTACTATGCCTTGTGCTAGTTAAAATGAAGTTTTAATCTAAAGCTTGCGTGTTACGGTCTGAATATCTTAACATCATGTTCACTTTCTCTCTCTATGTGTACTTAACATAGCGTAATACAGTAAGCTGTATAGTATCTGAAACGTGGAACAGCTGTGACGGGAAGAATACCTCGTGTATTCAAGTTCTAATTAGTTCCTCGTTCAGGTGACTATCATTACGTCCTATCTTACGGCTTTTCTAGACATGGATGTACCGGACGTTCTCGTCCCCAGTCAACGAGACGTGTTGAATCAACGATGACAAGCTTCGGCGTCGGTCCTTTGCTTGATGTCAGCTCATTTTTTCCAGTAATATGGTTGTACGAATGAAGCGGTTGGGTGACATACTGAGTGCACTTCCGAACTAACGAGACCAATGGCGAGAGATCGCGTTGGGTACGGAAATGCGGAGGTTGGCATCCCTAAATATCAATTATGTGATAGCCTTAGTGTGAACAGGATGATTAGACCAATTATTTTATCTTGACTTCTGTATGAATTTGAAACTATGCTCATTAGTCCTGTCTACAACTTCTTTGTGCGGCGTATGGAAAATGGTGAAACCGATCCTACACTGAGTTTGTGAATGTAAATCTATACATTTTGTCATCTGCTCGAAACCTTTTTCATAACTCGTGTACGCTGTTCGTGAAGCAGACCGATGAGGTAACTCCAACCCAAACTGCTACGTTTTGTGGTTGCGAAGAATCACACTTATCGAACCAAACTAACATGTGTCTCAAACCATTCATAGGTTACCACAATCTTCGTAACTCTTCTGTGTTTTCTTGACCCTCCCCAAATGCATTTAGAATGCCTCAGCATTCTCAACTCACTTCCGAACCTCGCGTTGATGCGAGTCAGCCCAATTTGCGATGTGAAGACCCGAGCGATCCTCTTCGGTATTCACTCCAACAATGTTCCCAAGCGCAACTTGAGTTGTTACTTCAGCTTGATTGCGTGAAGTTTTGGCATGAGTATCTCGCTAGCGCTAAGTTGGGATGCTTACTCCCACTCGACCTACCGGATGCATGCAATGTTTCCACCGGCGGACGTCTTCGTCTAGCATCATGGAATTTGAACCGATTCACATTGGCCAAAGCCAGACATCCGGGGTTTCGGGAAATTGTATGCTTGACAATTTTGCGTGCGAATATCGCACTTCTTGTGTTGCAAGAGGTTGCTAGTCTGGATGTGGCTGACGTGGTACGTTTTTTGTCCTAATCTCAGCGTTTCTTATGATCACTATCGAGGATTATAGCGTGATGAAATCAATTAACTGAATAGAGTGAGACGGAATTTTGTGTGATTGGTGATCACCTTTGATTGACAAATTGCTAATGATTGCTGAATTTCATAATCGTTGGCTACAGTCTATGCTCACATCTTTGTGTTTGGGGTCGAGCAATTCGTGAGTAATGCGCTCACGGGTAGGGCCCACATTTGAAGATGTGGGGCACATTCGAGTGTTTATTGGATGGGCTAGCGAAGCCACGCTAATTTCGTTAAATGGAGTGCGTGCAACGTGTGTCAGATGTTTTAGCGTGTAACTACTATCCAGTGACACACAAATCATCGACCTTGTTTGTAACATTTGCCCGAGTCAAACGAATCATATATCGTTATGTAAATCACTGACGCCGGCTTTGCAATCCGACCGCAATGCATTCCAGAGTTTTCCACTGTTGGGGCTGTTAGGCGGCACATCGGTTTCATCAGGTCAGTAATCGTAGGGTGTGAAACATGTGTACTCTCGTTTCTGCTTATGGTAGGGGTCCTGTTGTTTGACTGTTGCATCATTCATATTACCGAGCACACTGCATCTTATTGTGCTCGAGTTCCAACAAACCGGACACCAAGTTGAGCTCAGAAGGAAGAAGCATGGATTACGACCATAAGTCTGGACCTGTGTAAGGAAACTTACAGTTCTAATGGCTGTCGCTTGAGGGTTTCTGTAAACGTGTTATACTATGATAGTCCAAAATGGTAGCCAATCATGCTGGACTATTATTTTCGATTTCTGATTAATTAGGCAGACATCGTGATTAGCTGCACTCGCCACATGTCCCAATTAGTCGAACTAGTTGGTGGCAGGTTTTTAAGTGTCGCAAGGTATCTTGTACTCTTGTACCTCAAAGGGCTATTTTCGTTGACAGCTGAACTGGAACTGGCTTTGTAAACTGGCACCGTAAGTTCGAACTTCACTCGTTTTGTTTGTTTCTTATGAATAATCGATCAGGTCGCACGGCTTGAGGCCCAACAGTTCCCCTATTGAGGTATTAGTATGCTGTCTTGAGTGTTCATTAATCCCCTTGGCCCTGTTAGGGATTATCTTTTAGTAGACGAGTTTGTACGTTCATCTACATCGACTGGCTAGAAGCACCCGAATAAAATTAGATTAGTAAATATTTCTTGTAAAAATTCCCAGTATAGTCATGAAAAACAACGTGTAGCGAACAAGCTCGTTGTCAGTGATTTATCATTAGGCTAAATACATCACATTTATATAACACATTTCACTGGAGAATCTTTAGGGGAGTAAACGGGGGACGCGTGGTTAATGGGGTTAATCAGTTCAATGTCACACTGCGATCAAGTACCCACGTGAACAATGGGTCTTGACAGGCTAACCGGGTGGGGGGTTGGCCAGGGCAGATTCAGAGCCTGAACAAAACGTTTTTGGGCGCACGGGGGTGGGTTATACATTCGGATCCCAATAGCCTCTGCTGTAGACAGAATCCTACTCCTCACCGCTCTCGACCGGATGGCCTTAACTCGGTAGATTGGACGAAATGCGTCCTTTACGTTGACAGCGTGATTTGAATCCACCAGGTGTGATAGTATGGCGCTGCAGACAGACTTTGTTATACCACTGTTGAGCCAAGCTGGATGATGTTCCCGGATCCGTTCCGATAAGCGTCTAGTCGTGCGGCCAACATAACTGGTCCCACAGGAACAAGTAAATGAATATACACAAAACGAGGCTGCAGAAATAGGCACTTTATCTTTTAGGCGTGGGCACAAAACCGGATTGGACGTGAAGTGGACTCGTAATTTAGCGGCGTAGAATGTTCGGTTGACTGCGCTTGTGAGCCTACGTGTAATAGTTTCGGCTAAAGTATCGCCTTTGAATGGTAATCCGATATGCACAGCTTTCTTTTCTACAGAGTGCAGCCGGTCTTTTACCCCCCGCTGTTGCATGGCCCTATCTATGAACCTTTCCGGGTATCCATTCTGTATGAATATTGCGCGTATGAATGCTAATTCTTGCGCAATTGTGTCCTCCGTGCAAATCCTTAGGGCTCTTCCCGTCAAACAGTTGATCAGATTTCTTTTCGAGGCAAGTGGTACGAAACTATTGAAATGAATATACTGATCAGTCCAAGTATCCTTTCTATGTATCGCCCGCTGAATTGAGCCATCAGCACGGTGACGTAAACGTACATCCAGAAAGCCTAATTGGCTATTCATTTCGGTCTCCAACGAAAATTGTAAATTTTGGTGCGCGGAGTTGAATGTTGCCAATATGTCAGTTGGGTCAACGTTATTATCGAGTACGCAAAGGATGTCGTCAACATACCTCTTATAAAAATTGCATTGGCGAATTGCTGGACTCAACTGTTCATTTTCTAATTTCGCCATGAAAATGTCCGCAAACAGTGGTCCCAGCGGCGATCCCATTGCGACACCGTCCTTTTGTCGATAAATTCCTTCATTGAACTTAAACTGTACGTTGTAAGTGCACAGATAAAGTAATTGTTTGAGTTCGACCGACGGTATCTGAATATCCATGTCACTGTTCTCAATATAATCACACAGATAATCTATGGTTTCCTTTAATGGGACGTTGGTAAACAAGGATGTGACGTCGAGAGAAAACATTGATTGCCCAGTTAGATTGGCATCCTTAATCGCATTCACGAGATCATATGAGTCGCGTAAGCTGTGTGTTGAGAGTTTCCGCCTGACGGGATCTAATATTTGTGACAACCACTTAGCTAGAGGGTGATATGGAGAGTTCCACATGTCCAAAATTGGTCTGAGTGGTACCCCGATTTTGTGAATTTTGGGTAACCCGTACAGTCTCGGAATCGTGGTTCCGATGGGGCGAATTCTTTCAAATGTAGTTGAATCTATAATTCCCCTCTGTTTTAAACATCGTAAGGATTTTGATATAGCTTTCTCGATTTGTGGGGTTTTATCCTTTTCATTCTCCATTTTTCGAAACTTGGTCTGATCATCTAATATGGTGCGTATTTTGTTGATATAATCTGCTTTATTAAGCAACACGATACCCGCACCTTTATCAGGCTTAGAAATTAAAATGTTCTCATTTCTCTTCAAGTTTTCAACCGCTACGAGATGTTCTTTCCTGAGAAATTGTTTAGAGGCTGGACTCGAGCGTAAGTACTGATAACACGAATTCACTAGTGTAGATTTGAGTTGCTCAGCATCTAGAGTCGATGTAGGATCGAGAACCGACAACTGTGCGTACAAATTCTCAAACTGCACCTCTAAATCCAATTGCCTAGTTTTACGCTGTGGACAACAAAACTTAGGGCCTAACGATAGCACTTCGAGTAATACTTTGTCCAGATTCAAAGAAGAAAAATTGTGGACGTACCGTTCTGGATTAATTGGAAACTGCGAAGAGGGCTTCGTTGGATTGATCTGTTTGAGTAATCTGTCCAGCCTCTTTTCACCTTGTTTGGTTGCAATCTGTGCGGCGTAAGCTTCAAAATTAGACCGTTCCTCAGGTGTCAATCGGTCGAGAACCCGCGCTGCCTTCGTAAGGTTAATCTCTAATTCATCGAGCATGCTGCGCGTTGTGTCTTGTTCGTTAAGTGCTTGGCGTTGCAATGACGTCGCCGTTATTGTGATCCGATTTCTACGTAATATACTCCAATAGTACTTTGGGTATTCGCAACTGTCCATGCATTTATCAAGGAACTGAATAGTCGCTTTCGCTTCCGCCAGTCTTGCGCTAAACTTAATGCACTTATTAAGTTCTCGCAGCGCAATTGGGTCTTTGGCTTGTTTGAATCTCGTAAAAATTCCCAGCGTAGTCATGAAAAACAATGTGTAGCGAACAAGCTCGTTTTCAGTGATTCATCATCAGGCTAAATACATCACATTTATATCACACATTTCACGGGAGAATCGTTAGGGGAGTATACGGGGGGACATGTGGTTAATGAGGTCAATCAGTTCAATGTCACACTGCAATCATGTACCCACTTGAACAATGGGTCTTGACAGGCTAACCGGGTGGGGGGTTGGCCAGGGCAAATCCAGAGCCTGAACAAAACGTTTTTGGGCGCACAGGGGTGGGTTATACATTCGGATCCCAATAGCCTCTGCTGTAGACAGAATCCTACTCCTCACCGCTCTCGACCGGATGGCCTTAACTCGGTAGATTGGACGAAATGCGTCCTTTACGTTGACAGCGTGATTTGAATCCACCAGGTGTGATAGTATGGCGCTGCAGACAGACTTTGTTATACCACTGTTGAGCCAAGCTGGATGATGTTCCCGGATCCGTTCCGATAAGCGTCTAGTCGTGCGGCCAACATAACTGGTCCCACAGGAACAAGTAAATGAATATACACAAAACGAGGCTGCCGAAATAGGCACTTTATCTTTTAGGCGTGGGCACAAAACCGGATTGGACGTAAAGTGGACTCGTAATTTAGCGGCGTAGAATGTTCGGTTGACTGCGCTTGTGAGCTTACGTGTAATAGTTTCGGCTAAAGTATCGCCTTTGAATGGTAATCCGATATGCACTGTTTTCTTTTCTACAAGATACAGCTGGTCTCTTTCACTCCGCTGTTGCATGGCCCTATCTATGAACCTTTCCGGGTATCCATTCTGTATGAATATTGTACGTCTGAATGCTAATTCTTGCGCACTTGTGTCCTCTGAGCAAATCCTTAAAGCTCTTCCCGTCAAACAGTTGATCAGGTTTCTTTTGGAGGCAATTGGTACGGAACTACTGAAATGAATATACTGATCATTCCATCAGCACGGCGATGTAAACGTACATCCAAAAAGCCTAATTGGCTATTCATTTCGGTCTCCAACGAAAATAGTAAATTTTGGTGTGCGGAGTTGAATATGGCCAAGATGTCAGTTGAGTCCGCGGTGTTACTGAACAAGCAAAAGATGTTGTCAACGTACCTCTTATAAAAATTGCATTGGCCAATCGTTGAGCTCAGCTGTTCGTTCCCTAATTTCGCCATGAAAATATCTGCAAACAGTGGTCCCAGCAGCGATCCTATTGCGACACCGTCCTTTTTTTCGGTAGATTCCTTCATTGAACTTAAACTGTACGTTGTAAATGCACAGATAAGGTAAGTGTTTGAGTTCGACCGACGGTATCTGAATATCTATGTCGCTGTTCTCAATATAATCACACAGGTAATCTATGGTCTCCTTTAATGGGACGTTGGTAAACAAGGATGTGATGTCGAGAGAAACCATTGATTGCCCAGTTAGATGGGCATCCTTAATCGCATTCATGAGATCATATGAGTCGCGTAAGCTGTGTTGAAAGTTTCCGCCCGACGGGATCTAGTATTTGTGACAACCACTTAGCTAGAGGGTGATATGGAGAGTTCCACATGTCTAAAATTGGTCTGAGTAGTACCCCAACTTTGTGAATTTTAGGTAACCCGTACAGTCTCGGAATCGTGGTTCCGATGGGGTGAATTCTTTCAAATGTAGTTGAATCGATAATTCCCCTTTCTTTTAAACACCGTAAAGATTTTGATATTGCTTTCTCGATTTGTGGGATTTTATCCTTTTCATTCACAATTTTTCGAAACTGTCTGGTAATCCAATATGATGCGTATTTTATTGATTTACTCTGCTTTGTTAAGCAACACGATACCCGCATGTATATTGCTTCTTTTCGAAATGTGTTCATTGAAAAGTATGTGGAAATGCGTCCGCTATCATTCATTATAAAGGATGTTCAAACTATGTAAAATCAAAATTTCTTTCTACCCATCAGCAGTCAAAGCTGTAAAAGTGTGAATATATGGGTGAACAAAATCGGTAATCTTGCAGGATCAGCGGTATATCCGTATCAGTGCTTGCACTGTAGCGGAAAGCATTTTCAAAATATTTACTACAGTTTCGTTGGTCATTAGTTTCTAAGTGGTGTTCGTTTAAAAAGTGTAAATAGTTGGGAATTTGTGGTCGTCACGGATGACAAGTCGTACTTTACCAGGCTTAATCCTTTTTCAAGTTTATGCTCGTTTGCCCATCTCCGTCCGTGTTTTTTGTTGACACACCGTTAATTCTGAATAGACTCTTAAAATACAGCGTTTTTCTTTAATCTCTGATACGTAGTCACATCGCTATATCAGTCAGCTGTGCAGTCAATATTAATAGCTAATGTTGTCGTAATTGTACTGCATAATCAGCCTTACCCGTGTATTTGTTTCACCGATACTGTAGATAAAGTACCGTATTTGACAATCGTTCCTCCAAAGATGGATATATAGATTGTTTCAGATACACCCATGCTCACTGGAACTTCATGAGAATTCAACCATGCCAACAGTTATTTTCGGTTGTTTTTCTCAGACAGTACCTCGATGTGGCTACAGGTCATAATGTCGGAGGTAGTTCTAGCAATCACGCTGATGATTGTACTGCGAGCGCTGGTTCAGTACTTCGCTTTCCCCACTGTGAGTCTGGGTTTGTCCAATGCCTGCGTCAAAACATTCTCTCTCCAAGTATCAACTACTGACCACCACTCAATCATCCACATGCTTGGGAAATAGCAAGACAAAACGGAAGACGCATGTTACGTATGGTCATAACCGATGCTCACCATCGGTTACGGAAATACGAGAACATCATAACAGCCAAGAGAGAAGAATGTAAACAAATAATAGACAAACATGAGCTACAGAAATTAGAGGCAGCAATAGGACAGCGAGTAGGAAGAGCTGCGAATAAGAAGAGAATAGCCCTTGAAGAGAAGCTCTCAAGAGTGTCGAAGAAGCATGCCAACTCCAGCAATTTATTTCAGTGAATCTCATTAAGGATCACATTCTCCAATATTCCAGCCTAAAGGTTGGTGTATCACGAGGACACAAGCCCGGGTAGTGATTACGACTTACTGTTCCTAACTTACAGTTGATTGATTTTATTTCTGTTCGTTAAGCGCTCAGATGGTTGCGTCACCTAGTATCCATTGCACTGAGAGCTCGATAGTCTAGTTACCACATGGTAAACAACCGGTTCTCTTTCTCGCTACATAGCTTCGTCATCTCGATCTATACATTGTCTGGGTTTGGATCAATGATGCTGGTTGATTGTCATTTTTGGAATTCCGTCTTCTTTTTATACTTTCTTCTTGCCTGCCCACTGATACCATTCGGTGCTTTCGACTGAACGCAAACATCTTCGGTCAAGGACTCCAATGTGCATTATATCCTCGCCCTTTTATCTGTCACGTTTCATAGAGGCTGTAGATTAAAACGAATCCCTTTTTTTAGTAGTGGTTTTACATGGAGTAATGGGTATGTTTGCCAGTCGGTTCACCACTGTTTGTCACTTTCTTCTTTGGATTATGTGGTCATGGATGTCTCAGAAGGCGATAACTCAGCTGCGCGAACGATGTGGTTATCTGACTGTCTTATCTATGAAATAAGAGCACTCGATGAAGCATGAAACGTTCCTTATAAGTGCACCCTCAATTCCATTTGTTACCCAAGGATTGCGAAGTGACCTTGGAGTTGATTCATTCCCTCGTTTTGTCCCTATCATTCTTAGTCCTGTATGGTAAGGTATGGACGTCATTTGCTTCTGTGTTTTATTGTGGCGAGCATCGATGTTAGTACGTCTTTGTGAACCATGCGGATTTTTCACAGGGACAGAAAAGATTGCAGACAGTCGTTAACTTATGTGAATGCTTGATGTTGACTCACTGAATGAGTGTGCGTCTAGTAGGAGAGGGCTGTGTTGCATCTGAGCGTGCTAAGCAGCGTGTTACTGTTAATGATTAATTTGACTTGCCAGTTGTTTCGTCTTTGATTTCACTTCTTTCTGAAACCCAAGAATCCAATTTATTTGGGCAGTTAAGTGTTCACTGAAATTATTTCCCTTACTCCGTCTGAGTTGACGGCAGTGGGATTTCACTTGTTAGGGTGTTATGAAGTAAACTTGGACATGAGTGGAAGCCTTGTTTGGGAATTGGAAATTGCTTGTAAACATTTCAGGAGATTTTAAAAAATTAGTCTAACACTAAGCCCTAAAAGGTTGTTATTTGGTTGATGTATTAAACAAGATTTCTTTCTGTGTATACATGCTTCATCTATAATTGCTCATCAGTGATTGACGTAGGCTTGGCTCGTTGATAGAATTTCAGGAGTTAGGTTCGCCTATCTCTATTTTTCTCTTTTAAGGTTTAGGTTATTCAGACTCGATAAATCTACACAGCGGAAACTCGTCTTCTAGTTGCCACCTTGTTCACACGCGGAATGTTGATGTTCAGAATCCCAACGCGTTTAACATCACCCGATTTTTATCAACTTCTGCTTTAGCTAAGTTGAAATGAAGCATCTTTTTGATATCAAAACTGTCCCAGTTAATTGGAAACTATCTTAACCCTCGAACTGCCTACTCTACTTCGCATTCTACCTTGCCCCATTCGAAACTCGACTCTTGAAGTTCATAACCTTCTCTGGTCTTACTTTCATTATTCACAGTACAATCCAGGTGACAAGTTGGTCGTTAGCTTCAGGCGTATTTTCCGAACTATTCAAAATGTTTTGTCACCAGTCGGTTTAACCACGGTCCCACATACTTTTGTTTATCACAGTTTATATGAACGTGTCTGTAGAGCATCTTGAATATTAGGGTGATGGCTGTGTGCTCGTCACTTTGAGTCAATCAAATGTTGATTTTCAAAGAAAAACTGAACGGTTATAGCAGTTTCTATATAGGGTTGAAAAAATGCTATGAGGTATCGGAACTTTGATGCTCGGTGTGCTCAATAGCACAATAGAATGTGTCCTAGTGGTTCACCAGGCACATATACTTGAAGAGTGACAATGATCACAACTTTAGCAGTGTGCTCTGGACGAATTTTGATAAATAAAAGTGCAGTTATTGTTGCCACAATTGGTGGTATCTTCCAGTCGCTCGTTAAGCCGCGGGGTTAATCCAAGCGTGCGATTTTGTGGGTTTATTTAGGCCTCAAGGTTACTGAATGAATCTGTTGTCAACACCATTTTTCTTGTGTTTTTGTACTTTTCCGTCATGATTCAAACGGGACAGGTTACGTGGGATACTTGAGTGAATGTCTTCCTCAGGAGCCACATGAACACCACCTCGTACGCTAGTAATTGTTGATTTAAACGTGCTGATCAACGTCATGAACTCGGCAGGCCCGACACATCCATGGCACTATCTCAAGATAATTGGTTAAGTTGAACAATGTTACTAGTAGGCATGTTGTCTAAAAACGTTGTCTGAAGAGTTGATACCTTCGAACATTTATAAGACGTTGACAGTCCGTGAACTACGTTTTGGAAGTCGAATTACAAATACGTTTTGAATACTGGGATTTGGGATGAATTGTACTCCGTTTGAATCTCTCACTCTGATTGTTTCTGTCATTTGTAATCTGAGAATGTGATGATCACTTTGCTCCCGATTAGCAACGTTTTTGTTCACGCGTTTTTTACATCTTCTTTCAGGTTAGATCTTCTCGTATCATTTTAGTTTCTGTACATTTGAAAGCCACGGGACTGCGCAACAGTATGATTGATCGTACAGTAGCTGAAGCGAAACATTTGGAAACACTTGTGCAAGCGTTCTACGATACTCAACCAGGTGTGTTCACCTTCTGCCTTGTTTGAGCCGTTTCCTTCGTTGTTTATGATCATATGATTCGGTGTGTTTAATTTCTCTGTGTAGCTACGCTTTCAAGGTTTGTTTTAGTTTTTGTTATGTTTTGAACTGGTTGTTTAGAAAAATAACAGAATAGTTTGTACAAGTTTATCAATCAGCGTTATAGCCATCTTAGCTAGACGTTATCAGGTGAAAATCTACGCAGAAGCCGTTACATTTAGTTTTTGACAAAGTAATACTAGGTACCACCTATCGGGAACTTCTTTCAAGCCTTTTTTCTCTATTTGTCAGCAGTATATGCCGAACGACGAAAGTAACCCTTTTTTCTTCAACAAAACAGGGTATTCACTCTCTGTGAGAAATGTGTATGCACGTAGTTGGACTAGGGTTCGGTCGGGATGAGCTCATTCGATATCCTCCAATTTTTGTCAGTGATGCCGAATTGTCTCCCTACTTTGAACCCCGTAGCCTCACTCTAGAGACCGGGCGCGAGGAGCTCTGCGGATTTTGGTGTTATATTACGTTTTTGACACGGAAGCTCCTTTGAGATTGAGTGGACCAATTGCGAAAATGAGGTTACGGTAAAGCAACAGAATCCGTCCATGTGCTATGTGGACTTGAGTCTTGCATGGATAGCGTATTAGGAATCTGTTGAGTTTACGCACCCCTTTACTACTGACGGCGCATTTTGAATTTCCACAATGGTAACACAAACGGTAAGAAGTCAGACAAAACTGTCGCGGTGTTAAACTGGGTGTCCGATGATCAATGGCATAACTAACCATGTAGATACCAGTTGTTTTTTGAAAAGAGAAGTGAGTTAGATTTAAATTTTCTTTGACCTTAGCATTAAAAGTGGTTCGGCTTGTGAGTAGCAGGGTAGGTTGCATCCTACTCATATAACTTGTTCCATGTAAACGATGTTCAGTAGTCTTCATCGTTACGGTAAAAATGCTCATCGAGAGCAGCCGTGTTTCCAGCTAATTACGTTAAAAAATGGCACATGTCAAACGAGGTTCACTGCACTGTTTTCCCAAATTATTAGTGTAAAACACAGCACTAAAAATTATGGCCTCTGGTCGAGCATTTAGCGATTGCATCCAGCCCAACCGTCAATTCCTTAAGAATACAATATAGTCATTTTAGAGCGCACACAATTTGACGCCAACTTCGATTTTGTTTCAATGAATCCCATCTGTCGAAGTATCGAAAATAACAGTACAATGTTTAAAAATGTAAAGTCGTTTGCGTCAGCGCGCTAGGACTTCACAAACTGCGGTCCAGCCTGCACACAGCAAATCTCAGTGCACATCGCCTACACGCTTGCTGAATTTATAGCATCAGTTGTTATCCCAGAGTGATCAGTTGAACGGGTACAATCAAGCCGCAGAGCCCTTCAATAGGCAGTGCATTGCTGGCGCACCGCAATCCACTGTAATTCATCCATCCATACAATTCTGGTTGGATCGATGATAACTACTGTGCCTGGTGGATTCATTCTGGAACCTAATAAACAGCACGATAGGTTACCCTTCCATTAGACAGTCGTTTGTGCGCGTGCTCTTACCGGTACATCTTCACCGAATTTCCCACCCTGATCGGCAGATTGTTTATAAAGGTTGACGTCATTCATTGTTAAACAAGGAGCACCTATGCATACAGTACAGCGAGAGTAAAGCTGATCGTTTGGTATCCTGATGCCCTTCATTGGTCCGTGTTCTCACCAGCCTACCTAGTGGATCGTGTTTAACAGGATGTTTTGTTTATCTTTTCTTGAGTATACAAATCCACTGCGACACTCTCCATTAGGTCCGCGAGGTTGTGAGTGTTTATCCCAAGATGGTTGGCTGTCGGACTTGTATCGTTTCATACCCATTGGGTAGCCTGACTATCCATCTCTTCTGTTACCGGGTAGCGCACATTTTCTCAGTCGATATATCGGTGAAATATTTTCACGATGTTACGCCGGGGTACACGCTACGCGTTTGCGTGCTCGCCACATTTGACATTTGAACTGTGCTATGCAACATGATAATGATGACGATAACGAAACGGTTGTAATCGTCGTACCTAATGGCGTATGAGCAATCTGTCCAATTGACCATAAAGGCTGAGTACTTAGATGGAACGCTAGTGATCATTTAGTTGTATTCTGTAACAAAAATATCATGTGGGTAGATACTCAGCGAACAGGGCTTCATAACAACCGGTAGTGTTCACGTATTTGGCCTTTCTATTTTCTTCCACTCGACTTTTGTTCAATGTTTTTTTCACTGGAAAAATTAGAATAGGGCTAGCGATTAGCATTTCTTTGATTTTAAAATTTTCTAATGTAACCTCATTGTTTTTGTTTATCTAGTACACTCTCACCTGATCATCGTTGGCGACTTCAATCTCAATCCATCACACGAAGGTGAGATATTCTTGAATTAGTTTATTGTAACAGAGGGGCTGACTCGAAAACCACTCGCTATTCGATTGGTTGACCAGTGTAACTCGCCATTGTTGCATTTGGGATGTCGTGAAACTACCTGAACCCTTAATTAAGCCTGCACGTATTGTAACCTGTTGGCCCGAAGCATGCGTGCGATAGGTCATCAATAGATGTCACTAATCATGATACATGGTGACATTACTTATACTAATGCATGGGTAGTAAGTAATGTGTAATGTGTGAATACTTAATGTTTGCAGTATTGATCTTCTTTGGGATGATGAAGCAAAGATTGTCGGTTCCTCATCCAGTGTCCACACAATGTCGTCTGTGTGATAGCTTTCTGTGTTTTCTAGAGTTGGATGTTCTGTTTGTCATATAAAGTGGTTTCAGTCTCTGGCCATTCCTCAAAAGTTAAGTGTACGTTTTACTTGTAATTGCATTGGTTTTAAACGCGTCATTTGGCTGGTTTCCTTGCAAAAGTTTAAGACATCTTGTCGGAGGTATACAGATTTTTTCCCGAAGTGGTTGACATTCCGCTTGCTCTTTCCGGTCACACCTCAAAATCAATGTGACAAATTTGTAAGCGATCTTTTTTCTGATAAATCTGACCGCTTGCAGTTCGATCATTCTCTTCATTGTTCACGTTCATTTTTAAACCGTTCGTTTGTTTATATTCTCTCACCTACCATTCCCACAGTTTGAATACTGGCTTTCCAAGTTGTTCCGGTGATGGTTTTTTATATATATAAACTTCACATCTGTTCAACGAATGTAGTTTTTGTGTTGTTACAATACCATCTACGGTAATGTTGAATTTCCATTCATATGAGGGATCTGAGTACTTAGTTATAACTTATATAGTCGGCTTAGTATTACGTTTTACTTCGTTTTGAAGCCTTCGACGGTCTAAGACAACGCGGGTTCCAGTCGGTGCTTGACGGAACTCAACCCACAACGGTGTCAACAGCAACTTCAAATGCTGTTCCGGCGTCTCCCACAATGAACTGCCTGCCTAGCTCTTGTCAAACCGCTTACGATAACGTCTGGCTTTCACCTGGGTTGACACGTGGCGACAACCCGAGTCATTTAGTTGATGCATTTTACACGGGCAGCGGAGGTGTTATCACTGAAGGTCTCAGACATCCTCTTATCCCGGATGACACCGGTGCTGGCGCGAATGGTTTTATCAGTGATCATTGTCCCATTTGGTTTGACCTTCAAATTCTATGATTTGAAATTTTAATCATCGTTTTTTAGATGTATTTTTTGTATCAGTTGCGATGGGATGATTATTTTATTACGACTGTTGCTTTGTATACTTGTTTGTTTCAAACACCGAAAGACAAACGAACTGTAATTCAACATTCCATTCTCAAGTCCACGTTTGATAGCTGTTGAACCAATCGTTACCGGTTTTCTCACGCTGCTTGGGTTAGTTTACAAGTACGTGACCCCTTCCATAAGATCGACAGATGTATGACTGAAAATTCGTGAACTTGGGAACTCACATTTGAAGATTATTACATACTTCCTTTGATGCCTGTTTATATGAGTGATCAAGTGGCGATTTTCAATTTCAAATAATCATTTCGCCTCCCACGGAGTACTGCTGATATGTATGTGCCACGTCGAACTCACGCCGCCTACAGTCGGAAAATTGAAAGTTCCGACAAATTATAGATTTCATTTCATGCATTGTGATTCTTCAGGTTTGAAAGAAATGCTTATATTCCGCACCTCGAATGTTTCAGTGATGAGTTGTGTGAACAATTTACTGGTAGTTTCAAGGTCACCTTCAGATTTATGACTGCTAAACTAGCATCCTAACTTCAGCCTGTTACTTAAAATCCTTATGTGGACGGGTTTTTTGTTAACGACGCGCTTGTCGTTATAAAATTACAGGATGATCTAACAGCCATCCTTTAAAATTTCTATAGTTGTATGGGCATCAATTCGTTTCAGATGGGCTGTGCTCGATAATCTGGGTCACCTACGGTGACAGAGAGATATCACTCTGACGCTTAAAGGTCGCATATCTAAAGCAACAATGTGGGCTGTGTAATTTTACGGTGATGAAACTTGACTGCTCGAGGTAAAAGACGTGAACCTTCTCCAGATATTTGACCACCGATGTCCACGTTCGATCGCTCGTATCGGGTGGCATCAATGAGTAAGTAACGAAGAGGCTAGGAAGCGGGTGTTCAGTAGTGATTGGCAAACGAGTTTTTCTGTTCAATCCTTACATTTTCTCAAACGCAAATGGTTGAGTCGTGTACTAAAGATATCAGCTAGTCGTTTGCCACACCGAGCACCCGTTGCCGACGTTGCGGCCCACTGGCGTAAGGTGCGAGGTGCACAGATGGTGACCTGGAGTAGAGGAATGAGGTCATTCACGAAGAGGTCGGACGCTGTATGTCGGATTCGTCTCCCCGACTGGGGATCTCGTGATTCGCAGGGTCGGTGGCTGGAGACTTTAGATGAGATGGGGCTATTCGAACCCAGTGATGTGAATGTTGTCGTTGTTTGACCGAGTTGTCTGTGAAGTGAGTGCACTTACTGAGGCGGGTCATTGAGAGGCGTGAGGAAGTTGCCTTTCTGATGATGTCCTACTCTCGTCTACAGCTCGGTTGTTTGTTGTTAAGGTGTATGTCGCATTACGTTGAATGTTTGAATATGGGTGTGGCTATTTTTAGCAGTCCTGTCTTTTCCGTACCCTTCTTTCCTCTCTTCCCAGAGAGAGTTTGGTTTTTTCTTCTTCGTGGTTATGTGGCAGTTAAGCATCAGTGTGTACCACTGATGCATTGCTATCCATGATGATTATGAGCTCAACGTGAACCTTGTCGAACGGAATAACCAGGTTCAGTGCTTGCCCTGGATTAAACAAACAGTAGCACCTTGCTTCACTTGCAACGGATCACAATATCCCATTGGTAGAGTACTAATTGGCAGCAAGTGAACAGTAATGACGATCGCGATTACGTGAAGGACGAAAACAACCCCTAAAGGAGCATCTGCCAAAATGAAAATCAAATCCATCGTATTTCATGTATAGATCCATTGCTGACTGAACTACAGACAAACTAAGGGCCTGGTCACTTTGTCCGGTGAACACCTCGTCAGGCTTATCTGAACCCGGTAGCGCATCACAAAAGATATTCCCCCTCTTTCCCCACAGCAGCAAAGTATCCCCATTGTGTGGCCGTTCCATGTCCAGGTGGTTATTTGTGTCCGTGCATACGTACGTGCACGCATGTGCGGGGTGCAAGTATACAAGGTTGCCACAAAATCGTGGGAAGTGGCCCACAAACGAAGTGGGACAGGTGAAGCAGGACAATAAATGATTCAACTGAAATGCACTTGTCACCATGTAGAATAACAGACGAGACAACCGAATCACTTCAATGCCAGTAAATATCGATTCAAAGTTGAGGCTGAGTAGTCAATTTCGAGTCTATTACGTTCTCAGAGGGCTTTCTTCAGATGGCCTGATGATACCTCATCCTTTTGCGCTACCTGTTGCTACGTTGGTTCTTTGCTGCAATAAACTATAACTAGGTTACCTGGTTGTCATCAGTGACACGACAGTTACCGTATACAGAAACTTGCGAGCAAGAGTGATACGCAAATTCGAATATGTTCACAGAGTAGCCGAGTGAAACAACAAACGGATAGAGAAAAAGTCAGTGTGTGTGCGTGTGTATAATAGGTAGTTCCCAAGAACCCGATTTACTCCATCAACCTACAGTGTTTGCAGTAAAAGAATGAAACATCTTCCTCAGACAACAGAAGTCTTTCGTTAAGAATGAGAATAAACACTCCCAGAGAATCCGACTTATACTAGTGTGGCACAGTGATGATCAAGGTGAATTTTGCTTATCAGAACAGTTAAAATAAATGAACACCTACGGATAATGTCAGGATTTTGTCAATACACATGTTTCTTATCTGAAATTGCTTTAGATCCATTTGTGATACATACTGCAAAGAGTTTAGTAAATATCACGAAATTTGTTATGAAATAAGATCTAGGAACTTAGCTGTCGTCCGATGTATCTTCCTCTCATCACCACCAGATAGTCGCCGAAAATGGGATGACATCTCCTGGGACGATACAGGCTTTTCCCCATACAGACAGGGGTCTTTCAAATGTTTTACGGGGTCTGTGCAAGACCATTGATAGTCAAGCCGTATTCACCGGCTTGAACGAATGCATACTCGCCGTCGAACGTGTCCAGCGAGCAGCCACCAGAAAGGTCAGTGGCGTGTGACGTTTTCCTCACGACTGTCGCGTTGAAATTCTTGATGATTGTCCACGAGAGCCTCGAAGACTCCGCAGTGACTTAATCCTAACACACTTTCTGTAGTGCAGGACTCGTGNGGTTTGAATACAAAATTACAAACGCAGATGGCGAAGACAGTTAGTGTAATCATACGGGTATTTTTAGATGACGAGAGAAAAGGTGAACGAATCCGGCCACAAAAGGTAGATCTAACGGTGAAGATCAGGAAGCACAGACAAGGTTATAACACGTTACCGAAACACAAGACTGTGTTCCAAAACCCGTGGTACAGTCACTTAATCAGCCGATAAACCACAGTGATGTTTGTTGCAAAGTGTTCCGATGGTCAGCACGCTAGCGGAACTTTGAGTCACTTGACCAACAACAAGAGTATTGACTGTACTACCAAGCCGGCACACAACATGAAGAACAAACATTGAGTTACAGATAAAAGACGGTAACCTGACGGGAATTCGTTCATAAATGTCTAACGACAAATTGAAACAATCACGAACAAGCGGTCTAGCAAACAATCAACTAAGCTATCGGTAACAGTGAAGCGGTTGCCACAGGCTCCCAAGCTGGGTTTCTCGTGATTCACAGAGTCAGTGTCTGGGGACTTGATGGGTTTGGTGCTAATCGAACCCAGTTGCGTGAACGTTGTCGTTGTGTGACCGGGTTGTATGTGAAGTTGGTGCACTCACTTGGTCGGGTCATTGAGTGTTTGAATATGGGCTTAGCTATTCTTGATAGTCTTTTCTCTGTCCGTTCCTTTCTCTTCCTTCAGTGGGTTTCCTTTCCTCCTCCTGTATCAGTGTGCACCTCTGGTGCGTTGTTGTCTATGATGTTGATTGAGATGGGAATGGTACGACACATCTCGCTTTCGAGGTTGCTGTTGGTTTGAACTCTTTAAAGCATAGTGATTGTTTGTATGCTAGAGGGAGAATCTCAGTAGGCTGATTCTAATGAGTACACGTCTGTTTGGAAAAGACAGAGCGATCAGTTTCCTTGACCGTTCAACCTCTTTTAACTACCATTGTAGCTCCGTCCTTCTCTGCATCAACCACTTAAGCATCCAGTGTCAGGTAAGGTGTTCATACGAACACTGCCGAAGTGGTGACCTTTCTCGAATGGTTTCTACACCGTTCGTTGACCGCGTTTGGGGGAACTATCGATCTGATACAATTGTCTTCCAGGATTTTGGTTAACAACAGGTGTTAAGTTATTGATGCGGTTACGTTGCGGTCCAAAAACAGTTTGAGGTTGACACTCTAGGAGATATATCCTGTAGGCGAAAGAGGGCAATGCTTTACCTGATGCGTATGTTCTATAAATATCGTATTCTGTAATGCACCTTCAGGTGCTTAATGGCCGAAGCTGCTAGACGACGATCCCAAAACTGTTACCGTTAACGCTGTTAAGCTGAGCATTTTGAATTGTCAGAAGCGTGAAGGTGTTCACTTTAAACAGACAATGTTTATTAGCACACGTCCCTGACTTAACAAATCCACCGCTGTTTGCAACAGATGAAAGAGCCCTCTCACAAAAATGGACTGACTTTAGTTTGGATAGCGTCTAGAGAGAAAAAATTACAGTCGTTCGGTCAATCCACGCTGTTACTGTATCATCAGGTTGAAACGTTCACCCAACGTGGATCGCTACAGTTTCGGTGAATCAACAGCAAACACAACATTGTAAGACTGGGTTGACATTAATATTTCTCTAGTCATCTAAGTGGCATTTCATTCAATTCAATGACAATAGAAGCCATCATGTAAGGTTATCGGAAGCGTGACGATTCAACTGACTTGATCTTTGAAAGAAGGAAGGGTATCTAAGCTATACGACTACGACGGATGCTCGCCGGTTGTTTGGAGAGTGTCTCAAGCCCTTGGGGTGATTGAACTGGCCTTATCAACTGATATTCTATTCCTGGATCACTTTCTTCGGAAAACAAGACCGTCGTTTTCCAGCAAGACGACGTCCCTGTTCGTTCGTCGTATGTCAAATGGTTTTGAACCGTCACGGTGAGACTGGACCTTGACGTGGTGTGACGGCTTGCGCATCTCTATGACCTCTTGGGCTAAACTGGACAGAGTTACTCATACCAGGCAGGCCAACAGGTAGAGGTCTGACAAACTACAGTCTCCTGGTCCTCCAGGTTGGGGGTTGGAAGATGGTTGGCATCTCTTCCTGAAAAACGTACCACTTCTGGTACACCGCCACCCACCCGCTGCCTTGCGGTACAGGCT